>OW445481.1:12673158-13273158 GCA_918226075.1 Microctonus brassicae | reverse complement strand
ACTCAATGATTATTAATCATTCATGGTGTGCCTCTCGTGTTCGCCCATCGAAATAACTCGTAGAATGAGTATGATATCGATCACGTGTATATTCCATAATTAATTATAATATCGTCCTTGAAAATAAAGTTTTATTATAATATATATAATTTTTCCAAAGAAAAAAAAAAAATAAATGAATGAATAAATAAATAAATAAATAAATGAATAAATAATTATTTAACGATAGATGGTTGATACAGCGCATTAATTGTAAAATTCAAATATATATAAATTTTTATCCATAAAATTTTGTGTACGTAATACGTGATTGAGCATCACTGACTGTAATTATGACATCTAATTAAGTTTTTAGTGACCATGACCACAAGACCTGCCGCTGCGCCATCTCAGGTTCTCTTCCAATTTTTTCCCATCACTCCTTATACTTCCCTCACTCTTTACCGCGGTCCCTTAATATATACATACACGAATGCCACACGAAAAAAGTAATTTTTACATTAATCAAATAAACATTTACGTATCATTAATGGCAAGAATATTGAGGAACAAATTGAATTAAACCGTAACGTAAATGCAGCATGGAATACTGAAAGAATTATACTACTGAGATATATAAATAAAGAGCGTAAAAGGGAACCGTGACTATTGGGGCCTCACTTGGGACTTGCAAACACGAATAATATAGTAGTGGGGAATAAAGTAGAAAAGGACTGTGTGCGCACGGACGATACATAAGGATTAGCATTGAAACAACAGTATATATAATATAAAGAAGTCTTTGCCTCGTTATATGTATATACATATACGTGGTAGTGTGTGCCCTTTGCGACGTCATTAGTGCACGCCACGTGAAGCCAAAGAGTGGCTTGGAGAGATTGAGAATGACGATCGAGGGTTATACATACATACATACATACATACATACATATATGTATTCTTCAGGAGATAGAGATATAGTGAATGGCTAAGGTAAGAGTGAGATGTAGTACTGCATAAGAGTGTATAAGGAGATGATGGCAGTGCAATAGGATGAAGAGTCTGGAGGCAAAAGCTAAACGAACACGAACAGACGAAGAGCGATTGAGCTGTAGTAAATGTTACTCGCCCTGTCTGGGAGTCCAATGTCTTGATGCTGTTATATATATGTGTGTACACACATTTTCAACAAACCCACACGTTGTTTGGTTTAATAATAATATCAAGAATTTGTTATTTTATCAATTTAGATATTTAAAAAAATATTATTTTGCATTATTCATTTTTATTTGCGAGATGAAAGACAATTAAATGTATATTATTATATTATATATAAATATTTGTAGAGGTGTAAAGTTGCTACGAATATATATTCAATGCTTGATGCAGTAAGGAAATGATGATGATGATGATGATGATGATGAAGAAGAAACTGAAGAAAAAATATATACACATGTGTAGTGAAGATGAGAATTGAGGCGACGTTGGGGCAATCAGTTACTGGATTGGATCAGGATGGACGGGTAACTCGGTGTACGGCGTGTGGTAATTACAGAGCTACGGCCTCATTCAAATTTATAATGTCCCCGATAACTACCGCAAACCACTCCTTCACCAATCTCCTCAGGAGTATATATAAAATAAAATAAAACGAAATTTATCATCATCGTTATTTTTTTTTTTCTTTGACATGAAAAAATTATTCAGACATTTTTTTTTATCACTTTAATTAAAAGTACATATAAAAGAATAATTAGCTATTACTTTTTTACATTCATCAATTTTATTTACCTTGCTACATATATTTTTTTTATTTTTTCAATTTCGCTTTTATCATCCACATGTACAATTAAATTAATTACATAAACTACAGCTATAAACTATTGTTGTTGTCATGCGCATAGATATTTTTTTTTTTAATTATATTAGTAACATATTTATGTACACGTATATATGTTTTTTGATGTATGTTTATAAATGGCGTCTTGTGGCGTTACACCTGCATGTGAAATGTATATATATAATATAATACACTAGCATGGCAATGTGAAAGAGTTAAAAAGAGCCAGATGAAATATACAATGAAGGGATGATTGTGATCCAAACCCAAGTCCATACGCGATAGAGCCATAGATCATCGGGGCCCTGAGTCCCAAAGACCCTCGACAGCGCTTTCTCTCCCACCACTATACAGTCGATCACGTGGGGTATAAGGCCCAGTTAATAGTGGGGGAGATCAGACAGGGCCGGACAATTGATCGTGCTCGTTCGCATTTATTTCTCTCAATCAATACCAAATACACTATCTCTCATTAATTTATATATTTAAAAAAATTATGTATTTATTATAAATAAGACGGATTTATCTACACTTTAATTATAACTCTTTTTATTTTTTATTATCAGCTTATTATTAGAAATAATTATACGTGCAACCATTCAAGATTGTTATTGTAGATTAATATCAAGGATGGGATGAATAAAAAAAATTATTGGAGCATCCCTGGATGATTATGACATCGTTCATAATCGATCGGATGTTCTTGTCTCCTGATTGGGATCCCCTCATTGTCGATGATGATTTAGCCAAGTATATATATACACGTATATATACATATATGAGTATATGTGTTTCGTCGTTATGATGGGCTCTATCGATCAATCGATCTTGCTCGTTCTTTTCAGACTCTCTTATCTCTGTGTCTGCGGTCAATATCGATAATGAGTAGAACGCGCGCGTTGACTCCATATAACATTCCAATAGTGGACAAACAACTCTTTTCATTCTACATCGTTTTATCTCATTCAATTCTCTTCTGACATGCCTTATACATATATAAATAAAAATCAACGTTGCCAAGTTGCATGAGATGATAAAAGGTGGTAATATATGTATATAAATATAATTATTTTACAACTATATATATGTATATGTATTATATATGTTTTTATTTTCATGTCAATTTCCAATTTTATTCTTTAGAAATATTAATATCTTTATATAAAATAATATAATATAATCTTTCAACGTTCCGAAATAAATAAATAAATATGTTTTACCACCTGCTTTTGAACGAGTCCTTGGCACGAAATACTTGATACACGCAAGCCCTTTGTTCACCCTCATCCACATATATACACACAAGCAAACATTTAGCAGACGCGCTCAAAATGTTTTTGCGAAAATAAAGAAAAAAAAGTCTAGTAAAAATTCCAAATAATCAAAAGAGACTCAACGAGGAAACGAAAACAAAAAAATAAAGTAAATGAAAGGGAAGAGAAAAAAAAAAGTCGGCAGTGCAACGAGGTAATTGAGAAATCGTCGTACGGGTTTTTTGGTGGCCAATAGGGGGGTAGAGAGACATAGCGCAAAGAATGAAAATAAGTGAAAGAAAGAGATAAAAGGACTAACGAAGAGACTCTTGACTCGCAAAAACAAGACCCCGAAATGCGCTGAGCCAAATGAATATAAAACCGGTGAGTGGACTCCAGGGATGCACCTATACTGCCTTATTACCTTGTAGACACACATACACATACATAATGAATCGACAATTTTTCATTGTTCCACTAATCATCAACAAATTTTTTTTTCAAGTAAACATTAACTCATCTTCTTGAATAACCAGCAATGAAAAAAAAAAAAAAAAACGAAATATTAATGGGCTAATTTTCAAAAATATATCCAAGTTAAATTCTATACCTAAAGTGACAATACATATGTATGTATGTGCATACATATATGTAGGTATATATGTGGTACGTGGCAAAGACACACGCTGGTAAAGTTGACCTGTTGCTCACGCAGGAGTAAACGAACGAGCAAACTCTGGTCACGCGCGCTGGCTGTAATCACGTCAGCGCGCGGCTTATATACTAAGGCACTCTTGATTGGACCGTCCTGCATCGGTGATATCTCTTGTCTCTCCTTTTATTTTCCTCTCATAGCATTCCCAACTTACTCACTGCCCGCGGGCCTCACATGTGCAGGACCATTGGAATTTCTCCCTGTCCTTTCAACTTACTTTTTTCCGTTCCCCTTCAAGTGATTTTTTCCTTACACAATTCTATCTCACTGTGTGTATATATTGCTTTTGCCTTCTATATTCCTTGGAAGCCGTCGAGCACAAATGAGGTTGTCGCGTCAGCGCGTGCGTCGAGTTTGTGTTCTCTCTGAACTGTCGTCTTTCGAAAGAGAATAAAAGATACACAGAAAGAGATTGAGTGAGAGCAAAATAAAGATAGCAACAAAGAAAGAAAGAAAGACACTGAACGAGTTTTTTTTTTTTTTTTTTTTCTTAGCCCATCGTCGTCTTTCTCATCTACTTCAACATTGCCATCTTTACTTCTCTCATTCGTAACCAAACATGATTGTTGCTTTTTATATCCTTGAATTTTTTTCACTTTATTTTATTCTTTTATATTCTCTAATTTTGTTTTTTTTTTTCTTCTTCCTTTTTCTTCAATGTACATATATATACATACTTACATATACACGTACTTAAACCAACGGTTTATATATTAGTATACATATATAGAAGACATTTTGAGGAAGAGAAAGAGGTTGATGTTATATTGTAAAAGACAGAGGCGAGAAATATTCACGCATGCTCGAGATGCCGAACACGGTGCCTGCGGTGGCTGTATGGGGTTTATGAGGGGTCCCGCCATAAAAAGGAGATGTAATACAACTTGGCTGGGTTATGCGGTTGCTCACGGCTTATATACATATACATATAAATACACAGATACATACACATACATATATACATCTATTTTAAAAGTAAAAGAGAGTGAGAAAGATAAAACCTCGCGGGCGCTTACCCATATAGGCAAACGGAATCACGTCATGCAGGTCCGGACAGCTTCATTATTTTTTGGCGGCACCACACACGTCTCCCATATATCCCCGTTACCCTTCATACCGATTATACTTACACGTGTATACGCATATATATACATGTGTATGTGCAATTGCCGATAAAACGATATATTATATTTCAATCAATTTATTTTTCTCTTTAAAATAACCTCCAGTCAAAACATTAATATATAGTTTTTTATTATTTATTTATTTATTTATTTATTTATATAATATATCTTTGTGACACTTTGAAATATTTATTTGATAAATATATGTTGTGAGGAATATATATATTTGTGCTAAAGAAAAATCATTTGTTTTGGTCCATATGGATGTGTATATTTATTTATGAATACGTATTACATCTCAAGTATGGGTTGTACGTTATAATATAAAGACAGTGTATGTGTGAATATCTTTATGTATATGCATGTAGATATATATACATGTATATTCACGAGGTTAAACAGGATGAAGCAGTTATATAGGTTTGCGTGCCTGAACAGTGGGGAGTCAAAAGCTATATCTATATAGTTACAGAGTATGAATATATGTATATATATATATGGAGATAAATGCGTATATGTAAGTATTGAGAGATATACAGTGGCTTTTGCTCAACAACAATATTCAACGTGAAATAAAAGCACGTGAAAACATTGAATAACCGAGTGAATGTATATATAGTGGCGTTGGTATATTTTTTTTATTTTTTTTTTTTTTCGTCGAGAGTGAAAGAGAAAGAAAGATGTAGCCAACAAACCCGCGCGAGTATAATGCATATAAATGTAAGATTGGGGCCCTCATTATCGGCACGCAGCTGCTTCGCCAAGGCTAATAAGCCGTCACAGCTTCTGTGCAAACGCGCGCCGATGCAAATGTTTAAACTCCCAAAAGCGGAGTAGAGGTTCAGAGAGAATTATATATTTTATTTATTTTCTTTTTTTTTTTTGATACAAAAGCATCCTCCGGTTGAACAACGGTGAGTCATTCGTGAAACAAGATTTTTGCATGGACCAGAGAACAAAAAATATTTTTGGTTATATTCTTTCAATTTGAATTAAATTGAAATGAAACAATGGGAATTAGAATACAAAAATTTGAATAACTCTATTCATAAAATTATTTTATTTTGTACTGTATAATATAATTTCATTATTACAATAATTTTATAAATAATAAAATCTTATTAAATAAAATTAATAGCTTTTGAGAATACGCGTTAAAAATATATATAATTTGCAAGAAATTCCAACCCTGTTTTCATCCCAATATGTTAATACATAAAGATATACCTATGGAACGTATGTTGAGAAAGATATACGTGGGAGGCGTTATCCGAAAGTTTAGTGGTTGTATAGTATAAATGCAAGTGAAAAAACCGGTAGTAAAGTTATTCGGAGACGCTGCGAGTACGAACGATCTTTAAAGATAAAGTCACAGTAGAGGGTGTAACTTACTAGTCTCTTTCTTATACTGCACAATATTGTATACATATACTTGAAACACGTTTGCTATATCTCTTTAGCGATATAGATATGTATGTTTGTCTAGATCCGTAATGTAACGTATATAAATACACACTCTCACAATGATTAAAGGATTATAAATGTACAAGTATATATGTGTGCACATAAAAGATCCTATTGCCTTGTCTTCATAATCTTCACTGTATTAAACAAACGCACATTGACAATTTTTTTCTCCTCTTTTTAATTTATTCATCCATTTATTTATTTTATATTTTTTTCATTTTTGCTCAAGCTATTTTCTACATTTTAAGCCTTATAAATACGTAAATTAATATCAAGTGATGTATATATGAGAATTAAAATGTATATATACATACATTCTTGGTGGATAATAAACTGCAAGGGTGTATATTCATATTTATAAAGAAGCTCCAAAGGGAATCGTGTGGCAAATGTGAAATAAAGACAATGGATTGGCTTAGTTAAGCTCATTTAAAGTCCATGTTAAGACTTCAACATGGTCGATCATGTTGTGAATATTATATTGCTAATCAAAATGTTCGAGACCTGATCGTTTTATATTTTTAAAAAATTTTTAAAAATGTTTCTTTATTATTTGTGAATTTATATGTATTTTATATGATGGAATTAAAAATGTTTTAAAGACACCCGGAGTTATGTCTGGACAAATTTTTCAATGTCTTTAACAGCAAACTTTCATATTTGTTGTGCAAATCCAACGCTATATAAACCTCTCTTATATTCTCTATGTATCGTACATATATATTTATTTGAAAACACCTTTTTACCTCCTCATATAGTGCGGCTCAGCGTGAGATTAGTATCAGCTCTTTCTTTCCATTCGTTTTTCTCAGTCGGCTCGCACGCAATTTGCATCGGTCGTAAGTTTTTGGGATTAGAAGAGCAACACACATGTATATATAAATGTGAGCACACAAACAAACACAAATATCAGCTTTAATATATATAGTAAAGAGGACGACCAGCGGCGCGTTATCGCTGCGGGCGTCGTCTCAAAAGAGAATACAGCGCGCTGTATAGCATTCTCTTATATATACTTCAACCTAACTCGGAGGGTTGTTGCTGATGATCAGGTCTCACCACGAATATTTAGTTTAGATAGAATCTTATTATCCTTTCCAATACGAAGCGTTAAAAAATAAAATTATAATATAATAATCTCTACAGCTCATTATTATTTTTATTTTAATATTCCATTTTTTCTCGTGGAAAAAAAAAATAAAAAATTATCAAATACATTAATTTGAATTTTAATTTGACAATAATCTACAAAACATCGACATTTATTACTTTATCAGTTATGAAACAAACCTTTTCGATTTTAGATTAAAAAAATTATTATTTATAATTAATAAATTTGTGTTTTTGTTAAATTCAAATGAACGTTTAGAGCTCTTGTAATTTTATTTTCACGTAGTTAAACTAACGTGTCGTTTATAAGTTTTATAAGATTAACAAAACTCGCAGACTTCACATATTTATATAGATATATATGTATACATAGTCGTGGGAATGGGATGCGGTCATGCAATATTTCGTCGGACAAAGGCAAGGCCGTTAGGCCCCCACAGGCATTACGTTACGGTGTAACCAGTTTAGTGGGTGTATAGGACGCTGCTCTCAAAGCTATAACATCGCATCGTTGTCGTTGTCATTATATTCTTCTTGTGCAGGATATATTCTTACGTACATATATATATACATCCAATTTACTTCCAGATGAAATGAAAGTGTGAGAATAGTGACGCGTGAAACGGAAGCGTAGACAACAACATTTTATTATCAATATAAAGTACTTATACATACTTTTATTTTTTATATTTCTCAAATTGTTTTTTTTTTTTCTTTTTTTTATATTGACATTTATTTATTTTTTATATTTTGATATCACACCACCAATATGAATGTTTTATTGCTGTGGTATTTATATTACTCATGTTAATTGAGTAATAAAATAATATAATAATAATAAAAAAAAAGAAAATAAAATTTATTTCTAAATAAATTTTATATCTTCATGTATTGAATTATTTAGAAATATATATTACAATCAATCATAAAATTGTGGGTGTTTTATTTTCTCATCAGCTAAAATGAAATTACAAATGGGCCTAAGCAGCGAAATCGACGCAATCGTACGTGAAACGTGATTTTCAGAACCTGTTACGGTGATCGTTCCGGACCCAACCAAGGTGGTCTACAATTGAAGTAATAACTCAATTATCCTCTCTGAGGTATATACACGTACCCGCCTATCTGCCTCTTTTACTCTCAAATCTCTCACTCCCTGCCTCCATCGCGTCTCTTTTTGCCTTTTATTTATATTTATTTTTTTGTTTTATTTCTTCATCTCTATACCTCTTTGCTTCCACTTTTCTTTTTTCACTCTTTCATCTCTCATATGTATTGTATATACATATATCTTTCTTTCTTCCTGTCATGCCTATCATTTCACATTTTAGTATCTCACTCACTCCCTCTTCGACGTTTCTTCCGTCCGTTCTTCGTCTTTCCTTCCTTTCTTCCTTCTTATTCCTTTAAACCAAACTGCATATTCGCTCTCGCTCACGCCAACTTCGCGAGCATAATAATCCCTTCGATCCCATCACGATCTTTCCATCCACATATTATTAGGGCTCCGAACACACGCCGCTCTCTTAAAACCCATTCTTTCAAATTTTTTTATTTGCTCCTTCCACTCGCCAAATATCTTCTTTCGTAAATATCTTTTTACAATCATTGAAATTCCTCTAATAATATAATTCAATGGGAGGGAAATTATCAGAAAATAATAAAGTCATTTATTCATTTTGAATAATATATTAATATATTTTTTTTTTCTACCATCACTTTTGAGAATAAAGAACAAAATATTAAGTTCATCGACACTATAACAATTACAAATTCTCTTCAAGCACATGTAATTCTATACCTGCCAATAAATCCCGAAGAATCCACACCAGTTGCAAGAAAAAAAAATAAGCTAAACTTACATGCTGTAAAAATATATATACATGTATAAAAATACAAAATATATTCGGAGATAATCGGATATCTCGCGGGTTTTAAATGAACTTACGCCTGATTCACGACAACAATATTTATTTTATTTACTAAATATATATATGGCATCGCTAAATTTTTAAGCGAGAAAAAATTCCAACAATTTTTCCATTCCAATTATCAAATTATTTATTTCAAAATAAATATATAATTTCTCTAACAATATTTTGTATTTGATTTATTTAAATACACATGAAATTTTGTATATATATTAAATAAATAAAATGAAGAAATAGATGAAGGAGAAAGTGGTTATTTAGTGTATATATATATAACCTTGGATAGAGCTCGGAGTTAAGCCAAAAGCCCCATCGATCATATGGAATATATATACTGAACGTACGTATAGTACCATACTACGATCCCATGACTTTTCTTCAGAGCTCCACTCTTCTTATATTCCCTTTTCTCTTCAACGCTATCACACAAAGCCAATGGCTGAAGTGAGTCGCGCATAAACCCATCGGTGCAGGCCTACATCGTGTGTAATATACGATGACGTAGAATTATCCCATCATAAGTGCTCTGAGACGAGTGTGTTTCATTCTTCAGAATAATCTTGCGTGGGCGATATAACTATCGCTCTTTTATATATTACTCTTCATCTTCACATCAATTTTTCCCAAATTATAACAAACCTCATAATTAGTCTTTAAATCTCCCTAAAACTCAATTGATTCAACAACATTAATATATATTACCCACAATATTATAATAAACTAAAAAAATCCTCCTTAAAATTTTTCGTTTCTATACTTGCTAAAATAATATTTTATAACCGAATAATATTTATTTATTGCAAGAAAAAGTATATTAATTTATTAATACATACCAACATTTATAAATATTTCTCGAGTATTAACTGAAACATTGTGATAAAAAATTAAAAAAAATTAAAATTGTTCAGAGAATTTTGCACTCTGTCAATCAAATTAATCAAAAACTTATCAACGTTAATAAAATTAAACTACTATCATTTAAATTTAAAATCTCGTTGAATAAAAGATATTGAACATTTCATGTTTACTTTCTCACCTTTTCAAGCTGATAAATTTCACATTGAAGTGCGTATATAACGATACGAGCATGCGGCACCTGAAGGCACACGCTGCGGCGATCGTTGACGTCTCTATCACTCGCTTTCAAACACACGTACACTACACTCTCTCCCTCTCATCCACTCTATTATATTTACCATGCTAAATCTATTGATCCTATAGACGTAGTAGCCATATAGTAAACAATATATATATACATCTTATATATCCAAACTTCACAACAAACAATAAAAAATAAAATAAAATAAAAAAAAGATCGAAAAAATAAATCCTTCAAGATTTAATTCTCTCTCGCATTCAAAACGCTTCTTAAACCTATAAATAATATATAGACGACATGTATCGTATAATAATATGTACACATACATACCACATTATAGATATACATACATGCACATCAATTCACTGCGCATATTTCGTCACGGCAAGCGAAAAATATCCAAGAGTCGTCTTGTATATTATATATCGTCTCTTGTCTCTTCTTGTGCTCTTCATCCTTTATATTTCTTTCTTATTTCTTCTTCTTCTTCTTCTTCTTCTCCACCACCTTTAATATAACTCTCAACTATATACAAACATATATACACTCATTCTCCAATGCATATAGTCCCTTCTTGTTTGAGCATCCAATTCACTCTCTATCTTTGTTGTTGCCATACGCCAATGTTTACTTCCTTCACCTTCCTCACTATATAAAGCCAATCTTCCATCCCCGGGAGTAAGACATTGAGGCACGGCCGCGCGCTGCTAGAGTCCAGCTCAATCAGGGCTATGATGGCGAGCCAGGGCGGCGCTGTGTGGTAGTGGGAGCTCGCCAGCGCCAT
Source organism: Microctonus brassicae (assembly GCA_918226075.1). Taxonomy (NCBI): domain Eukaryota; kingdom Metazoa; phylum Arthropoda; class Insecta; order Hymenoptera; family Braconidae; genus Microctonus; species Microctonus brassicae. The sequence continues at coordinate 13,261,856 of OW445481.1, read as the reverse complement.
ACACCGGGAACTGTATCCAACCGAGGCCCTCTCGGCCGACTGGGTGGTCCTACCGCTTCAGTTGTGTTCCGACGCGCTACAAGTTAACACGATATATCTTTATTTTTACGTTATTCTTGTCATTTAATATTATTGCGTGATTATATCGTCAAATATATATTACGATAATAATACGATTATTATTAGTGAAATTATTGTTTAGTATATTTAAATTATTACAGGATGTTAGGACAAAAATTTACGAATAATAAATTAATATAAATATAAATATAAATATTTACTTATTATTTTTTTGTTTAATTTTTATAATTGAGATTGAGGTAGGGATTAATTGTTGAGACATTTGAATGGGGAAAAAGTGTGAATAAAAAATAGGAATTGTATAATTTGTGTGGATAACTGAATATAAAGATAGAGGTGAGGTTAAGTGCTCGGTAGAATAAAGCTGTATAATCAAATGATACTTTATTTATAAGGTTATATAGCCGCGGAGAAGTTGGAATAAAGTGGTTAGTGAGAAATCATCCGTGGATTGGAGCTCAATCATACCTGATTGCTCGAACGTGAGTTGTGGACGGGCCCCGTGGTTCGGACCACACGGCGCTCACTTCATATAGTGGCCAATCTCGTGCGCGCAGGCGCAGTTGACTTTGAGCGAACGTGTACAACAACATACATTTGAGATTAAACCAATAGAAAACGGCGTGAATTAAATCTCCCTTCACACCTTTTATTATATACACATACATTAAAATAAATAAATAAACAAACTGCAAGTGAACGATTAAGTAATTGTTCGTTCGGGTTATTTATTTTTTCTTTTATGCTCTCTTTTGTAAATGCACGATGACGATGTGATTACTTGTATTAAAAGGGAGGGCCTGTATAGGCTCTTCACGGACCCCCGGAAAAGGGTGAGTTGACAAAAAAAAACAAAAAGAATTTTTTTTTATATCTGCCTTTTATAAAGAGAAAAATAAAATTCTCGGATGATATTGAGTATAAGAAAAGTACGCGGTGTTGAACGAGAATATATATTTATATTTTTTTTTTTTCGCCCCTGGACCTTGAGTTTTTCTCTCTTGTAACCGTTCAACCATGAGGTTATACCTTTTTCTTAAAGGTCCACAGGTACAAGAAGACGTTTTTCATCGTTATATTCACTCTTTCTTATTTCATCTCCTTCGCTTTCTCTTCCACATCTCTGTTGCACCATCCGGATCCTTTCTGAAAAATTCCTTATTTCTATTTCGATGCTTTGAAAATACCGTACAATAAATACATATATATTTTATACACGTGTATATTTATGTACACAAATACATACATAGTTGAAAGAATAAGTACATTGAGAATAGAGATGAAAAAAAAAAAGAGCAGAGAAACCCTTGGCCCTCTGGCAGGTTGTGTGTGGCTTTTAAATTCACAATAAGGCCCCGCCCGAGAAATATCTTTATTATTGTCATGTAGATGAGAGACGAATGGGTACATAAGTGCGTGCGTGCAACCTATGAACACATTCACGCATATTACAACCACAAAAATGTATATACTTAGACATATATTTTGTTTTTTTTTTTTTTTTTGCTTCCAACTAATGAATATATGTTGACGTGAAAATTTGGTGATTCTGTTGTGTATATTGAGACACGTATTGGCGAGTAGAAAAAAAAAAAATTTCAAAATAAAATAAAGAAAGACAAAAATAAAGAAAACATCAGAGACAAGAAATGGATGATGAAGAGGTATAGAGGCGGACTGAGGGAGAAGAATCCAAGCTTCGTCAGGAGGGCTATGAGAGTCCAATGTTATCTTTTTTGTTTTTTTGTTTTTATTTTTTTATTTCTTCTTCTTCATCTGAGTCTTCTTATTCAGTGTTCTGGCGGTGAGAGAAACCACCTCCCAGAGCGGCAGGGGACGCTCGAAGCAAAGACGTTGCAGAAGAAGAAGAGAAACAGAAAGAGGAGGAGGATTAAGTGAAGAGGGAAAAGGAGAGGAATAGAAAAAAAAAACAAAAAAAGAAAGGCAATCGCGTATATACACACGTACAGATGGACAGACATAACGCGAAGAACCAGTTCTCTCATTTCATTGCGTTCGTTGTCCGATAATGACGCATAGCGCGCGCGCGCGGCATAAAGCTTGGGGATAGCTTATGGGGTCCATCATGCTCATCGAGCAAGCGTGAAAGCCGCTCGTGTGACTTCTATATAGACTGTATATTATTTTTCTATTTTTCTTTTCATTTATTTATTTATTTATCTGTTTATATATTTCTTATTACTTTTTTTTATCTTTCGTCCTTCGTCCTATTAACCTCATCATGCACATCTCCACTTGTGTAAAATATATCCAATAAGTTGCTTGCCGAGAAATTGCTGGACAGAAGCATGAACCCAAGCCAACCATATATGTTAATCGTATAATGATTTATGTGCAATACAATAATTTTCTTTAAGCAATAATTAGTTGAATTTATTCAACGTTTATATTGGCTCCTTTAATGTCATTGATACTACCCTATTGTTATTATTTATTTAATTTATATAATTTATCATATATACATATACATGCACATATGTATACATATATTTATTTTATCAAATCATATAATTATATACACTCAATTAAAAAATATAAAATAAATTTTATTACTGCAATTTAATTGTCGAATTTATTTTCTCACAAATTATAGATTAATTTTACATATAGATATATATTGTTATTAAACAGATAATGATATATTGATAAATATATATATGTATTTATAATGTATATATATATATATATACATATATATTTCTTTTTTAATTATCAGAATTTTAATTTCGATATATACCAAGTCGTAACGTCGACTTGCTGCTTGAGGACTCGACGCATCTTTCAGGTTGTTTGCTCTCGCTCAGATTTTACGGCCCGGACGGACTGGGCCGGACAATTACCGGTTGTTAAACTCGTACAAGCCGCGCGCGCGATTCGCGAGGCTTTTTCTTCTCTGTCTTAATCTTTCTCTCTTACTCTGTGTGTTTCTCTTCTCACATACGACGACGTATAGAAGACGCCCTTGGCGAGAGGATAAGAACTCCATGACGCCATTTGCTATATGTGCAAAAGATATATAAGAGAGAAAATTTCTCTACAGTCTTCAACCCATTATACATATACGCATATAAATTTTAAATACGTAAATATACTATACATGCATATAAAGTTTAATGTATATGTATGTTGGTATAGTGTACTTTGAAGATATTACGAGAAAAGTGCAGAAGAAATAACCGCAAAAATATATATATATGATGAAGAAATTACGCGGGTTTGGGATCTCTTAATTTTGACGAGAAATGTGTAAGAGAGAGGCCAAAAATTTGATTATTTTGCTGCTGTTGATGTTCGCTTCAATCAAATTCCCTTTACCTTCATTCAACTTGTGAAACTTTGTTGTATTTGTGTATATATGTATGTATGTGTGTGTTCATCTTGTGTGCGGCTAAAATAAATAAAGACTGGGGAAGAGAATGAGAGATTTAGAGGAAGATGAGACTCCTCGGCCATCGCCAAAGGTTTATAGTATATAGGGCCCTGGCATATACGACGCCAGCGAGGCCCCCGAACCATCTCGACAACCAGCAATTATCTTTACCAAACTAGAATCTTCATGATTATACACGCTTACCTTCATCTTCCAATGTGCCTTCATCCAGGTGCACAATTTTACTCCCTCGTAAACGAAAAAACAAATGGCAAAATAAAATGATAAGTTTTTTTCCACTTTGTGAAATGTATAAATAAATAAATAAACTAATCGAATGTATTTATGTATGTATAATTTTACGGTAAAACTATATAGAAATATTTGCAAATATTTTCAAAGAGGAAGTTCCTGTCAACAACAACCATATATGAGCTGTCTTATGTACTTTATATACCGTGTCTCATAACTTCGTCGTTATGTGAATATGCAGTATTGCAAGACTTTTAAGCTCATTGGTTCGTTTGCAATTCACTTTAAATATAGTTCTCAGGAATTTTTTTTATTATTTTATTTATATTATATTTTGTTTCTTTTGTATTTTTTTTTTTATGCGAAACTCATAAAATCATCTGATCCGTAAAAGGGGGAAGAGAGCACGCGAGGAAGAGACAACTTTTGCTATATATACATATACACACATACATACATAAATGTATGTGTATAACAAGTTAAATAAATATATGTGTATATGCGCATTGCGTTGAGACCTTCGTTAGTTTCGATTTGCGAGCCAGATATCGATTTCCTTATGCTATCGCTACATATATTTATGTATTTATATATATACTGTAGACTTCAAAAATATCCCACATGAATTGTATGTTAATGTGCACACGATTATATTTATACATTTATCTATATTTATTTTCTTTCACACAACTGTTTCTCCACATTGTCAATGTGTTATTCATTTATTTATTTATGTTCACACCTCGTAGCACACAACACCAGTTATAGATGAAATAAAATGATTTATATCAGTTATCACTTATTTGATAAAGAAACAAAAAAAATAACAAATGAATATTAAATTGAAATTAAAGTGCAAACGTTGACAATGTGTAATAAATAAAATAAAAAAAATAAATATACAAGCATTATTAATTCTGATTAAAATCAGATTCATGTCGAGTTGTAGAGAAATAAAATAAATATAATAAAAAAAAAAACAAAATGAAAATATACGACGGCGACACGTGGGGAATTGTGTGACGTGCATAGTGAAGGTAAAAGCGGTTAAGTGAGAAAAATAAAGGATTCATCGAAGCATAGCTAAATCATTGAGACGCGTTTATTTATTTATTTTATTATTTTTTTTTTGTTGTTTTATTTTTACCGCTCTATTTATCGACATAACTAAGGAGCGTGCAAAAGTGCTGCACGTCGAGTATTAGTGTGGAGTGTATAAGTGATAGAAAAAGGAGGGCGTGTTGGTAAACGACACATACGCGCCGCGGTCACCGACGAAATTGTTTCCATTGTTTGTTTGTTAGTATAGGGGATTAAAGAAAGAGAAATGCGAAATAAACAATGGGAAACGAAAAGCGATCCACCACCAGCAGCGAATTATAGGTATATACAACGGTTGACGTAAATCCACAGGAGCCAAAAGGGTTGTGTGTGTGTGTTATATATAGAAATACACATACATAGACGTATTATTTATAAAGTGAAAGAGTTAATGGAAGCATCGATGCGTAGATTAATTTTTGTCGTGTTCCATCGACGAATAAAATTACTTTCATGCGTATAAATGAATATATATAAATTAATTTCAACCCCTTTTTTTTTTTTCATTCAAAACGACATTGGAAAAAGTGAAAAAAAAAATTAAGAATCGTCGCGCACGTATACCCGCGGTTCTTATTGACCAACAATGAAATTATATTGTCATGTGCCGGCGTTGTGGTTAAATTCAATCGAGTTTGACGGCTCTATGTATATAGGGGCGTGTGTCAGGATATTTAATATACAAAATGTTTAACCATGTGAAAATAACATCAACGGTCTCAATATACATTTTACCCTTGTTTGCCAAAACCCCATCGCAATTGTCTTAATATCCAAACAATATATATTTGCTTAATGTGATTGCGTACAAACAATGCGTGAAGTATAAAGAAAAATTTAATAATCCCAATGAACTCTTTGATCCTTTCAATTGATTCGTAATAATATATATTCTGTCATGATGAATACAATTTGAATATATATTTGTATTATAAAAGATTATTGATAATAAATTAAATTATTTTGAATAGATTATGCGTAAAAAAAACATTTAAAATGAATTATAATGTATTGCGAAAATTTATCTAGTTATTGATTGATAATTATATGTTTACATGTGTACTTATACTACTGTGTATCAAATATGTTAATAAGATTTTCATTTCTTCTTTTCATCATCGTCTCACTTTCTCGTTTCATGTCCGCAATGATCCGTGCAAGCGTGTGCGCGCATACGAGGGACGTAAATATAGAGTTACGCACGCGACGTGTCCTCAGTCTCTCGCCACGTGTGTACCAGCTTGGAAAAAAAAATTAAAAAGATGCTCAAAGTCTCGTTTTTTTTTTTCCACTCATTCTGTCCCTCTCTAACACACAGCTTTCATTAAATTACGAAAGAAATGTGTATATATATATACACATATATATCCATAGATGGATATAAAGTTTGGTAATTAGCAAATTTATAATATAAATCATTGTCCGCCGCGACTTCCTGGTCTTTGATTTTGAACGCTTGCTACTGGGTATTAAATATATATAGAGATGTATGTGTGTGTATATATATACACATTGAAAAAGATATATTAAAAAAGAAGGAAAAAAAAAAAACATTCGGAATGCGAGAGAGAATTGAGCGAGAACAAGGAGCGAATAAGAGAGATCCGGCGAAATAGGCTGACGAGTTGTGTTTTTGCTTTACAGCTACCACGACGGTATATAATAGAGATCGCTTCGCTCTGGATTGTGGCCTATATAGAGTTGCCCAGGCCCTCGATATAACGGCTAACCTTCCACGAACCTCTCTCACATAATGCAAAAACAGAAAAAAAATAAAAAAAGTAAATAAATAAAATAAAATTTAAAAATAATATAACATGAATTAAAGACTATTTCTGAGTACAACATTCATACATACACTAATAAATAAATTTATATATATATATATAAATGCAGCATCTCTTCATCGAAATTCGACATTTCCCATCTTTGTATTGACTATTCTATATAGGGTACATCCAAACGATCATCATCTCAACTCTGTTCTTTTGCTCTTGTCTCACTCACAAAAGAGAGTACACACACGTGCGTCTCGTCGTCTCGTCTCACGACCATCAGACATCTCTTTGTTAGCGTTGAACGAGTTCTCTTTTGTATCTTGTGTGCACTAGTGAAAGACTCGAGTTATCCGCACCATTATTAAACTATCTTCATCACGATATAATAAATCAATTAAAATCAATGCCAATGTGTAAATATATCCTGCATATAATTTTTTATTATCAAAGAAAAAAAAAAAAGTTTTATTAATTCCTTCGTATAAATATATATTTTACTATACAAATTTAAAAGATTAGCGTTGAATGTTGATCGTACTTGTCGTTGGTTTATAACCAACAGTTGAATTATTATGTGGGTAGGATATAGAGGTAGGAGCGTGTGTAGTACGCTAGTTAGTTCTTCTCGTTGGTCGAGTTGGGACTAGCGAGTTTGCGGGCCGCGGCGCAGTGACTCCCAGGTAGAGAAACGCACACGCACACATGCCCTTGAGCAGTTGATCCTTCTGTGGAGGAGCGTTTTAACGCGTATATTGGCGCGGCTGTATTTGTGTAAAAGTAAGTTGCAACGGTTACAACTGTATGATAGTATTATATAGTAGGTTTATATATGTATACACATATAAATATGTATGTGTGAGAAGTTTTGTGAGAAACGAACGAGTGCAGTATATAGAAGAGTAAGAGAGATTGAAAGAAACGAAAAGGGGAAAAGAAAGGGATACATATTTGTTACGAGACGATGTCTCTCCCTGTCGTGAACGTGATTCGCCTTCGCGATTGAATAAAGACCTCCGCTACGTTGACTTTGTTTCTCAAGGGGGATGTGCGGTAAAAGAAAAGAACGTTTCTTCTTCTTCTTCTTCTTCTTCTTCTTCTATTGTGCATATAGACGGGATATATATATTTTTTCTTTTACTCTTCATCTGCTTTTCGTATTTCGCGTGTGCTATTTTACTTTCCGACGAATCGAAACGATGAAAAACACAGCAAAATAAGTAAATAAATAAAATAAAATAAAAGAAATAAAAAGATTACATATATACCAGATCGATATCTCATACGGGGACGTCTGTAAACTTTTATTTCTACTCTGTTATTATTTTTATCTTCAATCGCGCGCGCGTGTTAGTAAAGAGCAATTTAAAACATGTTAAAGATGTTTATATATATATTACATATATATATTTATTTCTTCTCTTCCCTTTTGATTATTTTCGCGTGTAATTTTATCTTACCTTATGATTTTATATACTGTATAGAGTAATCATCAACATTGTGAGAGAACGCAAGTAATATAAAGGGATAGGGGAATTATATAAATGTATATATATACTAACTTGGTAATACATATATCTACATTGTATATGTATAATGTGTACATATGCAGTGTGAGGGACTGCAGTGCGCATCAAGTATAAAGCGGTTGGTGAAACACGCGGCGATGTAATTAGTTGCACTAACGAGCCACGCACTTCTTTTACGTTATATGAGCGCGAAAACAGTCGTGCACGCGCTATAATACATTCATTGTGCATCAAGAATGAAATTAATTTAGTGAATGAAGCGATGAATATACGAAAATCAAATAATATTAAATTTATTTAGGTATATATGGCAATTGTTTCTCTTTTTTTTATTATTTCATTGTATTTCAATGGAAACATTCGATAGTTTTGATTGTAATCACAGCACGATTGTCGTTTGAACTTTCAATTGAGCTCCAGCATATTTTTTGTCTCAATCCCATCGTCTTCAGTCGCATGATATGTGTATACACACGCATATACACTGAAAGATACACCATTGTCAACATTCTACGTGTGTGTATATTATATTATATGTAAGAGAGGAAGACCTTTTTGGACCGGTCTGGCCACGTTGTCGACGGGTCCTCGAGCATATCAGGAGGGGCCTTATATATATACACCGACGAAAAACACCACAACGCGGCCACCGAGAGCGAGCGCACAAGCATATATACATATAGAAGCTGGTCCCAAAAGAAGAGACAGAGGGGAATTATTTATGGTAGTTGATAGAGACGCGGACGATGCTGGGACTATGTATATATATATATGTATATATGTACGTTGTCTAAGAAAAAGAGACCCACATATTCATGTGCACTATACACCACATTCCAAATATTCCCTCCTTTTATTTATTTATTTATTTATTTATTTATTTATTACTTATTCTTTCACTATTTATTATTTTTCATTTTTCCTTATTTTTTAAAATGCTCCGAGTTTTGAATTTAAAAAAATAAAATTGTAAACGTGTGAAAGAATATAAATATAAAAATAATAAATTGAGTCTTAATCGAAGTGTTCTCCGACTTTCTATGCACAGTATGACGTAGTCTGATTGAAATCAAGGGTATATAAGGCATGAACCTCGGCCTGGCCTTCCAACCAGTCGCCAGAGCGAAACGACTGAATGTTTTTGTCGCCGCTAATTACCGAGACACCTTCCCCTCAAGAATAATATATACTCTAGGCTCTTCTGTATTTGCTTCGACCTTCATTTCCTCTGTGCATTTCCTCGGGACTTTAACGACCAACCGAATCATCATCATTATCATCATCAAAGTATTTTTCTACTCTCTCTCCCTCGCATTCTCTTCATCTTTATTTCTTATTTCATATTTGAACAAGTGGAGAATATAAAATACGTGAATACAAAGAGTCTTTGCTTATAGATATTTCTATATACTATTGCGAGTATTTTATTTAACGCTCTAGACATTTGTTGTACCCATTCTTCTTGCAACCGTATCTCCACAGGCTGCACGTACGTCTTCTCTTAAAAAATAATAAAAAAAAAACAATTATATATTAATATATATTCATATACATATACACATGTGTGTATATAAACGAATCGTCTGTTGCACACCTGCTTCACGATGAAAAATATTTTGACACGCTGATTATAATCGAATAGACACCTATACAAATGATGAAATTAATTTTTCCCTTCATAATTTTCAAGATTAAAAAAAAATAAAAAATTATTTTACATATCTTATTCATCATAATAAATTTATAAATTATTCGTGGATACATTTAATAACTTAATTTATTACAAATTCAAGCATGCAGCCACACATACAGTAATCTATCTTCAATGTACATACATTACCAGAAGCAAAATATAATAAAATAAATAAATAAATAATAAATATATTTAAAAATAATATATTGTACATATACAGATAACGCTAAAGGGCGGCATACAAGGGGATGTATACACACACACTAACATACAAATACCTATATATATATATACATATATTACTGAGCGTGGGTGTCTTTCTCCCTTTTTAACATACTCTCTATTCGCTTCTTCGTCATTCTCTGCGGGTTCCCGAGGGGTTTTTTTTTGCGGGGCGGGCCGCTGCGAGCCCAGTTCTGATATTTATTACCCGGAATATTAAGTTACCCACGTTACCCACGGGGCAATGTGGACGTACCCCTTCTCTTCTCACCCCTATTCTCATCTCTCAACTCCACCTCACGGATACGAATCGTTTGCAGTTCGCATAAACATCAAACTGTATATATATAAATTTGTGTGCATCTTCACCACGTGCACGATTCACTTGAAAAAAAACAAAAAAAAATATATTTATATCTGTATATATGTATATTATATTTATTCTCAATTGCAGCACATAATATATGTATATTTATGTCGTGTATATATATACAGTAAAACGATCAGTGAGAGAATGAGAAGGGTTGAGGTATATATAAAGACAAAGAAATGAGAGAAAAAATAAGAGGGAAAGGGCTGAGGCTATCGGTTCGTTGGGATCTAAATTGATTTTAGATCTCAAAACTCGATTGCGCGATCGAGTAGCGCGCGTTAATTAAGAGATACGCCGCCACGAACTCAATAAAGACTGTGGTCGTCGATTTATGGAATTATTATTATGCAAGGGGTATATATAGTAAGTATGAAAAAGAGAGAAAGACAAAAGTATATGTATTTATATGTGTATATATATTATATATAAATATGCAAGCGTGTGCCTTCGTTTATATACATGCAGCCCATCGACATTGACATGGTCGTTGCTATAACATATATCCCTATAATTGAGTTCCATGTCGATGCGTGTATGTATGCTTATTGTATATGAATACATGTTTATAATATTATTATTATTATTTATGAATGTGTGTTTGGTCAAATTGAGTTTTACACTTGTTTGAGGAGTAACGAAGTAGCGTGCAGTGGGGGGGATTAGCTTGAATTTCGGGTCGACCGTAAATTTACCATTATATAGCCACTCAATTCCTTTGTCTTTCAATCTCTTACATACACACACACACATATATTTGAATGTATATAAATATTTCTCTCAATTTAGCTTATTATTTATTATTCATTTTTTCAATATATTGATGACAATTTTATGCGTCCAGAAATGTATTAAATTATTTAATTTATATATTGATTGAGGAAAATGAAAGATAATTTTTAATGAATTTTTAATAAGTGACAATGTAGATGAAATAATTTGCTATAGGTCTTCGTCCTTGTTTCTGTCATCATCATCATCACATATACAATTATATTTGTGTTGAGCTGGGCGCCCTCGACGACGATTATTTTTTTTTTTTTTGTTTTAATCTACAGATATAAATATATACAAGTGTGAAGGATGTGTGTATAGAATACACATCTATATATATTTATATATCTGGACGATTTGTATGTATATGTATATGTATATTGATCCCGGACCCAAGTGTGTAACTACGACATTTGCCCAATGGCAGCTCCAGTGCTGCAGTTGTTGGCCAAGTTTTGCGTCGAGTCGATGCGCTGACCGGGTGGTAGTGGAGGTGTGTCGACAATCAAGATTACGTGGGCGGATACACGCGCATCCCAACGCCGCCGGCATCATCGCCCTGCAAAACTTAAACCTCACTTATATATACATACACATATACTGATTTATTTTGTTTTTTCTTCTTTGTGTAATCTTAAACCTCTCTGATCTCATCCTCTTTTCATTCTTTACCACACAATCCAACCCTTCATGGGTTTCTGTTTATTTTTCAACATTACAAACAATGTCGTAATTTCTTATTTTAATTTACATCAATTTTTCTTTTTAATCTTCAATTAATGACATAATTACTTTATTAATTTTATCATTTTAGTTTCATGGTCCCGACAAGTATGTATACATATACACGCGATATAAATAACACAGTCACGTTTCTCTTCGCTCAATTAATTAATTAATCCGGTTACGGATTATATACACACGCATGAAATTCATGTTGGAAGATGTGAAATTTATTTTTTATTTCAATCATAAAATTGCATCTTCTGTGTATATAATTTAATTTATTTTATTATTTTATTTTTCCTTTTTTTGTATATATATTTAAAATTGAAAATAGTTTAACAAACATTGTAAAAGTAATTGGAAATTAAGAGAGATTATATAAATAAATATATACATATATATTATGTAAAGAAGAATATTAGTGAGACTAAAGTATATATATATATCTGATTGTGCAAAAGAGAATAACATATTCCCTGTATGTATAAACTGAATTGTGAAACGAAATGTTTGCGCCCAAGTAAGATAGAGAAACTTGAAGATAAATTCATGAGCACGGATGTCTCCACAAAGAGACGCGCAGGGGGGTAGCATGAGTATATATAGGTATGGGTTTTATCTTGTCTCTTGTTTCTTTCTCGCTCGTTCTCGCGTGTCGAACTTGAATGCCGACACGACGGTTCGCGTCGTGTCGCGCCAGAGTATATGCGTATAGAGCTGATGTGGTCTCTTGTGGTATATCGCCACCATGAGAAAGACAGGGTCGAAGCGAGATAGAGTATTCGTGTGGCGAGCAAGCGGAGAATGGGGGAGGTAAGTCGCGAGTGTGTGTATATAGAGAGAGAGAGCGAAAAAAAAAAAGAAGACGATCCTGGGCCATGCGCGCGCATTTTATTAGCCCGCTCGCGAGGAGAGAAAAGGTTTACTACCTCAAGTATAGTCAGACGAGGCCAAAGAGGGATGCAAGAAGAGGCAAAGAACACAGAGAGAGAATTGGTTGTTATATAGGATGGTGATGTCCTTCTTCGTGTCAATTCGCACGAAATACTCTGTCGCTTCCTCTTTTATGGCACATTATTTTTTGTAATTTCTACAGTGAGGAGAGAGAATAAATGCTCTGATTATCTTTATTATTTTTTTTTATTTCATTCTCTTCAATGTTCATTTATTTTTGTTATTTGTTACAATGAGTGAATATAGTATATTGATGTGAAACACAAAGTTTAAAAGGGAAGAAAAAAATACAAGTGAGAAAAAAAAAATTTACTGGAATTTTTAACGTCCGGATATGTCTTTTCCTTTAATTTTTCTCTCTCATTGTCGTCAATTCTCTTATTCCTGCTGGTATTACGACTATTATTACTTTACTATACACTGATTACTACTACTACTACTATTACTACTACTACTACTGTAACAACAACGAGAATTCCCTCTCACTTTCTATGTGGTTTTTCGCGCGAAAGATCCGATCACTTCACTCCCGAGAACGGAAGCCATTCTGAGAACCCGAACAGAATATTGCGCCGTTGTTCCAAACAATTTATAATGCTCATCCAACAAGTCATGAACTGATTGTTATTTATTCTTTATTTTTATTTTTATATTTATATTGATTATTTATTTTTTTAACTCTGCGCAATATTAATAAAGTCATTGTATGATAATATCTTTCGTCTTTTCATAATTTTCATTATATTCACATACCTACATATAAACATAATAAAGTAATGTGTAGAATTATTTTCGTGTTTATTTATTTAATATTGAGCCGATGGTCTCACAATATATTTTTATACATGTTGAATTTAATATGCATATACATATTTCTCCTACACTGCGCCATTACATGGCCAATGACTCGAACGAATGGTGAAAGTCGATCGGAATTCATTAACCGTCACGAATTCATTCGGTTATAGAATTTGTGTGTGCCTAAAAAAATATTACGTGTAAATAAAAAGTGAATTGATCATTTAATTCAAAGACCCACGCCTTCTTTATTTTTAACACGTCACATTGTAATGTGATGTATGTGCATGTATATATATACCTTGTGAAAATACTTGAGTGTGTGTAAACATTCATAAAGTGAGTGGAGAATGGATGAGGGAATAATATAACACCACTACTGACAATTTATTTATTTTTTTTTCTTTTTCAATTTAGTTTTATTTTTTATTTTATTCATTTTTTTTTTCTCTTTCTGTTACACGAACGCTCATCAACTCTGTTGAATAATTCACGTTATACCATGCGCTCGTATATTTTTGCGCACGAATTACTTCATTAACACGCGCGCTCAGTGGCTTCCTCACACGCATATCGAGTCCGGCAATCGACAAGTCGCGTCTTCTTTCCCATTGCATATATATAGTGAATTAATTTTCTTTTCACCTTTTCCGTTTTTTCTTCTTTTCCTTCAGCATTATTATGTATATATAAATACCATATAAATATATACACATGCATATACATATATTGTATATATCCGTTAGATTTTAATCATCACAAACAGTTTTATGATCGTGTTGGACGATAAATTATTGAAAGAAGAGGAGAATCATTATTATTATCTGTCCCATTTTTTCTTATATTTTTTTTTCTTCTTTTCCATATTTATTATTATATATTTTTTTTTTCTTCTCTTTTCAACTCTTCTTCTATAACGTCAAGTGTTTCTTCAAGGCAACTGGCTTATTGCTGCTATAGAGGTTTGGGCATCGGTAATTCGGTGATTCGTATTCCGAACGACTTTTCGTCGCTATACAGACACCATCTTGGTAGCAGCTCAGATAGTTCATGCGTTCCACAACGCACCTGCTGCGATTCCCATGTAATATAAACCCTCTATGTTATAAATTCTATATACACACATATTTTGTGTATGTATTTATACGTATAACTATATAAATATTTTGTGTGTTCTATTAATGAAATAATGTAAATACATTTTGCTTCTTTGTGAAATAAATATGTATTTGATTTTTATTTTTATTCATTTAAAAGTCGCCCACAGCGCGCGTAAAAGCGCGGATTAAGACATTAAAACATGGCGGAAGATTGGCCGTGAGATTGTATAATGCAGAGGCGAGTAGGGCAAAGAGGAGTAAAGGGGAAGAGTATTGGAAGGATTGAAGGAATACAGAGGATTTTATATTGGAAGAGTGAGGAGAATTGTTGCGAGATCGTGTCGCGTCTTTTGAACTCGTGACGCGATTTTTTTTTTTTTGGCATTTGGTGTGGTCCCGCTAGAATTTAATATAATGAAAAGAGTCATTAAAAAATTTTTTATGAGTCGTATAAATAAAAAAGACTGATTCATTTTCAATGATTAAAAAATTCCTTGATAAACTAAGGGAAAAAAATATTACATGCATGGATAATTTATATGGTATATATATATATGTACAAAATAAATAAATAAAAAATTTGGCTCATCAATCTTAAATAATAAAAAAAAAATGTATAAAAATTATCTTGGGTAATAAATTAATTCACAATTTGTTTTTCGTTTTTTTTTTTTTTTTTTTTTAAATATATATATGTATATATATACATATATATTTCATTAATTGTGTGACAATTTACGGCGGATGAAAATAAATTTTTCTACATGTGAAATTATGCGTGGGTGTAAAGTAAAAAAATATATAAAAAAGGAAATATAAAAGTTCATTATAATTTAATAGCATTTATATTATTATTCATTGGATATATCTATTTATTTGTTTATGGAAAAATATATATATTTACGTGTGTTATTATTCTTCATCATTTAATTGTATATGACTATACATACATATGTGTGCATTTATTCGCCGTGCGAATCGCACTATAAATAACAAGCCAACACGCCGGTTCTTCTCATGAGCCCTCTGGCTTAACACAATATATATATATATATATGTATGTATATACATATATATATTTAAAAACATATATATGTACGTATACAATATACATATATACCTACAAATATTGCATTCATGTATAATTTTTTTATTGTCAATTTTTTTTTTCTTCCACTTTTTTTTTTTTTTTCTATCTGCATCTCGCTAAAATTCACTAATGTTTATGTATATTGTATATATGTATATATCAACTCGTCGCATTTAGATGAAACTGTGCGACTGATCATGATTATAAATATCTCTATTAATGAGGTGAAAACTCGTTACTATATATCTTTATTTCGATTAAATGAATAAAAATCTGTCATCGCGAAAACTGGATTTTAAATTTGTAAATTAATTCGTTTATTATTAATTTATTTATATTTTGTTAGCCTTGGACTTTTTAAAAATAATATTTACTCTAGTGTATATATATATAGATAAAAGATATATATGCATTTATGTATGTGTGTGTGTGTGAGTGTAAATTTTCAGTGTTAACAAGACATTATTTGCGAAGTAAATAAAAGTATTTATTTTGTCTCTCATAATTATTTCATTTTAATATTTTCTCTCTCTTTTTTTTTTAATTGCATCATTATTTATATACGTAATATATTTGAATGATATAATTAGTGAAAAATTAAATAAAAAATTAAAGTATTTGAATGTTGTGTGTAAAATATGATGAATAATTTGATGAATGCGTCAGATATGATCATTAAAAGACGAAGAATATTTTTAAAGAAAAAATAAAAATAATAATAATAAATGAAAGAAAAAATTTTTTAACTTGCTTAAGTCGACGAAGCGCCAGCCATAGATAAAGATAGATGCGACGAGTTTCCGGCGTGTCGAGTTAACGACTCGAGTTTTATCTGTCGTTTATGTTGTTCGCCCCAATTTTTTGTTTTTTCTATTTTTTTTCTTTCCATCTCTGTGTATATAACGCAAGTTCTTGAAGCAAGAAAGAGAAAGATTTGCTGGGCGAACGTATTAACAAGGCAATGAGGGTGCAGTAGTACATATATATATATATATAAATTTGCTCGCACACTATACAAGAAGAAAAGCGTAAGACAAATGTAAAAATATTGAAGTAACCCAGACTTAAATGCACACACACACACGTAAAACACTACATTATACATATATTTATATGCTTGTGTATATAATACACATTTATTCAAGAGTCATCTGGCACTCAGCGGGATTTCGAAATAGAATTGGAGGAGAGTATTCGCGTCACTGATGACTCCGGCTGTGTGCGTTGAGCATGCAGAAAATAAAAAAGCCAAATGAAAAAGAAAATTGTGGAATAAATATATAAGAAATGAAAAATAAAAAGACAATGAAGTAAAACAAACTGTACAAAGAAGAAGAAGAAGAAGAAGAAGAAGAAGAAGAAGAAGAAGAAGAGAGGAGCCGTCAACAACAACGAGACAATATACAGAGTAAAATATATACGTAAAGAGAGCAAGAAGGTATTCCTTCATACCAATGTAATTATACTGGCATTCGCATTCATCACCAATTATTATCCTGTATGTCTTGCTAAATTACCATTTTACAACGATACTCATATTAAAAAAAACACAAAGAATTTTTTAAATAATTAAATGATACTAATTATCATTTTAATGACAACAACAATAATAAATAATAATATAATACGTACCTATGTACCACGACAATTTTATAAAATAATATATTAAAGAGTATATATATAAGTGTGTTTGTTTATACCCAGCATGTGCAAAAAGGAAAAAAAAAACTGTGTGAATATTTTTGTAAATGAAAAAAAAAATAATAATAAAAGCGGAAGTTTGTAATTTTTATTAGCAGCTTCCGCTCGACTTAACTCAATTGCCGGGCAAATGTTTATTGGCCTATTGACGCACACACTAGGGGGGGGGTTTGCCCTCGGTGGCAAAGTGGGTAATCGAGATTTGTGGACTCTGAGTAAACATCAAACAGGGGGCCCCTCTTCTTCTTTTTTCCCCTGTTGATCATCCATTGGTTTGTGAAATCTGGGGGGGAACAACGTGGCGTGTGTCTCTTTGCGCTTAGCAAACCTCCATTCAAGTATTTATTATATATGAAATGTATATATACGCGCGTTTACTTTGTTTAATAATATCGTGATTATTGTCAGGGTCATTTAAATTATGTCATATATAATTTAACTGTTGACAAAATAAATTAGCTGATAATTTATGTAATTTCTCATCTTTTTACTATTACTCAAAAATTTTTTTTTAAATGAATTGATAAATAAATAAATAAATAAACTGCGTCTCGGTATATATATCTATTTTATATATACTAATATGATGACGTTGACGTGAATTAATGTTTATGTTCCTTCATTTTTCTGCGTATATAGACACATGAAATTGAGTCAGTTGACGATGTGTGCGTCGTGCGAAATAAGATAAGTTGATGCGGCAAGTCGTATAATATAGAGGAAACCTTTGAAGACGCACTTTAGTTTGGGCACGCGCCATTTGCACGGATTTCGCGCGTGTCCAATTGCCATCCCTCAAACGAACGCACTTTGTCTTCATCTTCAGTCATCTTAATTTTTATTTTTATTTTATAATATTTCATTTCAATATTTTTTCTCTCTCATTATATGTATGTTTTTTTTTTCTCTCAATAGATTCATTTTACTAAACCCATTATAAACATGTGTCTAGTATATGTGCATGCATATAAACCTCTTGGAAAAACTTTTCAAAAATGTCTTTTCCTTTTTTTTTATTATCCTCATTGCAAGCTTAGCCATAGTATATAATTATTAAACAAGGCACGTATATGTCGTTTGTTTGTGTCAGGAAATGAGACACGATTCCTTTGAAGCAACTTAATTTACACTCCCGGAAATGTTTGCCACGACATTAAAAAAATATATATTTATACATACATATATAAGTCAAATTAGTTTTTTTTATTTTTATTTTTTCATGAATATTATATTAATGAAATTTTTTATTATTACAGATTATCAGGTGGTACAACTGCAATTGGTAGCGCCGGCAGTCCAGGTGGCTGTGGCGCCGCAAGTGGCAACGGCGGAGGTTCAATTGCTGGTGAGGCACCAGTCGGGCCTGGAGGAGCGCCCGCTGGTGGCACACCAAACGGCACCACCACCAGTGATTTTTTCCGACGTAGTCATCCTCTTTCGGATCATACGCCATTACATCCAGCATATCGTCTCAACTACATGGACCACCTTTATCATCAGATTCAGGCCTCTACGCACAGTCCCAACGCCTCATTACACGGTAAATATTCTAATGATACATTTAAAATTCGTTTCCCGAGTAAAAATAAAGAGGTCTTTTCGAGGTCTTTTCGAGGCGCGTACAACGATGATAATCCGGATTAAAACAAGCGCACACAAGGCGCGTAACAGGTCGGCTTGGTGAACAACTGGTCGTTACAGGCTCTTTTTTGGGTCGACACAAGGGGCGAAACAGGTCACTTACAGTATTGAAATGACCCTGTGTGCGCCTTGTGAGCCCTATGTGGGCCCCTGCATTCTTTAAATTCGAAATTTATATATATATGAATGTATGTGTACATATATATATAATATATGTATATATATCCGGGTTGAAAAATAAATTATATGATTGATTGAAAACATTTATTGCAATAAATTATATTGATTATTATTAAACTTTATTGATTCCTTGATACATTGAATGAAAATTATTCTTCATAACTCTGGGAATATGTTGAAATGATATCATTTGAATATAGGCTAGATTATTAATAACTGAAATTATCACAGGTTTACAAGATTAAAATAAAATGTCATAATATATTGTGCAATAAGGAAAGAATGGCGGTATTTTTCGACAAGTGTGAAATTTATAAGTCCGAACGATGCGTAGGCGGCAATCAAACATCGAGGCAGAGTACTAAAATGATAATTTTTAGAACGTCTTTTCCAGTGATAACATTTTCCTCCTGACAGATTGAGGTTATGTCTTCTCTCCTATGGTTATGGATCTCGTTTATTAGCTGCAAAGCAAAGAAAAATTGATAAATATGTATTCTATATTTATTTAAAATATAATTGCATTCAACAAATCTATTTTCACACTCTATGCAATGTAATTTTATTGTACTTACATGATATGACACTTTCACAATGTTCGTATGATAGTCACCAAAAATATTTTTCAAGGTCAGGTGATTCACCACACCATACACACTGCACGAACTTTACTTTGATTATGTCCTTGTAAACGTTTTTCCGTTCGAAAGAGATTCATTGCAATTACAATTAAATAGCAATAGCGTCAAGAATAATAAATATCATTGTTGTGACCGAAGTGAAGTGCGTCATTGATTCTCCTGGGACTACGTTCAGACCTATCCTTTGACGCGCCATCTATAAAGTTCATTTATCTGTTGGACTTTGAAAAATTTCACAGCCACAGGAAAAATTTCTAAGTCCAAAAAATAAATGGACTTAGAATTTGTTTACAAGTAGGGCCCACATAGGGCGCACATTGGTTGCAAAGACCCGTTGAGCGCAAAGGCGCCCACAAGGGGCTCACATAGGGCGCACATTCCAGTAAGCTGAAATGGATTTTATCACAGGGGTTTGCTAATCCGTTAAAACCTTCTGTGTACCAGGTCATTATTTTAATGATGAAATAACTATGTGTGCGCCTTGTGTCGACCTCCTATCGACCACCAAAATTTATTTTAATTTCAAAAATGTGTGCGCCTCTTGTATCGACCTGGTAAAGACCTCTCAAACTGTAAAGACCCGTTGAGCGCCTTGTGTCGACCTGTTCATTTTTACTCGGGTTGGTAAAATAATAACAAATGATAATAAAAATAATTTTGTGTACACACGAGGAGAATATATATATATTCGTATTGTATATATTCAATCGAGATTTTTTTTTATATATATTTTACACCGTCAACTTAATGGCACTTGAATCTTTCTGAAATATCAGACATTAAATTCGCCCGCATATCCGGCGGAAAATTAGTGACAAAAAAAAAATATTAAAATATGTATTGTCTTTACAGGGCTGGGTGGATTGGGGCCAGAGTATCTGTTGCATGCAGCTGGACCTGCAAGCACTCTTGCATCCTCTGAATTTCCATTCTCCATCGATGGTAAGCTTTCAGGTAGTTTCATCGTGACAAAATTTAAAAAGAAATAATAATAAAACAAAAAAAGAAAAAAAGAAAAGAAACCAAAATAATAATGAATCAATAATGAAGAAGAGACAGAGAAAACCATGTTTATAATATATAAATATATCTAGATCTACGTAAAAAAATAAATAAATAAATAAACTCGACACTGGAAAAAATTCCCAGACACTTCCGTAATCGGATCTTGTCGCGTTTTATTTTCAACCTTTCAACGTGCGTTTAAATCTATATTGGCAGGATAAAAGAACACGAAATGAGCCAACGGGGGTTTAAGGTGAGAGCAGGAGGAGTGTGGAGGATAAAATTTATACATGTATATGTATATAAAGCGTTAAAAGTTTGAACGTGGAGAATTCCAGACACGGTTTGCCGCTCGATTCGAATCTCGCTCGAGGGACGACGATATCGACGGTGAGATAGGCTAATGTGTGCATGGGTCCATGCGATGGGAGCCGCCAACCAGACCCACCAAACCATATACACCAACAAACGTAAAACACTCACAGATACACACTGCACATGTATACATTCACACACGACTTATACAGAGAGTCAGTGTGGAATGAAACAGCACGTTGCAACGACACACGAGCGACGACGACCGTGCAAGTACGATGTTGTGCAAAAATAAACAAACAAACAAACAAAAAGTAACGGAGAAAAAAAAATACAGAGAGGGAATGAGAATATATAGAAAGAATTGAGAGAACCCGAAGAGCTCGATCGCGAGGAACAAGATCGGTTGTGCTAAAGGGCTTCGTGCGGTGGCTATAAGACAGCCCGAAAGGGCAATCGTGAAACGCACACATGGAATGAGATGAATATAAGAAGGAGATGAAGAAGGTAGAGATGAAGGAGGAGGAGGAGGAGGGCTCGTTAGTTGCCACCGTGCGCATAATTGAATCGACTCCGAGCGACACGACCTCATTAACACCTTACCTCGAGCGAGCTACAGGTTGTCTCACGTTTCCAATCCCCTTGTATACTCTCTCATTTACTCTCCTGATTCTGCTCTCTTTCTCCTTCTTACTCCCTCGCCTTTAATGCTTTTCTACGACGTTTTATATCCCATACTCGTTGATCACTTTCTCGCATTTGCAATGGTTATTTAATCGAATATTATATGTGTATTTATATAGACAGCAAATATGTCTTTATTATTTAAGTATTTTTGTAATGGATATATTATTTGTGTTTGATTAAATTAATTTGGATATATATTTGTATTAATGGAATTGAATTAATTATGGATTAATGAGATTTACTGTGGGGTAGAATTCAGGAATAATGATAAAAATAAAATTTGAAGAAGGTTTAAACGAACCTTGTATACAACGATCGTGTGGCATGCGCTCAAGTATATTGACGATACTTTTTTGCCGCGTGCGATCGGATTGGCTGATTTGAACCAATTTACATGTCTCAATCCCCCAATGTACAGACTTGCATCGACACTGACGTTGCAAGTTACTGGTCTTGAATAAAAACAAAATTAAATCGAATAAAATAAAAATGAAAATAATTCTCCGTTGCGTCTTTCCATTCACTTCGTTTATATTCATGAAATAATAGACTGATGTACGTAGCCTCAAGCAACAAACTCATGAGAAGTTGGATATATAGGAAATATATTTATGCATAAATCCCATAAACTCCAGGAGAGATAGAGTAAATGAAAAAATAAATAAAACAAAAAACAAATAAATTTGGTGGATATCATTTTTTTTTTGTGTTGCATATTAATTAATTGAATGGAATAATTTATTTAATTGAAGAGTATTTCGTGTAACCAGTAAAAAAAAAATTATTCAAGCAGATTAAACTTATTTTGTGCAAGTATATAAGTAATACAATATACTTGAGCTACTCACGCATCAGCCACAACATCGTTAAGGTGGCTGGAAATTTCATAGGGGATTCTTGGGGATGTTCTAACGTATACATTAGTGCTTCTCTTAGTGTGTGTATCACGTTGCTAATCGAGTTCACACACGGACCACCAATGTGTTTGGTTGAAATTAACCACATCGAAAATCTTGTCATACCACTTTTCTCCACTTTAATATACAAGTATAGTTATATTCTGCATATATGTATATTAAATACCAAAATTCATTGTATATAGATCATAATTGTGTATATAAGAAAGTGGTTTGTGTATTATGTTGTTCAGCTGCGGTTGAAACAAATTGTTAACTAAAATACCATAACCGCAGAAACGCATCGTTTGAAAAGGGTTAAAAAATACACCATTATTCTGCCTCATTATTTTCCTATACATATGAAATCCTTCACAAACATGTAAATCAAATACAATTGCGTATATAAACATTTGTACATTAATCAATTTATTCAAAACAAGCATATAGACGACTCAATATATTTTATTAATATGTTGATTATAATGTTATGAAAATGATATTGTTAATACGATTAAAAAATTGTTTGTTTATCTGATGAGAATTATATATTTTTCATTCATTTGTTTCGAGTATTTTATTATTGTTATGGTTTCTTTGTCAATAACTTTATGCGTTAGATAATAAAGCAATTATTTATATGTTTATTTATTTTATTTTGTAGCCTCGTCAAGACTTGGAAGTCCACGTGCATCAGCGATAAGAGCAAGTCGTAAGCGTGCATTGAGCAGTTCACCATACTCTGATCGCTTTGACATTGACAGCATGATACGCTTCAGTCCAAATAGCCTTGCGTCCATTGTCAATGGCTCAAGGAGCAGTAGTGCTAGTGGCAGTTATGGTCATCTATCCGCTGGTAATTACATCTTCATTTACATATTTCTCATTTATATTGCATTTTTTTTTTACATATATTATACTATTAAAATATTACAAATATTTATTTTTTACCAGGTCTAGGAAGTTTGAGATGAAAGTTAAAAAATCAAAATTATATGATAAATATTGTTGAATTATTCAACGATTCTCGTATAAATATTAAATATGAATGATATAATATTACGATACATTATTCAAAGTAATTTAATGATTTGAATCCTTTGAGAATTGAAGTGAATTCATGAGAGCAAAGCGCATCATGAAATGAGAGACTTGTGTCTACGATTGCGATACTAATCGTTAAATGTTAGTGGTTGTGCTGCGTCTCGCAATCACACAGTAATACACGTCTATCACAAACTCATGTGTCTTTTCTCTTGATGTGTATACGCTAGAATCCATCTATTCATTCTCAGCATGCTCATTCGTGCCAACTCAATCTTACGCTGCTCTGACTTTTGCTGAGGAAAATTTATTCCAGCGGCCAAAACATATACACACTCTCATACATTTATATTATTAAACATATATGTATATAAATACATATATTTGTGGGACTACATTCAAACATTATATGCAGCTAACGAGCCTTCGTTCGTTGGCTTTTGCTACCGTTGTATCTTCTGTGTGTGACTGTTTGCACCCCTACGATCGTAAAACGTGTAAACCTGCCTTCTTCATCGTTGGATCTATCTCTGTTTCTTTTTCTCTCTCTTTTTTGTTCTCTCTATTCCTTTTAATCTTCCTTTTCTTCTTTTTCATTCTCGTTAAACTTCACCAAAGAATTTATGCTTGCAACTCTAATAATAATTCAGAGTTGCTGTAAAGCAAACGATGTGTCTTTACGATTGGCTGAAAATAATTTGAATATAAGAAAAGAATAAAAAACAAAAAAGAAAACAGGAAATTTAGAGTACGACGACCAGATCACCCCCTAAATGTAACTTCCTGTTTCCCGTATAAGCGCCATCAAATGTTTTTTGGGCTGTTGAGTTATTCTTATTGTCAGGTCATTTACCTCATGACAATTTATCCACACTCGCCAATTGCACATTTAAATTCGTTAAATATTTATTTTCAACACAATTTATAAATTTTATATCTATTTCTTTTCTTCATATAATTTTATAAAACAATATAGTATGTATACGTATTATTAATGTTAAGGTGCACAATATGTGAGCGGAAATATCTGGAGAATGATTATGATATATAGATTTATTCATATAAACAAGTCACGTAATGTGCGTCGTTTGAAGATAACCATATTAGCATTGTGGATATAATCTAGTCATAACAGTTAAACAATCTCAAATTGGTCGGCAAATATCAACTGACACATGAATATTTATTTAAAGTATTTGTGATATATAAATATAAGCATATATATCATAATTAATTTGATCATCATCATACACACATATATTTAATAACATGTCAAGAATCAATTTATTTTTTATATATTTACATTAGTTCAACTTTATTCTTGGTACATGATCAATATGATTAAACACATTTTAACATATGTGATGTCCGTGTATATACATCATTTGTCTATTACAATATTAATATTAAATAGTATATATCGATATTAAAATGCAGACATCAACTTATATAGTTAACAGGAAGTTTGCCACTCGGAATCAGAATCATTCATATCAATCAATTAAATTAATTTCTGTTTCCTATATTCAAAATGTTGGGTTGTTACAAATGTTGAAATAATTTAGATTGTTGATAATATTTTATCCTATTTCAATTGTTTTTTATTTTTTATTTGTAGCAATGAGTCCAGCTCTTGGTATGCATCCTGGTATGGCGCCACATTTGCAACAACTTCAAGCTCACCTTCTTCGTAGTGCAGCAGCTGCAGCTCTTTTACCGCATCCACTGCAACCACCAACGCACCCACCACATCCACATGGTCATCCGCATTCACACGGATTAACACCGCACACTCAATTATTTTCAATGCCACCGCATTCGAGTGCGTCAACAACACTTGGACCCCATGGCACTGGATTACCCTCTAAAATTGAGGTGAATATCACAGGGTGGTCTGAAAAAATGACGTTATAAATAAATAGTTGAATAAATAAATAAATAAATAAAGAATAGAGATAAAAAAAAAATTCAATGAATGAATAAAAAAAATAACTGGAAGAATAAAAAAAATAAAGAAGAAATTTAATATCAAATTTATGACGCCTCTCGTGTTACTGCACGACGTAATCAAATTGGCCGACGTTTGTATGGCGTTGAAGCGATCACCAGGTCGATTCTTTACTACAGCAAACAAATCGTCGCTTTCTTGTACGCCAAAATCCCCTCGTCAAATCTACCTCAACAGAGAGAGGATCGAGTTACTTCACGCTCCTCAAATTACGAACCAATCTCGCGCACATTATTTGCCATCTCTCCATATAACCCACCCCTCGATTCTGTATCCCATTCTTTTTATTCATTCTCCTCTCTTATTTTCGCTATATTCAAACACCTCATGATTTATTCACCATCCACTATCGTCTGTTGATGTTGTTCATTGGTGTTTTCATTTAAATCCCCTATTAAACGTGTGTCCTCACTCAGCTTCAACATTATGTTCTGTTTCATTGTCGTCGCAATCGTACATGTCACTCTAGATGTTATCCTATTAGTTACTGATCTCTTTTAGGTACAAGTTGATCCCTTTCTCTCATACAACTGACACTGTAAAGAAGCAAATCAGTACGATAAGAAATAAATATAATTTTTATTTGTTTTGTTGTTGGGAAATTTTTTTTATTGAATGTCTGAAGCATCGAAGAAGATGGAGTTGATGATATAAAAAAATTACGCATGAACACACGATCACGCCATCGTTGTTTGTGTGTACACTTGCACGCAGTTCACCATAGTGAGCTTATGTCTATATCGGGTAACGACGAGTGCTCGTTTTCCGCACTCGTTGAACACTTTATGGCGACCGCTCGACGATCGATTAAACTGTTCCGGTCTTCGTGTTTGCTCGCGCGCTTCTGATGGCTATACCAGTTGTGTACGTGATAATTGCAGAATCGCGTGTAAACTAAAGTCAGATACATATATATAGATATATATATATGCATGTATACACGATGAAAAAGTTTAATTAAATTACATAAATGGGCAACATTGTGTTAATTAACACGTTTGATTGAATTGTATCAGTCAATACATTAAGTATAATGAATTCATGGATTTTACAGGGAACTGAGTCATGTAGAAAAACATCTGAGGCATCAAATAGATCAATAGCTGCGGAAGCTGATACTTCTACTAGACGACAATCAACTAAAGTTAAGAGAGAACCAGCAACTACTACCACAGCACCACCAACAACTGCTCCATTAACTCATCCGCAGGGTTTGAGTCCAAGTGAAGATTTACGCGATGAACCTGGTGATTTTATCGAGACTAATTGTCATTGGCGCGATTGTGGTCTTGAGTTTCCTACGCAAGATGATCTTGTAAAGCATATTAATAATGATCATATTCATGCGAATAAGAAGAGTTTTGTTTGTGGATGGGAGGATTGTTCGCGGGAAGAAAAACCTTTTAAAGCACAATACATGTTGGTTGTTCATATGAGAAGGCATACGGGTGAAAAACCACACAAGTGCACGGTTAGTTTGATAATTGATATTATAAATAGAAAAAAATTAGAAATTTATTTTAATATTTTATAAATCTACAATTTTGTTCTTTTATTTTTTTCAATAGTTTGAAGGATGTTTCAAAGCGTACTCGAGACTGGAAAATCTCAAAACACATTTGAGATCGCACACGGGTGAAAAACCTTATACATGCGAGTATCCAGGATGTAGCAAAGCATTTAGTAATGCCAGTGATCGCGCAAAGCATCAAAATCGTACACATTCAAATGAGGTAATTGCACGAGTAATTAATAATTTATTAAATATTCACTTGTCGTTGAATATTGTATCTCTATTAATATTTTTTTCTTTCGATTTACTCAACAGAAACCTTATGTATGTAAAGCGCCAGGTTGTACAAAACGATATACAGACCCGTCATCATTAAGAAAACATGTAAAAACAGTGCACGGCGCTGAATTTTATGCAAATAAAAAGCACAAAGGTGGCGGTGATGGTGGTGGAAGTGATGAAGCTGGTGCAGGTGGAAATAGTCCAAGTAGAAGTGAGGATTTACATCCAAAGACTCCGAGTTTATCGAGTCCAAGTGTTAAATCAGAGAGTGAAGCAAACAGTCCACCAGGAATGATTCAACAGCAAGGTAGTCCGTTAGTTGGCGGTTGTAATGATGAAATGTCTGGTGTTGGTGGAATGAATGTCGATGGTGTTGTCTTAGCTGATGAACATTGGAATGAGGAACCCGATGATTTGGATATTTCTGCATTGCCAGTTGCAATTCGCGCAATGGTTGGCGGAATGGAAACACAACAAGCACCGCCATCATCACGAAATCGTATGAAGGGTCGATTAAATGCCAAAGCATTGTCACCAAGTGTTGGTGGATTACGTGGTGCTCGTGTAACTGGACCACAAGGAAATATTGGCGAATTAAATAGGCGAATTACCGATCTAAAAATGGAAGGTGGTACTACGACAACAACAACACGTCAAACAAGTTTGTCTGATCTTCAATTGAGATTGCAACCGTTGAGTGAACCACGACGCGATAGTAATAGCACAGTGAGCACTTATTATGGTAGTATGCGATCAACGGACTTTGGTAGTAGACGAAGCAGTCAAGCAAGTGCTGTTAGCGCTGTGCGAATTGGTCCCGCTGGTCCTGGAAGCTTTTACGATCCAATTAGTCCGGGCACATCGAGACGTAGTAGCCAATTGAGTACTATTTCTGGCAGAGTTAATGCCGCTGGTCCACTTCAAGCACAATACACAACGAATAATCTCGTGGTTCAAACGCAAAATATGTCACTTCTGGTAAATATCACAATTCATTTTTCATTTTCACTTTATTTTAATAAACTCTTGAATTATTGAATTTATTTATATTAATTAATTATTTATATATTTTTTCTATTTCAGGGTGTTCAAGGTATGAATAATGAATGGCAGCCGAGCACTCATGGTTTACCACAGCCGTCAGGCGATCGACGTATGTCTGAGCCAACGCGCGGTTATCAACAACAAAGAACATCACCGCCTGTACCACCACGGCCACGTTCTGCACAATTACCAGAACTTCATCCAAATCAAGAAGTAATATTAGATGAAATGGGCGAAGGTGAAATGGTGGAAAATAAACTAGTAATACCTGATGAAATGATGCAGTACCTGAATGAAGTTCAAGCCGGCAGTAATCAAATTAATTATCGTGGTAGTCCATTACCTATTTGCCAATCGCCAATTTGTACAAATCATTTGCATTATCAAAGACAACAACAAACATGCAACTATAATAATTTACATAATCAAGCGCAATTGTGCTATAATCAATCGCAACAAACAACACAAATTCAACAACAGCAGCAGCACCAACAACAACAACAACAACAGCATCAGCACCACCACCAACAACAACAACAACAACAACAACAACAACAGCAGCAGCAGCAGCAGCATCATCATCAACAGTTACAACAACAACATCAACTGCCATCGCAACAACAATTGTCTAATTTACAACAAAATTGCCAAAATTATCAATCGCCATCGCCTGCATATTCTCATTGTCCCAGCTCGCGTATGAGTCAAACATCAAGTTATTGTCCACCACAAAATTACGGACAAGTCCAGTCATGTGGTGGCTCGCAAATGCAACCCAGTCCAGCAAGTCAAGTAATGTCACCGGGCTCACATTATGCACCAAGTCAAATGAGCGATCAACCTATGACCTCGCCAGCTGCTGGTGCTCTACCACCGCAACATGGATTACCGCAAAATCTCCAACAAAATTCCGCACAAATGACACGAAATTGCGGACAACAGAGTCATCAAATGAGTTATTATCCAGCATATGGTTGCCAGGGTACAATAAATTCAAATTGTAACAGTCAACAAATTCATTCGGGCGGTCAAAACTGTCCGCAGCCTCCAACTCATTTAACTCCTGCTGGTGTTGGAGGTGGCAGTGGGGCTCAAGCTTGTGGACAAGTACGTAATTGTCAACAGATATCATCGCACTGTAATCAAATGACAAATGCAATCACACGCATGAATATGCATACGAATAATCAATGTGGACAAACGGGACAAAATCAATGTCAAAGAATGAATAATGAACAAATTAATGTGCGAAATGTTATTAGCGATAATGATCCAATGAATCGCGATATTAATAATATGAATGGTGGTATGCCGATGGGTCAGTGTCCATCAACAATGCAGCATTGTAACGCTGCGGGTGTTGGTGTAAAATCTCCAAATACAAATATTCCACAAGCAAATACAATTTCGCCAACAGTGACAAATGCAAATATTCAATGTACACAAATGGGAAATAATTGTGTTCATCCTAGTGTTAATTCACCGCGTCATCATGCATCGCCAGCGAACAATACAACGGTTAAAGGAATGACATCGTTGTGTTCACGACAGAGTAATTGTCGAGTTCAATCGTGCGGTTGTTTATCGCCGTCTGGCAATCAAGCAGCACAGTACGCTTGTAATTGTCAATGGAATTATCCAAATGAGTGTTTCAATGGTCATGGAATTGGTGAGATACAGTGTCGGGATATCAGTCAATCGCAACAAGGATCACCGGTGAAACCACCACAGGGTATGCGACAAGATTCATACCGAAGAACACTTGAATATGTGCAGCAATGTAGGAATTGGTCGGGAAATGCACAAATTCATGAAACAAATGTCTCGAGTTCAACTCATCCATTGTCATTACCTCAACCACTTCCCGCTAATTCTAATATGATTGTTAATGATATGACTTCATCATTAAGTTCTTTACTTGAGGAAAATAGATATTTGCAGATGATTCAATAAATTATTAAATTAATAATAATGAATTGAGTGCGAATGAGACAAAAAATATTTAGAAATAATTTTTATTCATTGATATTGTGAAGAAAAAAAAACAAAAGAATATATGAACAGTGAATTTAATTTAATTGACTACCTCGCCGGTGCCTTTTAATGCAACCCAGTGCCTTGGTAACTTAATTTATTTTTTAATCATGTATAGAATTTAATAGAGTTCTTGCTATTGAAGAAATAGGAAAGATCATGATTCGAAATATGAGATTATTAAAATGATATTAGGTATTATTCTTTTTTAATTTTGAATCAATGATTTACTTACATTCATTATAGGAGAGAGATATTAATGAAATTTTGAGCTCAGTGAAGAGTGTACGATGTACGCTGTGATAGACGAGATGAAAAAAAAAATATAAATTATCTATTTTACAATTTATATATACCTAATATACATATGTATATGTAGTTTATAATAAATATTTGCGTATACATATATGATTTTTTTCAAATAGCATTTATTGTGAAGATTCTGCGCTATTAAATTCTTAGAAAATAAGATTCATTGTAGAACATTGCATCGAAGGCCAATATTAATTTTTAAGTAACAATGTAGATAGATAAAAAAGAGAGAGAGGTAGTGTGTTAGAAATAAAATTGTTCACTAGACAGAAAACGGACGAAAGTGAGACAGTGTATGTAATTTATAATTAAGATAAAAAACATTTTCCAGTGAAAGGTGTATTGTGAAAATATATATTTTAAAAAAATGTAACAGTTGAAGGAAACTACGCATTTATTTTGCATTTTTGGTCAGACCTATGCAAATTTATTTGTGCAAAAATTATATACAAGAAAAAAGAATAGATAAATATTTTGAATAAATATATATTGATAAATCTGTGGAAAATGTTTGGAGAGTTAGAGACTTAGAAGTACCTAGCTATTTCTTTTTTTAATTTTTTGTTAGACAAACAATTTTTTATGAATTTTATTTGTACTTCCGTAGATAAACTAGAATGAAAAAGGAAAAAAGAAAAAAAAAACAAATGATTTTGTGAATATTATACATATCTATGAATTTTTGTACGATTCTGCGTGAGGAAGATTAATGATATATATTTTTTTTTTTTTGCTAATCTATGTCAAGAACTTGAAACTTGAATGTCTAAAAAAGTTGTTAATTATTTGTGAAATAAAAATTGTAAACGTTTGACCCATTAATTTTTATGCAGTGTATTTTATTTCAATAATCTGAAATTAATAAATCATCAGCATTTTTTTTGTCTTCATACACATCATCACCGTCATCTACATCATACACATTTCGGTAAAAAACAAAGATATTTAAAGTAAATTAATTACATTTCATTGTAATTATATTTGGCAACAGCTTAAAAAAAAAAATTCAATACCCAACTCAGTCATTGAAAAAATTATTTATCGCAGTAAACAAAAAATGAAATCATGAAGAATTATCTGGCGGTATTTGTGATACATCAGTAACATCTGTAATTGTTGAACCCGTTGCCTAAAATTACAAAATAAAAATACATATCAATTATATACACAAATAATTTAATTTTAGATCTGAATAAAATAAAAAATATTTATTACCTGTGTATTTTGATCAGTTGGTAATCTGTGTGTTGGCAAAACATCAGGCATTGGAGGTGGCGCCGGTGCTTCACCATAAACTTCATGAAGTTCCTCTAATCTCGTGCTCAATTCTGATCCCCTCCGATTTGTAGCATTCATTTTTTTCATCAGCCAATCTGCTTGTTCCTCTAATCGTTTCAATCGTGCTGAACGAGCTGCTAAAACTTCTTCCGGAGTCCGGCCACTTCTTGAACTGGAAGTAGAAGTTGAAGGCAACTCAATAGCTTCTCTAGTAATTTCTTGTTCTGTATTCTTTGCAACTGATTCGGGTGGCTCAGTTAAATTATCTTTTGATACATTGACTTCAATGATTTCATTAGTGCCAAAAATTGGTGTTTCAGTTTGAATTGAAGGTCCGACAATTAGTGGATCGCTGAATTGAACATTTTTTGTTGATGGCACATCAGAATTAATTGGAAATGGACCAATTGAAAATATTGAAATAGAATTTGCGACTTCTAATGATTCATCAGCAGTTTTAATAAAATCATTTTTGCCATTTAATTCAGAATCTATTTCTTTGATATTATTCAATTTCTCTGATGTTTCTTGAATTTTGTGATTTACATTTATTTCTTCCCCATTATTTGTATAATTATTATTATCTTGAGGAATTACACTTGACGTACTGGTTTTGGAAATGATTTTCACTTGTGATTGATCAGGAGGTGAGTCTTTTTCATCGATATTAATTAAATTTTCAATAACGTTTGCAAGTGCTTGCTCTAATGGATTAGAATCTTTATCTTTATTTTGTTCGTCTCTGCTTGAAATTTCAACAGTCGATGTACTATCTCCAATCATTTCTTTTGCTTCAGGCGTTGGTGTTCTTTGTTCTGGCGTTGTTGTAGATCCACTTTTCGATTCGGATAATTCATTGTCAGTCGGTTGTTCGGATTCAGTGTCCGGTGATGGTGCCCTTGGATTTTCCTGATAAAAAACAAATGAATATTCATATAAATATTATATAAACTGTCGCAATATTGTAATTTAAAATTTGTAAATTGAATAATTATTATTAGAAATAATAAAATAATACCTTTCTAGTTCTTCGACGTGTACCAACTCTGAGCCTATCATCAGGTGGATTGCACTCTTCATCAGTATCATCACCACGTTCGTCACTAAAGCCACTCTCAGCACTTGTATTAAATGAATCATGAACAGTCAACGCTTTTCTTGCAGCAAATTCACGACGTAAATTCCTCCATTCCATTTCTGTATTTGTATTTTTTTGTCGTGCTGATTCCCATTTCTCACGACAATACTCCAACTCCTGTTTCAATTCCTGAAGCATTTTTCGTTTTTGCTGCAACTCGTATCGCAAAATTTTTTCATGTGTATGAAGTTGTTGATGTTGAGCTTGCATACGACCAACAATATTCCACGTTTTACTTAATTCCGCTGACACAGTTGATAAACGTTTTTCCTGTTCGCCTAATTTACTTTCCAAATGTGTGTTTAATTGTTTCATTCGTCCCATTTCCTTTTCCAAATGTTTTTTCTCAAGAATTAATTCCTTCAAACGAATATATGTTTTGCTCACTGATATCACTAGTCTTGGACCAGTTGGTGTGTCAACTGATTTGTAACAGACATTTGGATCTGTTGATAATGAGGCAGAGACTGTCGGTGTTGTTGTTGATCCAACTGCATGGCAACTCAATAATTCCAACAAGACCCGCCAAACTTTTGGTAAATTGTGAGCAATTGTTTCTTCCTGTTGATCATCATCTTTTTTATCACAATCTCCATCAATAGATTTTATTTTTTCACGTCCACCCTCAACTTGCTCGACTAAATCGAGAAGCAATTTCGGCAATGCTGCAGCTTCTGTTCCCTCCTCACGTGCCATTTCACTTATCAAATCATGATTCTCCTGAAAAAAAAAAATATAATAAATAAATAATAATAAAAATAAATCAAAAGATTACTTGACGAAATATTTTATCTCAAATTGTTGATTTATTTTCATCACCTGCAATAATTGAGTCAATCTATCAAGATCCATATCGGCAGAGGAGGCACTCAAAAGCATTTGTGAAAAGAGACTATTGATAACTGACATTTGATTCTGAAGATCACGACAGTCTGCTTTAGTTAATCCTAATTGTGATTCCAAATTAGATATTTCAGTATCCTGTGCGTCGATCTATTCGAAAAAAAAAAAAATAACATAATATCATGACCTTTTTTAAAACATAAATTCAAATATTTTAGTGTTATATAATCTAACCTTTTCTTCCGACTTCTTCATATCTTCATCTAATGCTTCTTTCTCTTTGGACAATAATTTAAGTTTGTCTTTGACATTTGATATTTCCTTTGCACCAGAATCTCTCAAATCTACAACAACTCTTATTCTTTCATCATAAAGACTCTTTAATCGTCTGATATCTTCTACTTGTCGATCGTGCTCAGTTCTCAAATCATCATTTACATCAACATGAAATTTTTCATCACCTAATCTTGCAACAATCTGGGATAATACATTCTTTAATTTATTTATCTGTGCTTCGCGTATAGCAAACATTTCACGATTTGTGTCATCAATATTTTTTAACATCGTAATACGATTAACATTATTTTCTTGATCGCACTCTAAATGATAACGTAAATCATCAATTTTTTCAATTTGCAATCTGATACAAGCTCTCAATTCATCTGAAACCTAATGAAAAAATTGAAAAATGTCATATATAAATAAAAAATTTAATTCAGGTTTAATAAATAATAAAATAATTAAATATTATAGAATTTTATTACCTTTAGCACATCGGTGAGTCGTTGAGCATCAAATTGAAGTGAATTTTGTTCATTCCAATCACTTTGACCTCTCCAATTCTCTACATTCATTGTTGTTGTTGTTGTTGTTGTGCCAACAGAAGATGTTTCACCTTTTGTTGATGCATTTTCTGCCTGAATTTTTAACAAATCTAATATTTTAGATGTTTCCGAGTGCGCTTCTTTTTCCCTGTCTAATTCACGACGCAATCGATCCATTTCCGATGACACTGCAGCAATTGCGCGTTGTCTTGCTTCACGTTTCATGCTGAGATCTTTTTTGAATTCTTCTAAACTCGGTCCTTCGACCGATGAATCTGTTTCCATTGATATTTCTGTTGATTAAATAAATAAATATTAAAATTATAACATTATAACATAAATCAATAAATGCTATTTAAATTATAATTAATTCAATAATAAACAAATTTAATACCAGTATCGAAAGCACGATCATCACTTTGTTCAACTTTTTTCAACGTATCAATTATTTCATTCAGTCTTTGAATTTCTCGCAATGATTCGTCCAATGCTTCTGATTGTTTTTTATTATTTCTTATTTCTTCGTATAATCTCGTTCGTAATTTCCAACTCTCTTCACTCGCCAACGCAACAGTTTCCTCTTTTGTACAGTTAGCGCGCTTTAAATCCATCTCCAAGTTTACTATTCTCATGGTCGTTACATCTTTTTCACGATTAAATACATCCAATTGTTTTATTAATTGTGTCGTTTCAATTTTCGCTATGTCAAAGTCGCGCATAAGACAATTCAACTGTTGCTTTCGTTCGTTCAAATGTAATTCAATTTTTTCACAATGACTTTTCGACGTCTGGAACAAAAATAAATTATGTAAAATATATTGATACATGAAAAAAAATTATGTAACAAAAATAAGAAAATAATATTTCATACCTCATAATCTTTCCTGAATTTTTCTACTAATTTATTTAGTTTCTCCACCTCAGCTGTAAGTATTCGATTAGTTTCTTGATTCTCCAATTGATCAGTTTGCAATCGCGATATTTCACCTAATAAAGCTTTCACATTTTTCTCATTATCCATATTCACTCCATCATTTTTAATTGTCCATTGATATTTATCATTTACACACTGATCAATGTCACTTCCATTATGAGTTATCTTTAATTCACTTTCCAACATTTGTATTCTTTCCACTGCTTTTGCATATTCTCTCTTCAAATTTTCCGCATCTTCGTTATAAACAACTTGATTAGCCTTTGATTTGACATGAATTTTATCAAGTTCTTTAATTACATTATCTTCACAATAACAAGCGTTCATTGTCAAAGTAGATTTCATTCCAAGCATATTTTCAATAGTTTCAATTCGACCCTTTAAACCATCATCAATTTGTTCACAATTTTTACCTTTTTCATCCAATTGTTTCGCCTCTTTTTCTTCGTTTAATTCCACATAAAGTCGCTCTAATTGTAATAAAAGTGTAGTGTGTGCAGTGGCCAATTGTTGATTAGCCGCAGCTAAATGTGAAATAGTTTTTGTAAGTTCCATTGCTTCTTGATGCACAGATTGAGCATGCGGTGTACACTCTGATTGCCAACCAGTCATTTGTGCTGCATAAGTTAACTAAACAAATGTATGAAAATAATTATGGAACACTATTTCAATTAATATAAAAAAATTAATTGAACAATTGTTTTTGATATGTCAGGTGAAATATTTGTAATTTATTTATTTTCTGTTGCGCGAAACACTTCTTTACAACTTGGCGGACTACTGTAAACTGTTGGGCTATTGAGAAGATATAAAGAAAGAAACCCGGGGACAACGAGCCAGCTTTGCCGGGACACGTGATCTCGTGATCTCGTTGTCTATTGTGGAAATGAATTTTCGTTACTATGACTCAGCATAATGATCAAAGTGATAAATCAGAGAAAAAGATTTTGAATAGAATAATATTCTTAGTTGGGTGAAAAATATTTTGATAATTTGCCAATTGATGATGATACAGTTTAAATTATTTGATATATATGCACAGAATAATTTGAAAGCAATTGGACGCACTCAACCCTGACATAAATGCCAATGTCCTCAAACTTTTATATATTTACCAATATAATTTTATTTGTAACAAAGAGAGAGTTATGTATTTTAAAAAAATTTCTTATTTACCAAAGTATCATTTGGTTGACGAAGACTTGAAAGACTTGGTGCTGATGGTTTATGTTGCCACCATTCTTCCCTTGTCAAACTCGATCTTATTCTCTGGTTCTTGAATAATAAAAAATAAAATAATAAAATTAATCATTATAAAAAGAAGAAAATAAATTAAATTAAATTTTTATAAATTCAATCATATATAAGTATTAAAATTATTTTTACATGTGTCTCTAATGTTTCTTCAGATGCTCCAGAGTTTCTATTTGTATCAGGAAAATGTGTTCCAGTATAAAATGGTGGTGGCAATGGTGGTGGTTCATTATATCTTGAATTGTTATTAACACTACCTCCCACACCCATTGTCGTCTTTCATTAATCGTTCGTTTTAAATTATAGTTTTCGAATGTCGTTGCAGTCGTTGCCAATAAAATATTTATCTGTCAATAAAGTATTCATATTATACATGATAATTAAATTATAATTAATAAATTTATTTTTCACAAGAAATTATTTTATATTTATTGAATGTTTAATATATTGAAAAAATTAAATTATAACTTCCACCGGATGTGGAATTTTTCTACCGGCAGACAGCAAAGATGTATATAAAATATATATCTACATATCCAAATACATATGTCTTCGTCGTTTATTTTTGGCAATTGAAAAATACACTCAACAACGACAAGAAACTGTTCTACTTGGCCAGTTTATCTATACATTGATTGGCAAGCAAAATGTTCTTTGTTAATAAATTTATTACAATTTAATTTTGCTGCTAATTTTCTATTTAATTAATTTTATTATTAACCAAATGAAATAATTAAATTATTTTATATTTTAAACATTAAGAATTAAGAAATACATTGAAAGATTATTTTCATTTCTTGTTTGTAAAAAAAATAAATCATGATAAACTGTAGTAGCTTTAGTTTTTTTTTTGTTTGGTTTTTAAATAGACATTCATGATTTTCCTAACATGAAAATATTATTCTAAAGTTGAGCTGACACGTGAAGAGTATGAGAGGCCATGGGAACTAATCTAAAAATATATTAATGGCTGTGATAAATATAGATTGCGGAACGAAAACAAAGAATATATTGCCATACGTATAATATCTATATAAAATATATATTTTTCAACGATAATTTACCGTGAATTCAAAGTAATCTGACAGTATAAATACACAAAAATATGTATACAATGCGTATAAATTTTTATATTAATTCTGAAGTAGAAATAAAATAATTTTGTTTGCTGCTGAACTTACATAGTCCTTCAATAATTTGTGAATAATAAGTTATTAATAAACAAATGACGATTCGTCTGTGATTCTAAATGTAATATATTATATTAAACACTGATGAATAATTTTATTTATATTATTTTACATCAATAAAATATTAAAAAGAAAATAAAATAACAACACTACAATATTTAATATTCAAAGCACATTTTTCTTGATAAATTTAATATTATAATTGGCAACAAATGATTAATATAAATAAATGATATTAAATTTTGATGAATTATTTATGGTGTAAAATCACATTAAATATTTTACAGTAATATAATAAAAACTTACACAATTAATAATAACACTTATAGATAAATTTATAATGCAACTCTGAAGACGTGAAAGCGCTCAATATTTGTAGTGTTTCTTATTCGAACCAATGATCTTCCTGTAGCTTGGACATTTTCCTGGCTAACAGCCAATTCGCCTCCAGTTTCTGAGCATTTGCTAAAAATATACATATGTGAATACAGTGCTTGATGAATTTTCAACTTGTCTTTGATCATAAAATTTGTAAAATCACATAAAGATGTAATTTCTAATGTTATAATTAAAAATCTTACATTATTGCAGCTACTGTATTATTATATTTCAATGCATGATTGCAAGATGGATTAATCAATAGTTAAATCAATGATTCTAATTGAATTTAGAACACTTGAATTAATCTTGGCCAATGTATCGTTAATTTTTATTTTTAACTTGTGCTACGGGTATATATATTTTATTCTCCCATGAATTTAGATCACAGATTTAAATAACTCACATTTAAACATGACACTTATTGAACTTTATAGCAGTAAAAACAACAAAAAAAAAAATGATAATAAAGAAAATAAATTCTTTTTTACATTTTTATCGAACAATCGGTGTGTAAAAATATCTTTAACGTATTCAAATTACATTGTTCATATAATAAATATTGAATATTCTAATGAATGTTTACGTTTATTTAAATATTATGTAAATTATCATCGAATTGATTTCACAGCGCCATCATTTTAACTTTATCAGTTGTATGTTAAATCC
Source organism: Microctonus brassicae (assembly GCA_918226075.1). Lineage (NCBI taxonomy): Eukaryota > Metazoa > Arthropoda > Insecta > Hymenoptera > Braconidae > Microctonus > Microctonus brassicae. The sequence goes on along the minus strand of OW445481.1, from coordinate 13,222,189 downwards.
AATGGATTTCAAATATGCGAAACCTAACCTACAATTTATAACATAGATTTTTATCACGTGATTCACGGTGGATTCAAAGTGGTTTCACCTAGATAAATACTGAGGAATTAATATATATATGTGGATGATTTCTCTGTCGGTATAGTAGATCAATGGAAAAATATATACTGCACTTCTATTCTTCTTATATAAATGGAAAAGAATCGAGTAAGCTATAATAATTTCAACGTTTCCACACATGGAAAATTGAGCGCCACCATCTACGGTGTTGTAAAAAATTTCGCATTGAGCCGTATCTCTTTGCAAATTATTTTACTTATTCAGTTTATTACCTCTTAATGCATACTGTAGTCTGTAGGCATTAAAATCGACATTGTAAGAATGGACAGATTTATTTTTCATCATTAATTATTTACATTTATTCATAAAATATATCAATTAATCATAATTTTAACTGTTATATTAATCTTAAAAAATCATTGATGGATCTTATTATATTTGATATGAGTTTTCAAATAACATTTTATGAGGTAATAAAAGTGTAATTTCAGTACGTACTATATATAATTAATTGTATACAGTTTAGATGCATTCAGTTGCATTTGACAATTCTATTGAAATAATGAATAAAAGCTAACAGTAAATGAAGCATCGTGCAAAAATTCATTTTGGAATGCACGGTGGATTTTGACGCCATCGCAACAATATAAATTATATTATTAAAGCGTGTCAAAATATAAATAGAGAAAAATTATAGTCGTTATTATTAAAAGTTATTTTAAAATTTTTATTTTTTTAAAATGGCTGTCATCGATGAAATTGATTATTTGTGTCGTTTGTGTGGGACAAAAACTGGAATTTTGATGGGATTACCAATATTTGAAGCTGGTGATCGTATTCGAAATATTGATAAAAAAATTGCTGTATGTTTGCCAGTGCAAGTGAGTAAAATTGGATAAAATAAATTTATTCATGAAAATATCTTTTAATTTTTGTATCAATTAATTAATTAATTAATTAATTTATTTATTCATTTGTCTTTGTTTTATTATAGGTATCTTTGAGTGATCAATTGCCAAAAGTGATATGCGAACAATGTGCTTATAAACTTGATCAAATGTTTGATTTTCGTGAGAAATGTTTGCAAACTGAAGAATTATTTATAGCAATGTTGAAAGATTTAAAAAATGATAATATGGAATCAACATTGCATAATATTAATGATTTACAAACTGTTATACAAACTGAAATTAATACAATCCACCATAGCATCAATAATGGTTTACAAAGTAATATAAATAATAATATGGATAATGGCAATTGCGTTAGTGGACATTCAGAAACAAATGATAATTCAATTCATACAATGCGTGTAATGGATGATATGGATTTGGCTGGTGATGAACAAATTGTTAGCCAAGAGGATGATAATGATATTGAAGTCACGGGAATTGATTGTTTGGATGGTGATACTGTTAGAATGGTAGATGCACATATTCGTGAGGTGAATGAAAATTGCATTCATAAAATAAGAAATGAAAATAGAAATACAAATGAATTTATATAAAATCATTAAAATTATTTTTCATTTGTGATTCCAGGTTTCGAATCATCAAATAGCAATGGATTTAGAGGGTGCCATGACAGTTGTTGGCAATTTATCAGTGGATGATCATCTTGGAATAAATTATGTTACAACAATTGATCCTGAATCTGAGAATCAAGAACAAATTGTTCATTATTGTGAAAATGTCAAGTATGAAACGGTGAATGTAAAGGAAAATTATACACAATTGCATGAACAATTAACGGAGGATACAGCGCACACTGTTGATCCTGAATCTGAGAATCAAGAACAAATTGTTCATTATTGTGAAAATGTCAAGTATGAAACTGTAAGAGTAAAGGAAAATTATCCACAATTGCATGAGCAATTAACGGAGGATACAACACATAGTGTTGAACATACAAAGCAAACGACAAATGTTGAGTTTTCTCAATCAAATGTAGAAAATGAAAATCATATTGATCCATTGATGATCACTCGAGGTGAGAGTGGCTGCGGTGAACAAACAGCTGATACATCTGAAACAATACACGCAAGTGCATTGCCATCGACTAGCATAGAAATGTCAAAAACATCAGAGATTATGGTTGAATATACAAAACGAGCTAAAAATACTCTATTAGAAAATAGTTTAAATAATCCAACAATGGATGAAACGGGCTCAAATTGGTATATTTGTCCATTTTGTAATGAAGCTGCAAATGAACCAAATAATTTAGTGGAACATTTTGAGCATCATTTTTGTTCGTGTGCATGCGGTTTATTTTTTACAAGTGTTGAAGAATTAAATATTCACGAGCAACAATGTATACTTGACAACAATATAAAAGATGTAAGAGTTAAAAAATTGATAGACACAATGGAAGTTGCCTCAAATAATACAGAAGAAAATGATACAAATGATAAACCTGAAGAAAGTAAAAAAAATCAATCAAATGTACGACAAAAATGGACGCCAAAAGTTTGCGCACAATGTGGTAAACAATATCGTACAAATTATAAATTACAAGAGCATATGCGTAAGCATACAGGTGAAAAGCCATTTCAATGTCATTTATGTGAAAAAGCATTTCGCAGTAAAATTGGTCTTGCACAACATACAGCAACGCATACAGGAAAATTTGATTTTAGTTGTTCAACATGTGGCAAAGGCTTTCAATGTAAGAGCTATCTTATTGTTCATCAACGTGTGCATTCAGATTTGAAGCCGTATCCATGCGACACATGTGGACAAAATTTTAAAACCAAACAATCTTTATTAGATCATCAAAATCGTCATCTTGGCGTAAAGCCATATATGTGCGAAATATGCGGTAGAGGATTTATAACAAAGGGATTATGTAAGAGCCATCAAAAAATTCATTCAGGCACGGATAATCGTCAATATCCATGTGAAGTATGTAATAAAATGTTTGTCAGCAAGAGTTATTTAAATACACATTCACGTATACACACAGGTGAAAAACCGTATTTGTGTGAAGTTTGTGGTAAAGGATTTTTAACTCGTGTCGATCTTAAAATACATTCGACAATGCATACAGGCGAAAAGAGTTTCAAATGTGAAATGTGTCATAAAGTATTTGCACGGCGTGCAGCCTTACGTTGTCATAGACGTTCGCACACTGGTGAACGTCCTTATAGTTGTGAGGTTTGCGGTAAAACATTCACGCAGTTCAGTCCAATGGCTATTCACAAACGTTTACATACTGGTGAAAGACCATATGAATGTGATGTGTGTGGTAAAACATTTGTTTCAAGATCAACAATGATGTGTCACAGGAAAAAACATCATTTGCCTACGGTGGCATCAACAGAAAAAAAAATTGAAATTGATAACAAAGAGCACATATTAGATACTCTATCGACAATTATCAATAAAGATTCGCGCGAAAAGGTTGAAATTAATAGTGACTGATAATGTATAAATAAATTACTATCCTATGTAAACGAATTTACATAAAAAATATGTCGATATTATTTCGATTTCTTAATAAATTTTTGAATATTTTTTTTTTTCTTCGTTATCGCCATTGCAATTATGCTCGAAATTGGTGGTAATTTAACAGAAGCTTTTATTTGTAAAATAAATGATTATATTACATCATAATATGTAAAATAATCAAAGAAATAAAATTAGATACTGGAATAAATTTTTTTTTTATTATATCCAGAGTTTATTTAGTGATGAAATACTTCTAAAAATTTGTATATTCAATAATAAATATATAAACCATTAATATTATCGAAAATCTTGTATTTTTTTATTTATTATAATATTTTATTACATGAATAATGAGATGAAGTTAAACAATAATTACACGAAATCATATCTAAACAATTATAAAGAAGAAAAAATAATAACGATGTTTATTCTATAAAAATTTTAATTATCGAATATTTCAACCCACTGCTATACTTTTGTATGAGATAGTTGGGATAAAAATTTATGAGAAAAATAGTGAGAGCGAGCGATATACAGATAAAGATAGAGAGCATTAAGTATATTTATACGTATGTGTGAGTGCACATTATTTTTTCTTCATCTTCAATCCGATCGAATGTTATACAGAAAAATGTAGCTGGTATTAATCAGTTACTATTATTTTTAACTTTTCAGTATCTTCATCTTCTTGAATTGACGGCAAATATATTTTTTTACTTCATTTTCTATTTAACTCTACCGTATTTAATCTAAGCAAGGCATCAATGACAATATTTTTGTTTAATCGTAAATAACTTTGCATGTTATTAGTTGTTATTTATCTTAATAATCAACTATGCATTCGGGCCCCCCCTAATTAATTTTTTTTCTTCTTAAAATCTTTTATTTTTAATTCTCTCACAATATTTATTGATTATAAAATCCATATAAAATTGTAATTTTTTCAGTAAAAAAAAAAAAAAATATACAAATTGTTTAATAACAAAGTACAAAATTACGTTCATTATTGTGTTATTTTTCCTTTTTTCTTTTTGTTTATAAATACGGAAAATGATTTTCTATGGTTGAATCCAGTCAGAATGTTTTACACTTGCAAATGTGTATTAGTTTTATATTTTTCTTTAATTAATGCTTATTAATTTCATTGAAGTATCATTTTATTTATGATTAAAAACGAAATCATCAGGGGGCCCCTCGCTTAAATTAATATTTGTATCTTTTTGTGTTTATTATTCATTTTGTTTTCATTCAGTTTATGATACAAAGCACCAAATTCTACTTCACTCATAATACACTTTCATTCTATTAATTAAAACGATGTGATTAATTTTTTTTTATCTAAATACTGATGATGATGCATTGTTTTACAATCATTTCTCAGTATATAAACTGCAATTACATTTGCTTAATTTGTGCTAAAATAACAATTATATTAATAAACATTTATTCTTCACTTGATAATTTTCTGTTTGCCTCTATTTAAAAGCAATTCACAAAAACATTTATATAATATTGTACTTCTAATTGTATGCAATGGTTATAGTCATTTAATTATTAAATGATTCTATTTTAATTTCTACTTTTTTAATAATTTAGAATTTATGTACATGAAATTCATCAACATATACACACACTTTATGAATACATCATTTTTTTTTTTTAATAAATCTTATTTATCGTAATACAGAATCAAAACAATTTGTTTACATATTATTTTTGTATTCTTTCAATATTTTAATCTACAGAAATTTATGCATTCGACACTGAACTCTTTCTGGTTGAATTATTTTTTAGTTCCATTAAACAAATTTATAAATATTTGGCAGATCCCCAGCAGTTTTTAATTTTTATTAGGTTTAAATTGATCCCAAAAAATTATGATTAATCATACCAATTATTTTGAACTTATTAGATAGTCACAGCGTTTTTACAAAAAAAAAACGACAGAAAAAATATGAAAAAGACGAAGAAAAAAAAATGCGAAAGAGAGCAACAATAACTTATCATTATATATATATTGGTATTTAATGAATTTGTTTGTTTCTTCATTATCAATTTTAAGATTTCATATTAATGTGATGAAATTATTGTACCATGTCAATTGCAAAATATTGATTGTTATAACAATTAGTAATTAATGATATTTATATTTGTGTGCAGAATATGAAATGTATATAATATTGATAGACAAAAAGAAAGAAAAAAAAATTAATTTTTATTTATTATTGATTCAGTGAAGAGATGTGTTGATTTTTAATTTATATTTGTTTTTTTTTTCTACCCTGACGCATGTCTCCATATGCATAATACTGTGTTTGTGCATTTTGACAATTAAATAACAAGAGCACCGCGTAATAATTTTACTATTTTACATGTAGATGCATTATTTTAATTTTATGAAATGATTTTTTGTATCAAAATATTAAAACACATCCAATGATAAGCAATCGATTGTATATGGAAAAAAAAATGATCTTATTTCCAAATTTTATTTTCAAGTTTATTATATATATATATATATATATATATATATATATATATATATATATATATGTATATATATAACTCCAGCTTTGCAATTTGTCAAGTTATAATTTATTATTGAAAAATTAAATATTCATGTTCGAATCAGCGATAATTCAGCCTTTGTCTCATTTCGATTACTTGTCATGCAATTTTTCTTTTAAATTTTATAACAGATGAGACATCACATTTTTTTTCATCAATAATGATAATTAATACATTTCGCGATATTTCGAAAGTATTGTGAAAAATTAATTGAGTTTTTTTTTTACTAAACTAAAATAATTTTGTTTTCTTTGTCATTCGTATATTACCGTATCTCCTTTTGATGTTTCCTGTTTTCTTGTAGCTTGTTTATCGTTATGTTTTTCTTCATTCAATGGTTAATTTCACAAAACATCATTATCACATAGTCTTAAATATTAATTAATATGATACAATATTTGATCTCTATACCGAATACATATACATAAATAATAAGCCTTAAATAACATTTAACTGGTGATAAATATTTATATGTATAATTACTTAAGCGATTTTGCGTAATTTTTTTTTCTCAATTTTAATCTGCGCGTCAATGTCAAAACACTAAATATATTCATGGAGATATATATGCAAACGTATCTTAATTATTCAATTATCGCGATTTTTTTTTTAGGACAGAGACACTATTGAAACAAAAAAAAATATCTCGTGGTAATTTACGAATTCCACCCTGTGAAAAATGAATGTTTTTCGTTTATTAATTCATTTCTGATCATTAAAACTAATTCAAGAAATAAAAATAACAATTTATTGATAAATACTCACAATGCTATTTGACCGCGAGAGTTTGTTTGAGATGCCGCATAAGATGACTTCCAACATCATGAACTTCTGGCCATTGCTTGAGTACGAACACAATTCCCAAAACGACGAATGTTGTCGTCAATATGCGCACCCTGCACATGAAACAATGAGGCTTAGTACAGCTGAAACAAACATGTGAAACAAAAAACAAAAAAGATGAGCATGTGAAACCCCGAAATGTTTTTTTTTTCATTTTTTTTTCTCTTGATATTTTTTTATGACATTTTTTTTTCCAAAAATTCTCCAGTGCCCCAGATGATAGATGAAATAAAATAATATATAAAATGTGTTGCAGCCATTGAAATAATTAATACGTGCATTAATTAAATATATTCTAAAAAATAAATTATATAAGAAAAAAAACTGGAGAAGAAACAAAACGTAAGAGAATATAAAAAAAATAAAAAAAAAAATCACAATCGTTACCTCGTCCTCAAGAAAGGCATCATAATACCCGCACCAGTCGCCACTAGTAATAGAATTACTTGAAGTACAGTCAATACTACATTGATTAATTTAACAACCAATGCTCGTGCATTGCTATTATCAAGACCCTCAAGTGTAACATATTGTTGATGCTGCTGTTGTTGATGTTCCATTTTCCATATTTTAGTTTGGCAACTCTCCAACATTTCATGTATATCACGTAAACGATCTTCACTTTGATATTGAACTTTTTCTTCCATATCCGTAATTGTTTGTTTCAAATTTTCCACTTCATTTTGATGTAGCTCAGTTAAATCATTCATTTGTTCCTCGAGTCTATCACACCTAAAACGCTCTTCTTGCAGTGCATTTGACAGATATGTTACTTCTTGTTGAAGTGTCTGAACACCAAATAAATAAAATAAAGTAATAAATTTAAATATTAATGAAAAGATATAAAATTAAAATAATTTATTAATGATAAAATACTTTATTACCTTTACTGTTTCTAATTTTTCTCGCATACGATCGAAATTTTCTCGATGCTCTTGTAGCTCGGAAAATATTGATTTGAGACTAAACGCAGCATTATTGCTGTGACATGTGTGTGCTTGACCACGACTACCTGGGCCACTTTCGCTAGTAACACTGGAACATTCGGAACCTTCTTCAGATGGGAATTTAACTGGGGCTGCACTGTGTGTTGAACCTAAACTGCATCCACCTGGTAATGTTGCAGATCCATGATGTGTTTTTTCATCTTCGACACTACCGTTATCACCCGTACCTGCGTGTGGTGGATCGTTTACATAAAAAGTTGAGCCATCTGCGGGGGATACAGACACGCTGTGCATTAGATAGTATGTTATCCAATACCATCGTTTCATTTTTAAAAATTTCAATTGAACTCAATTGATTTAATTCACATTTAATATTGAAAGAAAAACAATAAATGCAATAAGAATTTTATAAATTATTCTCAATACATGATGTAGTTTAATTAAATTTTATTTTTCATTTCCATCAACATCCGGAATATAATTCAGAATCAATGTAGCATGTTTCCACAAAAAAATTTGAATATCAGATAATTTGTTTACAAATAATGACACGAATTTTACTAAATAAAATATACATATATTTAAATAATTTCGTTAGTATTGGATAACCAGGAGTGAGTACACAAGACGAACAATGACTAAGCGACATGACTCAGATATTAAACTGAGTGGCAAAGCAGTAAAGCGAAGAAAAAAAAATGCATTTACGAGTTGAGTTTAAATTTTACGCTTTGAACAAAAGAGGAAGCAATTTTTTTTTCTTTTTTTTTTTCAATTGTGACATAGAAGCATCACATGTAAATGCGCAAATGTATATACACATACACAGATGAATATTAACTCTTGTATTGCCAAGTATGCAAGGCCAGAAATAGTTACAGTCGTTGTAACAAAACGTATGTAAAATAAATGCAAACAGTGAGCAGCTAAAGCGAAAGAAAGAGAAGCAAAGTTAATTATCTATTACTTACTACTGTCAACTGTTGTAGCAGCATAAAAAAAATTATTGTGTGTGATTTTAGTAAATTTAACTCAATTATTTCATCAATTAACTAATATTTTTATCAATGAATTTATTATTTTCTATTTGTTATAAACATCCTTTGTTATATTTTACCATGAAAAAATTCACGCTTTAACAATGCAAATTTAATAAACGAGTAAAAAAATTGCTGTGTCAAGTTCGGCATTGTTGTGTATATGTGGAGCGTGTAATTAGATACAGGGGGAAAATAATAATAAAAACCAAAAAAATTATGATACTCACGTGATAAAGAATTTATATTGTCAGCACTGCCAAATTTATTTTTTATCAAATGTGCAAATTCACGGGGCTTGGACATGACACTCCTAAAAAATAAATAGTAAATAAAAAAAATTTTTTCAGCAAAAATTCTTCATTCATTTATTCATTGATTTTTTGTTTGCTTTTTATCGTTGTTTTGACTCATGAATTTCTATTTCTATTTCAGCTGTTGTATACTCACCCCGAAAATCCGCTGATTCCGTCCCTAATATTACCGCCTACGTTTCTGGAAGAGTGTCTTAAATTAGATAAAAGAATTTTTCAAAGCTACACATAGTTGAAAATAGTTTAAGAGCGACCTTAACATTGTCTCTATATTTATATACAATACTTTATGTCAATACTTGAGGACGCAAATAAAGTCATGACACAAGAGAAATTTCAATAATACTGAGTTATTTTTTTTTATATATATACATGTATATATTCAATTAATTTTCATGGAAGCACTTACTTTAATCCTTGACCCATATCACGTAAAACTTCTCTCGGTTGTCGATGACTCGCTGGTGCACCATTCATCTCATAATTCCTCAATTTTTTCATATAATTTTCCAATTTTTTTTGCAACTGAGAAATATTATGTGCTGACTTTTGATTTTTCTTCTCAAATACAGTTTTTATTCTCGCCAATTGTTGTTTATCAGCGTTTGCCGCAAGTTTTAAATATTCATTTACATTTTCTATTAGAAATCATAGAGAGAAAAAACAAAATATAATTATTTCCCATGATGAATAATATTTCTTCATTCCTAACTATTGTATTGCATAAACATGTATAAATAGTAAATGAATTTCTTACGCTGCGATATATTATCAGTATCACTTACCATCTCGTGTTTTTTGCTCTGTTCGTATTAGCTCACGTGTCTTCGTTATTTTATTTGAAATTTGTTCGATCGCTTGACGAACACGAGCACCGCTTGAATCAACATCGTCAGTGATTAATTCAGATGAACCATTTGAAAGAAATGATTGAGTAGCTGTTGCCATATGATAGGCCTCCTGCACAATAAAGATAGTCATTTACATTCACATTGTCTATTCATCATTAACGTGAGGAAAAAAAAATATATTGAATACATATGAAAATAAGAAAATTATTTTGAATGTAAATATATTTTTACGTTAATCCAAGAAAAAAAAATCATTTAATCAATAACAAAAATTCTATCTGAAATTCAATTTCGGAGACGTCTTTATACATTCACACACTCGATTGTTAGAATCACTTGAAGCATTATGTAAATTAACTGCTTCAGTCCTTAACCCGTGACCCTGAGTGTAAAACTCTGACGAATGTCGATTCACGTTGTGATGCATAAAATAATTATCAGCGTGAGACAACCGGCTCTACATATAAATAATTACAAAATATTTCAATGATTATTTTCCATTCAGAATTCCAATTTAATTAATTCTCATTATCGTATTTATTTCATTATTTTTTTTTATAATTTGCTTTTTCTCAAGTTAATTAAACTATTTACGAACCCCTTCATCATCTGTTGGTGGATGAATATTTGAAATAAAATCCTCTGTCTCCACATTAGATGGATTTGTATTTGGCTCATCTGAAGTGTCGCCGGATCGTGCCATTGCACCTGGTGATCTCTGTCGAGTATTACTTTTCATACTACTATGTCCACCACCGTTGCCACCACCGCCACTGCTACTACCACTACCTGTACTTCCTTCCTCAGTTTGGCTACTGTAAATAATTAATACAGATTTAAAACAAATATAATACAATGATTAATTAATAATATCTAAATATTGACAATTGTCATTTGTGTTGAAATTACTTTTTAAATTCTCAACTGGATTATTTTGTAGTTTTTTTATTTCTATAATCATTTTAAGAAGGTACTTACACTGCAGGATTACATTGCTTTGGCACGTGCTCCAGGTTAGCTGATGATTGTCGTTGATGTGTTGGTATATTTGCACGATTTGGTGAATTGCCACGTGAGCTACTTTTGCTTGACGATGACACAGTCAAACTAGCCATTCCCTTATTATCAAGGAATTATTTTATCCAATTGAAGTTGTGCATCGGCGCTGTATGTATTTAGCCTGGTCATACAATTAATAAATCATCCAAATAATCGAACTTAAAAATAATTAAATATATCATCATATCTCATACGAAGAAATTAGTGATGGAGAGGGTATTCAAATAAAATGATAAGATAATTAATACTTTTGATACTAATAAATCAATTATATGAAAATACTGATTAAATTTCTATGAGAATATTTTTTGGCTGTTGGCTGTGAAGCTATTTTTTAATTTTTATTTACTATGAAATTAATTGTCACATTTTTTTATTCTATTAAATTAACTGTAATATACTATGTGTATGCATCTTTTAGTTGTGCAACTATAGTTATCACATTTCTACAGCAGTATTATAATCTTTTAACTGATGATTCATACAGATTAAAAATTATATATGAGTATTCATCACACTGGTCACTCGGTATCAGCAGATACGAGCACAATTATGTTTATATAAATTATTCCAATGAATGAAAATTATTATACTAACTTTATCAACGATAAATAATACATAAAAATGAAAATAGACTTATTGAAACGAAGAGAAACAAAATAAAACAAATTAAAAACATACTATGAGAAATTCTGTTATACAAGTACACATCCTGTTTCATAAATGTATTTAATAAATATATGTTATGATAATGTTTTGCATTCAGTGTTCATTGAGGCAAACGTAATTACAATGCAAAATGGCAAATGTAGCGCCACAATAAAAGACCGGGCGTGAAAGTCACCAAAGAAACTAAATAAAAAAAAAAAAACAAAAACAAATAAATAAAAAATATTTCATCATCTATCAAATATTTGACATAAAAAACACAAACATATTTTATCTTCACTAATAATTTTCGTAGGTTTCGATGACAAATTCATATTTTTAGATTATATTTTATCATTTTATTAAATGTCAGTGCAGTAAATAATTTTTTTCTTCTTTTTCATTCTCCGTATTTGTTTTTTTTTTTTTTTTTTCAACACTCACCTCGTTGGCAATATTCCATAAACAAAACAACATTGGATGCCCAAAGTTCAAGCGTGCATCATGCAACGGTACAATTGTCACACGTTTACACATAAATATATGATCGTTGCTGCTATCGTGAAATTGACGATGGGTCCCGTCCATTACAAGACAGCCAAATGAAAATTTACACGAATCAGGCCAATGCCTCACGATAAATCATCATCATCATCATCATTATCATCACATTTTATCATATAAAACACGGGTGTGTCATATCTGATGATGCATGTGAACGTTGTCAGAGATAATTTTCACAGCGCAACAGTATTAATTAACCTATGTATCTATCGTTTCAATTATTTCAATGTGAAGTTGTATTGAAGATAAAATTCACACGCGATTTGATAACACAATAATAATTCAACTTTACATTCGAATATTCGACCAAGAGATAATTGTAATAAGTGATGATTGCGCGGAGAGAGGTAAGATATAAAAAAAAAAATGTACACGAGAAATCACAATTGAGAGTTTGTATATGAAAAACGGTGAGACAGAGAGAGAGTGAACTGTTTCTGGGCGCGAAAGCAAGTGAATAAAGTATATATGTATACAATTCTAGGGAGAAAGATATTGAGAGAGTGGGGATAACGAATGACGATCAGAGGACTTGGATAAAATGGGGGAATGATGATATCTAGTGTGTATATATATATATATATATGTATTTAACATATAGAAACAATAGCTATCGTAATGCATAGGCGCAGTCGTCGCCATTTTAGTTATCTTTTAACACACAGGAATACCAACATAACCTTACATTATAAAAAAAAAAACAGTGCTATAATGTATGTTGTTATCGAATTTTATTAGCCGTTGGTATTACAGGAATTTGTTTTATCTGTCTATAGTTTAGTTTTACATTTTTTCATTATTCGTCGAGTTTCTGTGCGATCGATATGTCGTCGACTGTGTTGTTGAATATTTTATGTGGCGTTGTCTGGAGTATATTCAAGATGGCGAAGTGTTAATATGCTGGGCGTATGCTACGGCGGGAATCTTCTTCAATTAAGATAGTTTAGACTTGTGAATATTAAATACATTGTAATAAAGTAAGTGAGAGCAAAGTTGCGGATAATTTTATGCTATTTTTATATTAAATGCATAAGTTATGACATGTAAAACTTCTCATCAAGATTATCTTCACTGCAGGACAATGAAGTTTTTTTTTCTCTACATGAAATCAAGTAAGTTATCAGTTCTATTGTAGATAATTAAACAAATGTATGTATAATATGTATAATGAAATATTTTATGAGTAACAATTATATATTTTTGATGATAAATATGATGAAAAAGTGATGATGTCCAGGATGATTGAGCAGTAAGTGAATTACATAAGAATATTATAGTTATGGACGAGTGTGATTGGATGAATGTTGACGTATAGCGCCAAATTCAAATGCAGAATGAGAATCGTGGAATGTTGGCAGGTTCTTATCCACCTGACGAAATCATTAGGGGACTAAATCGAATAAAGGGCCGTGTCTACGGGTCCCCGCAGAAGAAAACATTCCCCAATGAGACGATCGGTCGCATCGTAATTGTCGTCAATGATATCGGGGGGTCCACAACAAACGAATGGGCCATTCGGCTCACGCCGACATTTGCCTTAGTTTACTTTTTACCCCTTTCAATATAACCTCGGTGGACGTTTCTTCACTGTTAAATTAGCTGAATAAACCGCTAAATAATTCTGATCGCGCGCGCGTCCAGGCGCTTACGATCACGTTTGAGGGAACGCCGTGTTCACGAACCGGTTCGCAAACCTGAGGAGTGAACCACCACAATATAAATATACACATTGGATATAACTCGTAGTGGTGAATGAGTGCGAGAAAGATAACTAAAGGATTGTATTGATCGAAAACTACGATTACCGATCGTCGCCGATCTTTGTTAATATTTATTACTCACCATCATTTTCAAGGGTGAATCAGGTCTTTTAAATGTATATACAAGGATAAATTCCGTAAATGGTCAACAAGTTGAAATATATACATAAATAATTTACGACTAGTCTCATCGGTAATGAATATTTTTTGCATATAGTCAAAACGACATCATCAGTGATGCGTAAATAACGTTAAATATATACTATCTATCTTCAATACAATTTTGTGAATGTTAAATCGTTCGACAAAGTCGTCTATCGTTGTCTCTATAAGCTAACGAAGTCGTAACGATTGCGGAATTACTTCCCGATTCACCATATTACCATTTGCCTAACGAAACCATTGGTATTCGACGACGAGACGGTATTATATCTAACTATACATTCTTTGTTCTCTCAGCATTCTCATCACTTCACTTACTCGTACTACATATATTTATCTTTTTTTCTTTTCCAATAATATTATGAACCACTGGGTGTTCCTTCATTGTGACAGAATGACGACACAATTGGCCCGACGATGGATTATTTATATTTCAAACATAAGCAGATAGTTACAGACATTATAAAAAAAGACATTTATTCATTTTATTCTTTTCATTTTACATATAAATTATGTTTGATGTCTATATAAGTTTGAATTTTTTTTTATAAAACGATATATATTAAACAGAAATATTGTGTGACATTGTTCCATAGTGTTCATTCGATATCAAGATGTCTGAATTCAATTGGTATTGGCGATAAATATTAATATTTATGAAAACGTTATATTTATACGCGTAACGACAACTCCCGATCGTTCGTTCATTCGTTGGCTCTTTTCGTTCTATTGCTGTATACACGGTTGCATTTTGCCATCGGTGGCTTTAGTCAAGAAGGAAAAGAAGAAAGAAAGAAAGAGTGAGAGAGGAAGAGAAAGCGCGCGCGGCCCCGGGCTCTCTTGTTAATAAAATAAAAAAAAAAAAAAAGAAATCGAAAACCAAAACAAACAAATAAACATGGGAGATTTATCGGGACAAAGACACACGCGGACAGCCATTTCTGCTTCGATCATACATCAACTTATATGCGAAGAGAAAATATATTCTTACTTTGTCTTTCCTTGTATATTTATATTTATACACAAATATATATATATATACGTATGTGCATGGAGTTTTTTTCATTCCATTTATATTTCTGTTTTGGACAATCATGCGAATTCATCGACTAATAAAATTCTAATTGCTATGAAAAGTTTCTCACTTATTGTTAGTTCAGGATTTATGATTTAAATATTTTTTTTATTTTATATTTATTCAATACAAAAGACGTGAAAATTGTATATTAATATTTATTTTTTATACAATTGTAGAATGAATTTAATCTCGTTGAATGGAAGAACATTATTATTTGATATTCGATGAGTGAAGTTGATTATAATGTTCAGCAATATTTTTTTATTTATTTATTTATTTATTTTTTTTTTTTCGTGTCTGAGTCTGGACGATCGACGTCTCCATTTCCTTATCCAGAGAGAAATGAAGTCAAAAAGGGGCGCGATGGGGTCGAGTCTTAATACAGATGCAACTTGACGACGAGACTGTTGGTATAAGAATGAGAGAGTTAAAGAAAAAGATAGGGAGGAACTCTCTTTTATTCTTGTCTCCTTGTCTCATTCGTTTCACTTCAATTCTTCTTTCGCAAAGTCTAAATAATTCATCGGGCTCGATGCGAGACTCGCTGCATCAGTTCAATTGAATAAAGACTCCTGCACTGTCTTTAAACCATTGCACACATCGTTGTCAATCGTACTTGGGGTGATTGAAGTAAAAAAATAGACAAACAAGAAATAAAAATATTTGAAGAAATAATATAATTATTAATGGCCAGGCATTTTTTTTTTTTTTATTTCTTGTGTTATTTTCCCAATTATTTTTCTTATCTCAACAATACGCTATTGATAAAAATACTAATGATGTATATATGCATACATGATTGTCATTTAAATAATTTACACACATCTTTTTTCATTATTATATTTATAATCATCATTATGCAGTCGTATATAGCGTTTGAGATAACAAAAATCCAATCGTAGTGTATTTATTGGTAGCGAATGCGCGTTTCATCAAGCAGCTTCTTCTCTTCTTCCTCTCTCAACAACAGAATCGCCACTTCCATTGTAAATATTATTACCGCCGGCGATTGTTATGGTGCGACCCTATAATTTAGCTCACGCTCTATCCTCAATGCGTCCTTCGGAACTGCCAAGTCTTTCGTGTTCTTTGCCGTATATATAAAGAGATATATGCAGCGCATATACATAATCATTTTGCAATACAAGATAAGAATTTAATAGCATTATAAATGTGTTGCTATATAAGCATGTGTAAGTGTGATATATAAAAACAAAAAAAATATTTGATATTTAATTTTATTTAATAATTATTACGAATTTGACAGTTTAAAATTTTCCAATCAACAGATATACAAATGTACTGTTATTATTAAATTATAATTATTATATTTGGATGTGAAAATATATGTATAAACATGTATGTGAGAGAAGTTGTAATTTATTAAAAAACTATTTTTTGTTCTATTTTTATTTTGGTTTTAAAACTTTTGCATCAGGTGCAGAAATATTGGATTAGATGATTTAGAATTGTAAAGATTGTAGAATACAATAAACACACAATGGATTCTGTTTAAGTGATTCTATCAATTATTGGCATTGGTAGCTTCTGTGACTGTTAACACGTGTGCACACGTGCAATCAGCACTAGCTTGGTGATGATGATGGTGTTGGTATTGGTAGATATATATTTCTTTTCGTTCTTGTAAAACCTATACCGTCTGGAGTCGATTAGTTTATTTCCATTTTTTATTTTTTTATTTTTATTTCTTTATTTCTTTTCGATTTAATGATTTGGGTATTAGATACAAGAAGGGGGTTAATTTGTTGGATTGGGGTAGTAACATAGGTGGCGTGTCCATAACATTCGGCACGAAAAAATTGAATATAAAAGGTGGCAAAATTTTATTTATTCATCTCCTTTCGACGCTGTCTTGTCCCAATAGTTTTGGTATATATTGTTTTTTATTTTTTTTTTATCATTATCTTCTACATAGGATTATAGTCATTTCTATTCTGGCAGACAATATTATGAAACACAATGCCAAATTATTGAAATTTTTTAGGCGTTTATTTTTAATATTCTGGTTTTCGAGGTTTCGGAATCTATGTCAGATGCCGCCGTGTATTTGATGACCACACTGCAGCATATTATACAATTCAATTTACTTTTTCTCATACAGTATTTCAAAGGTTTTAACATGATAACGTTCAATTTACATGTCTACAATCTATTCAAATTGTAACATGGTAACATGTCGGCGTTTTTCAACTTTTCCTGCGTTCATATATAGTCGATTCAAATTTGCAACAATGTATAATCGTCTGTCATTATCGGAACAATTTTATTTATTTGCACTAATAATTCTATTATAATTATCTTTTGTATATTTAATAAAAAATATTTCATATAATATTATTGTAATCGGACTATTATAATAGTTATAAAAATGCAATTTGGTATGACATAAATTATGAAAAAGTAAATGAAGATTAGTGTTCTCATTTACATGTTCACAATGCGTACGTCATTATTAGAATAAACCACCGGATGTGGTGAAAATAATGCAATGACAAAAGAAACGTTTTATAGTACTCCACATAAATGTAATATATATTTTTTTTTTTTATCTTTATTTAATACCACCTATTACTTACCACAACATTTGGTTAATGAAGTTTGATTTACCTTTTTCCTTGGGCTTTTTTTTTTTTTTTTTTGTTCTCTTTAATTTTATTTTCTTTCATACTTGGGTAAAAAAAAATTACAAATTGGTACATGTCTGCTGGGAGGGATGTGCTTTTCCTTTCTTTCAAGAGTATAGAGTATAGACCGCACATGTGGTATGTACATGAAAACATACACATGTGTGTATGTTGAGTTTGTAACGACGATGATTATAATACCGTTGGGTACATAAAGACCGGATAATGAGTAAAACCCAGATCGTGGCCGTTTTGCACTACCCAAAAGTGTTGGGTCTGCGTTTCTGACACGCTTATTAAACTGAATCGAATGGTTACGCTTTATTTGATCGGGCCAACACCGAACCTCGAATTAAGTTGTTATCGGGTTATTGGTAAATTGCCCAGTTATTCAAGGTGTTGGCTTGATTTGTTACCAACCGTATATAAACAAAACTTGTATATGAAGGCATTTGAACACCTCTATGTTACTATTATAATATTATCGATTGCATTTTATGGTTTATAGCAATTTGGTATGTAACATCATACTACAAATAATTTTAATTGCTGAAACAAATAATAGTGAGAAAAATTCTCACACGTTCTTAATTTATTTTCATAATTTAAAATTGGATTTTTTTTTCATTTTTATTATTTATAATCGTGTCTTATTTTTAATAGAATAATAATATTTTTAAAGTTGAATTATTTTTTTATTTTCATCTTCTCGAACGATTAATAAAATATATTATAAATTTGTAATTATATTAATGTTGTGGTATAAATATTTATTTCTTCATTTTTTTTAAACTTTATTTCATACTGTCTTTTGAGGATTTATTATACAAAATTGCTACAAATAATTTTAATTGTTGAAATAAATAATGTTGAGAAAGATTCTCACATGTTCTTAATTTATTTCCATAATTTGAAATTGGATTTTTTTCATTTTTACTATATTTATAATCGTGTCTTATTTTTAGTAGAATAATAATATTTTTAAAGTTGAATTAATTTTTTATTTTCATCTTCTCGAACAATTAATAAAATATATTATAATTTTATAATTATATTAATGTTGTAGTATAAATATTTACTTATTTATTTGATACTGTCTCTTGAAGATTTATTACAAAAGTCAATTATCAATAAAGTTGCGGCTTTAAAGTGTTGCAAAAAAAAAAAAAAAAAATTAATTTTAATGTTAAATTCGTAAAACGTGAGAGAAAGAGAGGGCGGTATACAAAGACACAGGGGTTTTCTACGTTCCTCAACGGTTGGAATCCACGTACAGAAAAAAAGTCAGACGATGGCACTGAAAGAGGTTGGACGTGCCAACCTGTAATTGTTCTCCGATGTAATTGCCTGCAGTTGTCGGTTCTCTCGCAACTCTTTATAGTGAATCTCTCGTGGCTTTTACGTACGTACCACTCGTTTTGGCTCTCATGCAATGCGATTTCGACTCGGGATAAATTTTGTGGCACGGTCGGCCCGCACTCGACTGCCACACCACACATTTTAGTTAAACTTCTTCAATTTAAGATTACAGTGTACCAGACAACGGAATCACAAAAACAAAAACAAAAAATTAAATAACAATTATTTTTCAAACAACATTACAACAAACATAAAAAATAATTTTTGTCCCATTTTGTTTGAGTATATATATCTTTAAATAATATTTATATATACATATATAAATATATAAATATATCTATTTATATATTTAAAATATATTTATGAAGGAAGGCGAAAGGAAGGCAATTTTGTGACGCATTCTTTTCGCGGTCGTACTCACAATCAATTGAAAATCATTGGCGAGGCATCACGTATATAAGCTTGCCGGCTCAATGGTATAAAAGAGAAGCCGCGCGTATGGTGTCGTTTGCGTCGTGTTAGCGGCAAAAGCGATGAAGAGAGAGAGAGAGAGAGAGAGCTGTGCAGCGCACGCGGGAGAGATATGCGATCGAGTTTCGCGCAATACCAAAGACGTCGATGAGTATATACGCTCGCCGTGTGAAACAAGGAGCGAGCAACAACATGCTTCAGGCTAAAATCACAACAATAATACATATATAGATATCTATATATATACAATGTATACACATACATTGATACATACAAATATAAAGAGAATAAAAAACGAAGTGAGAAGAAGATCGATACGTATACATGGAATAAGACGCAGAGATTGTTATATATTACTATTGAGAACATAATTTCAGTTTAAAAATTTTTATATACACTTATATATACATATATACCATGACTTCAAGTTACTTACAAATGTATTTATCCAAATGTCTTATTTGTTTTCTTAATCATAAATTAAAAAAATAAAAAAATATGATAAATAAATCGGAAAGAAAAAAAAAAAATCACAATTTTTCAACATGAAATTAATTAGCGTTGTGCGGAACTTTTAATAGGGAACAAAAATAAAATTAAAGGACACATTATGTATATATATATATGAGAGCATATATATAATGGAGATACATGCAGGAATGGGCCATCATCCTTTCCCTCTCCTTCGTCTTGTTCCTTGCGTGAATTTTTTGTTGTGTCTCAACGATGGACAGATCTCACGCCAGTTCGACGGGGTGAGAAATTGAAGAGTGGCTATATACGTCGGAACGGCAGCTCCTAATTAAACTCGTTTCAATCAGACGAACGCACAAACATAAACACACACGTATATACATATATACATATATACACTCTTATACTCACATTCAAAATTAAATAATCACTATATATACATACTTATATATTTGTAATGATAAAATTAATGTTACAGATTTTTTTTTCTTTATTATAAAGTATATACTATAAATATATATAGCTTTTATATATAGTATCGTAGAATTTAATCTCGATAATTCTGATGCGTTGCATGGGAAAATATTTAAGGAACGAAAAAAAAAAAAAATTAAATAAATATATAAATATAATATATATTTTATTTTTTATTTTATACAAGTGGACTATGTGATGTGCATACAGGACAAACACTCTTTTGGCATTATCGTGAAAGGGCACTGTTTCCCAATGCGGCTCCCGTGAGTCTCGCGTATTCAACGACAACATAAAATGTGTGTATGTATGCACATAACAATATATGTATATATATATAGTTGGTAGCTGATAGGTGGCGGCA
The DNA here is from genome assembly GCA_918226075.1 of Microctonus brassicae. Taxonomy (NCBI): domain Eukaryota; kingdom Metazoa; phylum Arthropoda; class Insecta; order Hymenoptera; family Braconidae; genus Microctonus; species Microctonus brassicae. The sequence continues at coordinate 13,201,062 of OW445481.1, read as the reverse complement.
GTCAACTCGCCCGATCTCACTCGCGTGGAGTGGTAACGAGTTGAGAGAGAGATGGTCAGAAACATCGGCGGTGCCACTTCAAAGCGAGAATCCCGCGCAATCAGGTCCCCCGCCCTTTTCCCCCTTTATCCATCTCTTTTCTCTCTTCTTTTTCGCCACCCCTTTTACTTATAGGTTACAATATGTGTATATAACTCGCGGTTTCAATTGAAAAACCCGTAGCTAAATAAAGTCACTGTGTGACCAAAGTTGCATCAGTATAGGGAAATTTTTTCTTTTTTTCTTCTGTGTTATAATTTTTATTTATTATTTGTTTATTTTTTTTAATAACGTGTGTGCCCTTTATGTATTGTTTATGTGAAATTATTATTACTAATTTACAGGGGGCAGTGTGTGATGTATATAGTAGTTTCTTATTTTTATTTATTTATTTTTCTTTTTTATTTGGCGATTTTGCTGTTTATCTTATTACACTTAAATGATTATCGAATATAATGTTTTGTTATTAATTGAAAAATTATATTTAGTTACTTATACTATTGCAGTGGTTGGATAATATGAAATAGCATTGTGGATTTATTGTATAGATATATATAATTTATATAGAAGCAATCATATATGTGGCGGGATAATATAATTTTATTATTTTTTTTTATTTTATTCTTTTTAATTTCTCTCCTGTCTCTCGGGTCTTATATTGCAGGAGACATTGTTGGAATTCAGTTTTAAAATCAATCCCAAATGGTTTTCGTTTAATATACGTAATCACGTCATTAATATTATTATGTTGCAATGAGCTGTGGAGAGAAAACGTCGTGCGATTTGTATCCGGTATCCGGGCGCGGCATGGGCGGCATCGTTCACCTCTGTATTACCTGCAACTAAAACAGCTCATCAGATCATTATAATAAATACTCTGCACAATCAGTTTGTGAATTTTACTTTTAACAATATCTGTAATTTAATATATTTTTATCGACGTTGTAATTATTTTGTTTAAATCCAAGTGCATAGATATATAATTAAATTACACTCTTATAAATTGTAAATTAACGTGAATTTTAAATTTAAAAATTGGTTAGAATTATAGTTTCACATTGAAATGTATACAATGATAAATGATGATGGTATAATATAGTGATGATGATGATAATGTTGACGATGAAGAATTATTATTGCCTACGGTGAAGTTACAAATTTGCTTTTTCTCTGTTTCTATACTCTCTCGATCGTCACTTAATTTTAAACTCTTCCTCGTTGTAATATTTTGTTTTATCTTTTTCTCACTTGCGCTTTGTCCTTTTTTTTTTTTTCTTCTCTTTTGTAAGGCTTTTTTTTATCTTTGTGTTGTTTGGTTATTTTGCTTTATTCTCTTGGGCTCGTTACAAGCGAATAAATCGGCGGGAGCACAAGAGATGTGCGCGGAGTTGTGGTAGAAATGAGGGAGAACGAGTGCCATCATACTATATGGGGGGAACCCAGTGATAGGAGGTCAAGACTGGCGTTGATTCACTATTACTGTTGAGCATGATGGGGAATACGCGCGCGTCTTGCTTCTGGGTGGTAATTAGTTCCAATCCCAGTAATGGCGTCGTATATCTTTGATGTAATTTTTACACAAAACTCCTATGGGTGCATCGATGACGGCGGTATATTTTCTCTGTTCATTATTTTTATGTCACTATACATATATACATACATACATACGCATACATGACGACAAATATTTCATATTAATATTTTTTTTTTTTTTTGTATTTTGTTTTGCTGTAAAAAATTTATGTTATGATTTTTTTTTTTTTTTAATGAGAGTGAAAATTACGGCTCTGTAAGAATATCAATTTCAATATGAATTTTTTTTATTTTTATTATTTTTTTTTTTTATCTTTTTTCATTTTATATATAAGTGTGTCAAATTGATGGTAGAGACCTCAAATTTTTTTTTTTTTCTTTGTTACGGCATGAGAAAAATGTCTTGACGTGTTGATGAAAGGTATTTTGGGTGATAAAGTGAGAAAAAAAAAATATAAAATCCAAGTGGAAGAAATTTTTTTTTTTTTACCTGAAAGAAAAAAAAAATAAAAGATTTTAAGGATTATACCTGACGCCAATGAGGGTCACCTTAATGATAATATTTTCGATCGCGTCATCGATTATTGAATATTAGGTTTAAAAAGGGGTGATTATAATTTCACACATATTTTGATGATGATTCCCATGTGGTAATGTCTATATATATATTCTGTCTTGATTTTGATACTAACGGATATCCGGTTATTATAAATATACCGATACATATATTATTTCTATACATAAAGAAAAAATATCGGTATATTTTTTTCTCTTTATTCCAATGAAAAAAAAAAGTTTATTGACAAGGTTTTGCTTTCTCTTTTGTTGATATATTTTTTTTTTTTTTTTTACTTTTTAATTATTTTACCAGACAAATATTTCAAGTCATTTCCAATTTTTCATGCCTTAATTTTATACTATTTCATTGATCAGCAAATATTACAATGATATTCAGTAGCGTACAGTAGGATATATTTTTTTTTTTACATATATGATTTAGATAAAAGTAATAACAGAAGAATTTTTGATTTAATTTCGAAAATAATATCCGATAAATAAAAGGGCAACGGGGGCTTTTTATTTATTTTCTATATTATTTCAGTTATATTCGAATAAAAAGAAGAAAAAGAAATGGAAAGAAAGAATTTTTTCTATTAATAATAATTGAAACTGTAAATCGTAAGCCTCCCACGAGGAAAACTAGATGACCCACTGTGATCTCTTTCAATATTATCGTCTTTTCCTCTGCTTGCCTTTCTTTTTTTTTTTTTGTCTTTAATATAAAACGATTCCACATATATTCTTATACAGACTACCGCCTGCATTGTTCAAGTGTCTCTGAAATATCCAAAATCGTATCCTTCATTGTATTGTCCGGTAAAAAAAAAAAAAAAGTAATAATAAATAAATAAAAAAGAAAGAAGAAAGAAAATTTATATAATTTCATCTCTATAAGGAAGACCACCTACTTTACAAATTATTAAAATGAAAGTCAATTTTTAATTTTACACGAAATTAATATTAATAAGAAAATAAAATATATATACACGCTTTATATAATATTTAAATATATTTATTAATTAATTCATTTATTTTTCATTCGTTTAAAATATTAATAAAAATTTTATATAAACGAATTCTTATTGGGGATGGTATTAAGAATCAAATGGAAAAATATTTAATAAGTTGTAAACTAAAAGTTCGCGCGAATGTCATTTCCTTATGGGCAATCAATGCGTGATTATATGAGAAGAGTGGAACTTGATGACCGTACCTACATGCGTATATATATGTGAGTATCTACCAGTCTTATATGTATATATGTCTACAGTTATGGTAGCTAGTTAATGACCCTGACTAAACGAGCGAAATACAACTCTTTGAAATATTTTTTATATGTATCATAACTACTGACAAATTAGCGGCAACTTTTATTATGAATTAAAATCCATTTTCATGAAAATATTATATACATTGAATTATTATTGTTTCTTTTATATTTCATTATTTTGATTTATTTATTGATTTTTTATTTTATTTTATATTTAAAAAAATTAGCTATAATTTTTTATTTGAATTAATATTCAAGATAGAAATTTTTGGCATTTTCATATTTCAACGATGAATAATTTTTTAATTGTTTCATTGTTTCTTGTTATTTATTCATTTATTTTTTATTTACAAGCAAACAATTCATTGATAAATGTGCGATATGAGTATATGAGAGTCAAACTGTAGAGTTAAAGAACGACTATATATACGGTTATAATCTAGATCGCGAGTCGTCTCCTAAATCTTCTGTGCAATTAAGTGCAGCGGTGTAATCGTAATTGTTAAGTCAATTGCTAATTACTCATTGGTTGAAGTTTGAAAAAAAAACAAAAAATGAGAATGAGAAGGCGTGGTGTAATATATCATTTTTGTATATGAGATAAATTTTCATGTTCAATAATAAAAAATAAATATCTTTTGTGGCTTTAAAGCTTATTTAGTTTTTTTTTTTTTCAATTTTTTTTTGCTTTGTTAATTTCAATTTTACTTACGTAAAGGGAAGTAATAATGATATGATGATAAATTAAAGTAATTGTTATATATTTTAATTATAATTAGAAAATGTAATAGAATAATTTTTGGGTATAAAAAAAAAATATTGAAGTAAATGAAAGAAATAAAAATAAAAATGATGTTTATCTAATTTTAACGGTGATTTTTGACTCAGGTAAATGTTCTATACAGCAGTGGAATATTTTTAAACGTCATGTGGACGTGATTATATGCATATAAAACGATTTGGCGAGTAGTGCGCAAAAGTGTATGACGTGCAGCGTAATAACTTGTTGGATATTTTTGAATTTATTATCGGTCAATTTTCTTTTTCTTATACTTAAAAACACGAAACCTGGTGGTGTTTAAAAATATGGTGGTGCGAAAAGGGGTTGCACGAAAATGTTTGTGAATGGAAAAGAGCAAAAAATACGCGATGGACCTTTGACGAAAAACTGGATATGAAAATGAGATTTAAATTTAAAAAATTGTTGAGAATTTCTTGAGGCATAACGCGAAACGGTGAATTATAACTTACAATGTCGTGAGGACAGAAAACTAAGTGTCTTTTCATACTTATTTATTCGCACTTTACCAACTGGATGGCGTGTAAAAGACATGTATAATTGTATTTATTTTTCCATTCATTGTATTGTCAATGGTTTAAATGAAAAAATGAAAGCAAAAATAATAAGTACCGTAAAATATCTTATGTAATATAAATGATTTGAAGTTGAGCCTTCAAAACTTAAATTTACCATTGCCATGCGGAAAATAATTATTCAAATTTTGTTTCTATAGATTTTAAATTAAATAAATTAAAAATATCTCGTTCACAATACTAAATAAAATTTCATCATTATATCCAGCTAAAATATATTAAATTCCAAAGACTTTTTCTCTTAACAAACATAAAATGGAGTTAAAAATAACAAAAGTATATATATTTTATATACAAAATATATATTAATATATAAAAATCATATAACAATATGCACACGATGTTTTATATATGATACATATATGTATATATTAAATGTACTCTATATATATGCAGTGAACTTATAATTTTCCACATCCTCTTCATTCTATATTGAGCTTGGCCCGCGTGCATTTCAATTGTTCATTGCGGTCTTCAGGTGCACACATGAATGGACGACCAAAGAAACAAAGACGCTCTTCGTCTGTATATCCGCTTGCGTAATATCCTTCCGGTTATTCATACATTATACGCGTGCATAAGTTTATCGTTGTCTTTTCGCCACTTTTCAATTTGCCTCATACATATCTTGTAAAAATTTTCGCATGTATTTTATTTGTACCGGAACGAAGACATTATTTGTATTGACGTATAAATATGTACGAAACTAACAGAGAGAAAGGCTACTGATGTCAGTCAAAAATAATACATAAATATAAAACAAAATACGAGAAAGCTTATTGCCATCTCTTAACATATTATAATTGTCCTTTTTTATAAATTAAAGAAAAAAATACCTTTCACTTAAACAACTATATTTTCTCCAATGTTTAATTTATATAGCTGTAATGTTTTAAAAATATTTAAATACTTGATCGAGTAAGAAATTTTTTTATATAAAAACTAGCTGACCCAGCAAACGTTATTTTGCCATATAAATTATTTCTAGTGAATATTTTGATAGTTAAATTATTACTTTATACATATAAATTAGTATAAAAAAAATATATAAATATTTGGTAGTAAAAAAAAAATCGCTATATCGCTATTAAAAAATGGGGGTTGATGGTGGAAGGGTGAAAATTAAGTGTTATATGTATTTTTAATGCCAAATTATAAATAAAATGAAAATAAAAAATTTTGCTCGAAAAATAAACAAAAATAAAATTTTTAGGGACGGGCCACCCTTATCACTTAGGGATATAAAAAATAGTTTACGACCTATTCTCAGACCTACCGAGTTGGGTTACAGACAATGTGACACAAGAATTACATATATATATAAATAATTTCCAGGACAGCATCAACAAATTGTCGTCGCTTTTCAGTCAGACGACGCAATAAATCTCCGTCTATTACTGATGTTATCCATTCATTGGTCGCTCACATGTGTGTATATATTTATGTGCAATTGCATGTACGAATCAACGATTGGCCGTTGGTATAAGGACAATTATGTGCGTCTGCACAATGTATATTTATATGCGCACACACACACACACACAGACTTACACGCGCGTATTTGTATTATGGTTTTATAAATTGGTCGCGCGCACAACTCTTTTGCAATGATCAACGGAACTGTTATAAAGTGGGGCGGGCGAGTGGAGAGGAATAGGGTGAATAGAAACGTTGTGGATGCCAACGGTGCACACGCGCATTAGAGATCTTTGTCCAGTGGCCACGGGATGCGCGAGTATAAACGCGTTTCCTGGATCATTGCCAAGGTGAAATCATCGCTGTCGCCGTGTGAAGCTTTTCATCTGAATGAGAATGATTGATGACGAATTACGGGAATCAGAGAACATTCTCTTGTCCATTAATTTATACATGTACATGTATATATAATTTATATATAGTATATATGTATTTATGAATTATTTTTTCTGTTGTATTATATTTAAATGATCTTCTTTGCAATTGACTATGGAAGAAAAATAAATAAATAAATATTAATGAAATGTAAAAAGTAGGAAAAAATTAACTTGGCGGTGTTATTTAATTATGAGATTATATTGCAGAGCACGCGCGTGCGCCAACTGTAGAGGATTATATATGTGCTGTACTATTTATATAGTAGATGAACGCGAGTTAAAATCGCGGATTGTTATCGGTGAATGTGAGGGGTCTTCTTGCGGTGCCATCTCTATTTTATTTTGTAATTTTTTTTTTCTGCTTTTTATTGCAAGATTATTTATTCTGTGGGAAAGGTATTTATACGATTAAATGTAAAGTTTTTATTCTTGATGTACGCATTGATATTAATTTTATTTTTAACTCTGTAGAATTTTCTATATCTTGAGGATTTTTTGTTAAAAAAAATAAAGAAACAAAATTATTTTCAATTATACTGGACAAAGCGAAAAATTCTTTGTCGAACTAAACTACTATTATTGGCGACGCATTCAAGTGATTTTTCGAAAATGCGTTTTGTGTATTTTATGTAGCCGTGGGCACTGCGTTACCTCTATTAAGTTGTTATGACGCAGTCATTTTTCCCTTTCTTTTGTTTCTGTCTTTTTCGTTGCATCGCTTTCGCGGTAGCTGATTAAATCCGTATACTTTTGTTCTAAAAAAAAAAAAAAAAGAATAAAATCTTTGAAACCAAAGATTCCGGAACAACGACACTATATCTAAAGAGGATATATATAAATTGGGCCTTAAGGGTCGAAGAAACATCGAAAAGAGCTGCAAAATACTAAAGCTATACTTCTACAATGCTTGAAAGAATGTTTATCGATTTCTACGAAAATGCATCGCATACGTTAGAGGACATATGTTTTTTTGAAGGTCATCGCCCGGGGAATCTCCGTGAATTTTTCTACGTCTCGTCTAGGCTCATTCGCTTGTTGTTCTCGCCCCTAATATTAGAAAAACGATTGTGAACTCGTTGGTGTATATTTGTAGCCTCGAGTCTTATTAGAGGTCATCAAGTTCACGAATTTTCTCAGCAATATATACTACTATTATTTCCTCCTATTATATGTATATAGTGCCCCTTTAACCCTTAAATAATTTTATATTCATAAAATATTTGTATATTAATATCTCAAAATATTTTCATAACACTATATTCAAGTTTGTTTTCGCTCTCTTCCAAATACTCTTCAGATATTATTAATAATTTTATTTATTCATATGTATAAATATCTATGTATACATACATATATTTAAAGTATATATGCAATATATAGACAGACGAAAATATATATTTGCATGTCTCCCGGCGCCCGCTTGCAGCAAAAATCAACTACAATTCGAGCCACGCGATTTGGCGCATAGACTTTGACTTGGTATAGTGGGTATTTTTTATTTTATTTTTCTATTTTTTTTTTTTTTCCTGTTTCTTTACTCTATAGTCATGGGTGCGGTGTTGCAAATTGCTTTGGTGGATTAGAAGCGCGCGCCCGCACACACAGAATAGAACCTGGTGCGTCGCTTGCGAGCGGTCCCCCGAGGGCTACTATACTACTACTACTACTACTACTACTACTACGAGATTATTGTCTCGTGCCTCACGAAAGAATATATAACCGCGGGTTGAAGCAGGGAACCTTCAGCCAACGGGACGCACCCGAGTCTAGGTATATATTTCACTCATTCTATATATAAACGACGAAATATATAAGAAGGTAATAATAAGAAAAAAATAAAACAATTTGTCGGCGCAGTGTAAGAAGATGAGGCGGAGAAAATAACAGACGCTGCCAAGATGCATTGACTTTTTTGGCTTTGCTCTCGCATATATCGATAATTTTATTTTCCTCTCTATATATTCCTTAATAGAATAAGAAATAAAATTATATTATACAATTCAAAATATATTACCTTATATACATATAAATATAATATGTTTATTAATACGTACACTAAAAATATAATTTTTCTTTTTCCAACGAAATTTAATTGTAACCAAAGTGATTTGCCATGGCGTTTCGGTTTCATACATATATGAAGACGTTGCCACGCGCCCACGCTTGTGTAGATTATATATATACACACGCATATAGCACCCATATATATATATTTATTATATATATATATATGTATATATATATATATCTACTTGCGATTTATCATTGCGGGGGAAGATCGGGACGCGAGTTATTGACTCGTTCGATTCTACGGTTACGCCCCGCGATCTCTCGACCCCTACCTTTTGCTACGACTATATATACACAAGCCACTTCACTCTTTTTTTGCTTTCGTTCTTCGTTGCACTTTCTTATTCTGTATACATGCGCGCTTGTTACTCACGCTTGACCGCAGTGCGCCAGGGCATTTGAGTTACTGTTTTGCCACAAGGGCCTGGATATATGTTCACGACCCACGAGATATTGTCCGGTGGTTTAATGCCGTACAGATTTCTTCTTCAATGCGAACGCGTCTTACCAATATATATTTTAACTATATTTTTAAATCAGTAATTATCTATATTCAATTTTTTCACATAATAATTTAGAAATATATATTTAATTATTCATCAAATCAAATATGTATTTAATTATTAATTTTTTTTTTTTTATTCTATAACTATATTATAGCTGTGTATGAATTTCTGGTTTTGTTATTTTTGTTTTTAGTTTGGGGGAAAGAAATTATATGAATAAATAATGATAATAGTGATGGAATAAATTGAAAGTAAGAAAATAAAATGAAATATATATTTTTCGTTTAATGCAATGTTTTGCCTGCTGGGTATGATTCAATCTGATGATCATCGTCGTTCGACTTGCACCATTTCGTATGCGATAAATCGCTGGGTTCGTTAGCGAAATGAGAGTGCGACTGTAATACACCTTAGGCAATATAAAAGCACTCATTTTGTATATACTCAATATCAAAACTTCAACAAAGATATATACATGTAATGTCAATTTTTTTATTTATTTATTATCATTTTTTTTTTTGATGTTTCTAATAAATAATATTTATTTTGATTTGTGTTTTTTTTTTTTTTTTCATTGCATTTTTTCAATTCAATTTGTATATGAGAGATGGTTGTCAAAATGCCTTGGAGATATTTAAATGTAATCTTCAATTGTTGATCTGCCACTGCTCCTCCACACTCGCAATAATCTATCTCAAAATTTTTTTTTGTTATTGCTTATATATATATTTGTATATAGTATATAGTATCGTCTTGGAGTTGGTCATAATTCACAGTGCTAATCGGGTGTTGTTGCGACCCCTCAGGAGTTTTACGGACGCGCCTAGGATCTGATGCCGCCCCATTGAGGGGGCCCGGGAGCGCGTGAATAAAAAAAAAATACTGGATCGAATAAGAAAGCAAAAGGAAAAAAATTGCAATAGTTCATATTTATCAATGTCGATAGTGAATTATATCAATGAGAAAAAAAACATTTACACATTTGAACTATGTAAAGTTTGAAATACTATTTTTTTTTTCTCATCAGTATATGTATAATACAATTTTTGTTTTTATTAAAAATACCCACTGGCATTTTACATAGCTGTTATTACTTCTGTTAATCAGATAACAAAACTAAATTTTGATATTCAGATTAAGGATTATGTTGCCCCTGGTCTTTTATGATTCGATTGATTTTTGGGGTTCATCGATTGATCCAATCGCAATTTTTGTCTGTTATAATTAGAGGCTAAAAAATATAAACCCATCTGGATCTAGATTAAATATCCAATACGAATTTTAATTAAATTAATCATATAAATCTAAATATACAGATTAATTATCTACAATGTAAAAATTTCATTTTCAAATATTATTCAGTGTCTGTAAATAATTATCTATAAAATGATAAATTTTTTTGATGATTGTTAAATTTGAATTAAAAATCTTTTTCTTAATTTTAAAATTCCGCGTATTGCTTTGGAATTTCTTATGATGATTGATCTTGAATTAATTTATAATGATCGAATTCCGTCGTAATATCTTACAATGACAATGCGAATATCTCACTAGTTCTCTCACACATAAAGTACGACAAATCAAATTTGCACTGTACATAAAGTGTGTATTTACACATACATATACTGTTGAGCACGCGCTCGAGTTGACACACGCGATATAATCCACTCTTGTCATCTGTTGTCAAATGAAGTGACACACACATTTGTCATACAGTGACGACACACTCTATATACACCGTTAAAACACATATATAATTCCAAATGGAATGTTAGTATATACAAACAAATATAAAAACATAATTTATTATTTTTATCAATCAAAACAATTCGCATTATATTCGCCTATTTTCTTTCGCAGCATATTAAAAATAATTCTTTTAATCAATAAAAATTAATAAACAAATAAATAAAAAGGAAACAAATTGGTAGATAATTATTATATTAATGAAAAATATTATTTTATTAAATGAATTTCTGTATATGGAAGCACAAATGTTTATATACAAGTTTATATTTAAATGCGCCGTTATGATGATGATGATCAAACAGTAATAATGGTCATCATGTAATATTATTTATTCGATACCAGTAGCAACATATCGACATTATTGAAGACATCAACGTCATCATCATCATCATGTATAATAATCTGTAGATAGAAAAAAATAAATAAATATATAAGATTGATATTTTATACATAATTAATTTGAAAAATGTTTCCACATGTAATTCGTCAATATAATTTCCACTTTATTTAAATTATATCTATAATATATATACAGATGTATAGCATTTATATATTTATATTGGTTGATGATAATCGATGAGGATACGCGACAACGTAATATACAGCGTGTATGTATGATACAATGGTAGCGAATGGCTGCCGCCATTATGGCAATTATCGTAATTCGTCTCGTAATTATTACGATTGCCCGTGAGCTGTGCGCGAGTGCGAGAAATTACCTTGTGCGATCCTTTCATGTGTGCAACATATACAACATTATTTTCTATGCGGTCTTTTTAGCGCTTCAATTTGCTCCTTGCCTAAGTCATGATGGTTGTAGCAAAAGCGCGAGTTGATGCATCAAAGAGAAACGACGGAGATATATAGAAAAGGTCGGTTATAATATTAGTTGAGAATTGTGAAGAAAAAAATAAAATAAATAGATAGTTAAATAAAAAAATATGAAGAGTGAGAGTGATAGAGAGTTGTGGTGTTGGCTATGCCAGCCAAGATGCTTCCGGAGATTATTATATCCAGTGTGACGAAGAGGCGTGTATCATGAAATGTGCAAGAATATCGAGGTATAATTTACTTCATGAATTTCACGAGTTTAAACGTCGCAACCGTTAGAAATAGCGGAATCCAATTGTTCATTACATGCATACATGTAAGAAAATTGACTTATGTCTCTTTTATATCCTATATTCATATACATATTATTTTATTTATTCCTTTTTTTTTGTCCCTTCATATATTATTTTGCGAATAAACATATTCCATAAAAATAATAATTTTTTCTTCTTCTTCATTTCTTTAATGTTACATTAATAAACCGTTATTTTTATATTGGTAAAAAAAACAGAACGAAAAAATAACGTATAATTCATATACATTTGATTTTATATTTTGCAAAGTCACTTGAAAGACAAACGTTTATTATAAATATGTACATAGAGTAGAGTACTACATACACAAGTGTTATAACGATGATGGTTGTTGTTGTTGTTGTTGTGTACCCTCGTTGCGCTTTGCGATTGAATAGAAATGTAATGTATGTGTATGAATTTTACATGTACAGTGGTTGGAGGACTTCCAACGGTGTAAAAGAGATATAGGCATATATATTGTGTGTATATATGTATATTTACATATAAGATACGTGTGTGTAAAAGAGCGAGTGCGTTGGCTGGTATCAATTTGTCCGGCGGGGCTGTCCAGTAGGACGCGCATATATACACACAGACAAACGCAGGAGAGGAGGAGAGAGAGGATGTGGATGTTGGATTTGTGCGCACGGCCGAAGGTCGCTTTGTACAAGCCGCTATCCAGGCATTCTATCAAGTTGAAGAGAACAGGGTCCCCGAAGTAAAAGGGATCTTTCGCGCGGCGCGCGCGCTCCAACCTGAGATCGATTTACCCTCTATATACGCGCGCGCGTAAGATACCAATTACTGTGCTCGCACGGTCTCTTAAGGACAGATAATTGGATGTGACTTTTCGCCGCCGAATACCAATTGCTTATATATATATATATATATATATTCTGTTTTATATATATTCATTTGTAAATTTTATTTATTTTATAGGCAGTATAACAATACTACTTTTAAGATTTCTACTTTTCACGATTTCAGCCTAAGTCTAAACTCATATTATTACTTTGACATCATTATACTCCCGAATATCTCTACTTCCCAAATTCTTATTGCTGATTTTTCATGTAATTCACGTGAAAAGTAGAAATCTGAAGAGTAATATTGTTGTACTGTCATTTTATATTATTACTAGCCGACTCGGCAAACGTTGCGTTTTGCCATATAAATTATTTCTAGTGAATATTTTGGTAGTTAAATTATTATAAAAAAATTTGGTAGTTAAAAAAAAAAAAAGGAATTATTACAGTACGAATATCGCTATTAAAAAATGGGGATTGGTGATAGAAGAGTGGGAATGAAGGGTTATATGTATTTTCAATGCCAAATCATAATAAAATAAAAATAAAAAAAATTTTGTCCAGAAAATAAAAAAAATTTTTTTTGGGGTGGGCCACCCTTATCACTTAGGGGTATGAAAAATAGTTTATGACCTATTTTCAGACCTACTGAATATACACAAAAAATTTCATAAAAATCGGCCAAGTCATTTCGGAGGAGTTTGGTCATAAAACACTGTGACACGAGAATTTTATATATATTTGATTTTGTTGTAGATTTTTATTTTTGAGAGTTTTTTTTTATGTGATAGGAGAGTTAGGTGAGATTGAAGAATGTTTTTTTTTTATGCTAATAGTGGAAGTTTATTTTTTCTTCTTAATATTTTGATTTTTTTTTTATTTTAATAGTATATATTGAGTGATAATTTTTCGGAAGTAAATGTTTTGAGGTAAAAATTGGCGAAAATTAACTTGAAGAAATATATATATTGATGATGATTGGTGAGAGATAGTGTTTGTAGCAATAAGTTTTTTCGTAAAATATTTCCAGGAATACGTTTACGTTGCCGAATCACCCCCGGGGCTTTTTTATGAAGGGTTAAGAGACCTCTAATGCTGATAGTTTCGTCGTTTGGCGTTATATGTATTGCCTCGAGACAAAAATTCTTCGACGATATGTATATATACATCCACATATACCTTTCTAATAAAAATCCCTATTGGTTTTTTTTTTATTTATTTATCTTGAGTATCCAATGTTTGACTATGTCTATCGTCGATTGAATTTATTATTTTCATTTTAGTCTCTTTATGGTAAAAGATATATATTGCAATATAGTTGACGTAGCACGCTCACGATCAAGCAATTTTTATAAATTTTTTTTGACATCTGATATATATTTTTTCAAGTCTCACAGAATTTTGTGTGTTTCGTCTTTGCATATTATCTGCATATAATGATGATATCGTGACGCTTTAGAATTTATTTTAAACTAGCAAAAGAAAAAAAGTAAACATAAACGAAACGTTTGATGTGAATATATGTATACTCATACTTAATAAAAAGTGTGAATGAAATTTTTCTTTGGATAATTATAGGTGAAGTTTGGGAGTGCAAAACGTGAAAGGCTTCGAGGTATAAATAAAATTATTATTGAGGTGTAAATTATTATTAGTCTGAACATAATAGACAGTATACATTTTTTTTTTCTCTCTCAATTTATTTATTAACATTGTGCGATAATTTAAATACATTTGGTCTTGATAAAGGAACATACAATAGCTGATTGATTAAAAAAATAAATTGGGAAATGAAGAGGTACATTTTATAATTAATATGGAAATAATAAATATACACAGTCTCAATTTTTTTATTTAAACAAATAATATATAGAAAATACTCGACATACAAGAAGAAAATTTCAATTTTAATATTTGTCATTTATTTTATAATTTTTTTGTGTGTTTTTAACTTTATATCGAAAATTAAATGAAAATGAAAAAATAGTCACGGTTTCGCTTGGGAGTTGCTCCCAATGGGAATGAATCCCTGTGGCGCGATGGAGAACTTCGCGCGTTACGCTTTATTCGTCAAGGTGCGAGCGAAGACTAATGGCGTTGATACGACAAAACGCTGCCGGCTGTCCGTTTTGTCCTCTACCAACAGAGCGCACAAATGAAGACGTTACCACCGCGAATGATTAGTGTCCAGCTCTATCTATCCCACTCGTTTTTCATTCCTGTTTCCCCTGTCTTTTTCTAATGCACACAAATACTTTATGCGCGCCCACACAAGAAGCTGTCTGCCATTAGTCTGATTTTTTGCATCAAAAATAATTTTACCAATGTCTCCACTCGATCTATTTATAAAGATTGTTTTTTTCCCCCTCGACTATTATTACTGAATTATTAATTTATATATTTGTATAATTGCAATTGAAACTTTTATTCATCAACAACATTGATGTAATTTGAAATTCATTTATTTTATGTACTTCTTGATTCATATATAAGTAATATTTCATTATAATTAATTCAATTATATTTCTTCAACATAAATATATTTTTGTCGAGGTCATATATTCATATACATTGCATAGGATGGTCATTGTCCTATGATGCAGCACCATCTATCATTCCGTCAGCTAGAAGATTTCAATTTGCTCCCTTTTTGTCCCCATCAACCTCTTGTATATATAGATACGCCAGCGTCAGACACAAAATTGTATTTAATTGTGATTGAATGCTAAGTGGTTGGTAGTTTATGCAATGAATTTGCCTTCACAACTTTTATGTATACGTTAGGTTTTCATAATGTGTATATGCTTACATATACCCGATGGATAATTAAATATGTACATATAGAGGTGACAAGAGCGCAAAAATAGTCTTATAAACTTTTCATATTTACAAAATTAGCTAATCTTTTTTTTTTTTTTTGAATTTTATTATTGTTATTATTATTATTATTGTTATTATTGATGCTAATATTATTATTTTATAATAATTTAGACGCAGTCATACAATCTATATACAAATATTTGTTGAAATATTATTTACAATCATTTATATTAGTTCGAAACAAATTAACACAAGTGTACATCACAATTATTTAGAGTGATTGATGATAGAATTCGTCATTCTCTTTGGAGAAGTTCATATAATGCGGCGATGTATGTTTGTGCCATTTGAAGTGTCTCAAACTTACTGAGCTTCCTGTCATTTCCAAGACTTGGCACAACATCTCGTAGTCTGTCAAACGCATCATTCAAACTGTTCATTCGTCTTCTTTCCCTGGCATTGGCTGCCAATCTTCGCTTTCTCATCACTTCAATACCCGGTGTACCACTTTTAAGTTTATGAAGATTGTCCTTAGTCTTTTGACATTGGTAGGTTAAACTATCTGATGCTTCATCATCTTCACTTTGCCTGAATCTCATCTGAATTTCTTCATTACACCTATTTCTGTTTGCTTCCAAATCATTTCTGGGTGTTTGATAATTGTCATTTAGATGAGGTGCATCAGTTCTATGACCGAATCCACTGTCCATCTTCATCATATTGTCTTGATACATACTGGTGGTTTTGAGGAAATAATCATTGTTTTGAAAATTATTATGTGTACTTTTTTGTGGGTGATTATTGAAAGATTTTCCGCTTTCAAGATGATAGCCCAAATCATAAGTGTCTTCATTAATGTATGCACCACCAGTTTTGTAATTTGTCCTTTGATCTTTTGAATTTCGTGACATGTCTTGATTATTTTGGTCACATTTAGTAGCCTCACGATGATAACCCTCATAAAATTCAGCAAAATTAAATCCATTTCCAAGCACAGGAAAAGTTGTAGCAGCAGTTGCAATATGATTATCTCGATAATCCTGATGATTTTGACTATCAAGTGAGCTTACACTGTCACAGCTACTGCCCCTGGATCGAGGTGGTTGCGGATACGTCTCTTGAAGTTGTCGATAATTCCGAGGATTTGATTCAGGACTACTTGCAGATCCATAACCTTCTGAATCTAAAAGATCATACTGCTGAAAACACGCGTAGCTCGTCATTTCTACGTTAATAACAATTGTCTATCAATTAATATTTATAAAATCACACGCGCAATTTAGTGCATAACGTACGAGAATAAAAATTTAATTTATTAATTCAGTTGAACATTTATAATGTACTGTCTAATGAACACTTGAAAAATGACACTTTGTTGACGGTGTCTGTAAATTTATACAGGTGTCTTCTTCTCGATCTGTTAAGTCGATCGAGTCGTTGTGTAAACTGACGACGTCTTGACTCTAGCAAGGATCTCGTGGCTGGACCACGCTGTTAGGTTTTCTTCGCGGTGTGCAGTGGTGGGGATGATTGGGCCTCATATGGTAGTGGGGAACACGGGCCCAAGTCATCCCCACTGCGCGGTGGCGCGTCGAGTGGGCAATTCTTTGTACGAGCCGCACGGCAGACACGCCTCTCTCCGTCTCATTCTTATTCTTAGTAGCAGCAGTAACAACGACAGCGGCGCGCGCGAGTGGATCAGTTTGCTGGGGGCTGAGGTGATGTTCAAGGGATGCGCGTGAAGAAAGACTCAGTATCCTCATTTACAGTCAAGGTGTTTTGTAAAATTATGCAGTTTGGCCAATCATACATCAACATATGTTTCACGATTTTTTTATTTTATTTTTTCCAAACAAATTTTGTAATTAATCTTTGTGATTAGTCAATTGTGAGAATTATTTACTTTTTACATTTCAAAGAAATGATATTGTTCATGAAATTTAATTAAACAACCTGAACAATAGAACTTTTTGATGATTTCATATTGAATTGTCTGCGATATTTCTCGCAACGAAAATATATGATTATTGTTTATATTTGCATATGGATAGTTCTTGCTCGTGTCACTTCACGACTCTCTTCATTTTCTCCTTGATGAGCTGTCACACGGTGGGATAAATCTGCAGAGTAAAAACATTCTGACTTCGATTGGTCGTGATTTATGTGGTCGGAAATGATGAGCGGGGGGAAATGAGCAAGAAGTGAGGATCCAGGGATTCCCTCCGTCATCTTGAGCTTAATAATCGCTTAGTCTTTGACAAAAGAATGCGTCGTCGAAAAATCAAAACTGATATACTCGTTTCGATGGATATATTTGTACTACAATTGTTTTTTTATTTTTCCTTTGTTTTGTATTTTTTTTTTCTTATATTAAACTTCCGATCTTTATAAACTGAAATAAGTTGGTATGTCTCTGCTGCGTTCTCAAATTGGCTCCTATCATTTTTTCGTTTTTCTCTTCCTCCTCATTCTTTGATGTATACTTTTTTTTCTTGCTCCCTCTCTCTTCTTTTTCAACGTCCGCCGTTTGCCGGCGTGACCCGTGTTGGCTAGTTTACGAGCTGCAAAAGTTAGGGGACTTTCGAGTTACGACGCGGACCGATCGCTTACTGCGTGCATTTCTCCCTCGTTTTCTCTTCTCTTTCTTCATTTTGGCACTCTTTCATGGTCCCCAATTCAACTACCTACCAACCAACTCCTACTACTATATACCCCACGCGTACTTTACGACATTTTAAACGCTCTTTTGGGAACCAAAAGCGTCGACAAATTTGACTGGTTTACGAGGTCCACCAAACTTTACGAGGCAATCTTCTACTTTCATTCTTCAATTTACTTATTTATCCATCGTCCAATTTTTTCATGGCGCCACAATTATTTTTATATATTGAATTCTATTTTTATTATTTATCAAATGTTATATATAACACGTGAAATTCATTATTAGATCAATAATTATTGATTCTGTTGAGATATTAATTATATACAAAAGATGAAAATTGTGGAGAAATTAACCATGACTAGGGTTCAAAGAATTTTTATTGATGTTCACGCACAAACGGCTGAATAAATGAATGGGGTAAAACAAATACTCACTGGCGCGCGCACGACCACATCTTGACGAGTTAGATTTTTTTTCCTTTTTTTTTTTCGTCCTTTTTTTTTTATGGCTTCGTCGGTATACTTTGCATCGTCATCCGCCGTTTGTTTTTCGATTATATACGGGGGTGTAACTCGTTTTACAAATCGTCTTTCTAACTCGCAAATATTATTAACTCGGTTATTTTTTTTTCCACCGTATAAATGGGGGAAAAAAATAGGACGCACTCAAGAGATGATCATCAGTTAATTCTTTTTCCACTCACGTATTTTCTCTTATTTTCTCATTCTATCTGTTTTTCCTAAATTTTTCTCTCAATACCTCTCTCGCCTTCCAACCAAAACAGACATGGAAACATTTACGCAGACAGCGGCGGCTGTCTCGAGACCTCATTATCCTTCACTAATATACAACAAATGAGACGCACACACTGTTACTTTACACATTGACCACTCGATGTATTTTTTGGTTTAGACGCCATGGAAATGAATTTGCTGGTTGGGTCAAGAGGGATACAAGGCAGAGATAATATAAATATACGCCCCCCGGAATTTTTTACTATTTATTTTTTTGTATCATCATTTTCTTTGTTTTTCTACTTTTTTTTTTGTCTTACATTGTATAATGAATACAAAAGATAAATAAAAATTCAATCAGTGTCAGCAATACCGATGATGACTTGGGTATTTTATTCATCCATACAATTCATGAATGATAATTGTAATTGTTTCACGTTTATTTATACAAAATCAGGGATGATTATTTATACATGAATGTGTGTATATGAATAACAATAATCGGTTATGGTTCTCAACAGTCTCGGATGCCGTGACTTGGTGCGATGATAGGTGATAATCAATTTATTGCATTTTACCAACTACCATCAAGTGCGCAAATTGATTATTACCTGCCTACGCTTGCGGCGCGGATTACACTTCAAACAATCACTCATGATTTACAGCATAATGACGTTCGAGTTTGACTGATGCTGCTTTTTATGTATGATGTATAGGAAGACTAAATTATATTCAAATTATTTTATTTATTTCATATCCATCTATGTCTATAATCATAATTATATATTATTTTCGCTTGTAAATAAAAATAAATAAATTTCGGAAGTGTGTATCAATATGCACATTGATATTATGTGGGATTTTTTACTTTGGTTTTTCATGAATTTTGAAAAAGGTCTACGGGAGTTTTTCCAATAATATCGCACAAACTGTGAACAGCTATATATTATTCATGTAGAACATTTTCTGCGTATATGGTAACGTGTGAAGGATTTATGGAGGTTTCAAACAAACAAAAAATAAGAGACCGACCATTTATCGAAATCACACCCAAGGTGCTCTAATTACAGGTTTCACGTAAATACATTTGAGCCGCCGCCAGAGCCCCAAAATACTGTGTATATATATTTCTCTTTTATCGGCAATACTTTTTCCAAATTACGCTTGGCGGCCGGTGGCTTTTGCTAA
The DNA here is from genome assembly GCA_918226075.1 of Microctonus brassicae. Taxonomy (NCBI): domain Eukaryota; kingdom Metazoa; phylum Arthropoda; class Insecta; order Hymenoptera; family Braconidae; genus Microctonus; species Microctonus brassicae. The sequence continues at coordinate 13,180,770 of OW445481.1, read as the reverse complement.
TTCGACCTGTTTTTCTCGCCTCAATGCGGTCAATGTGGGCGTGTTACTAAATTTTTAAACTGTTGGTCAGTGCAAGTTAACAGATGAAAAATCGTCGTAGCAAAAACAATAGACAAAAAAAAAATAAAAATACAATTCAAAAATATTCCATTCCCTAAAGAACTTATATTTACAAATATTCTATTCTCATCCCAATATTTTTCTTCTACATCCACAGCAGTATTTCCTTTCATCGCGAATGTATCGCATTATTTTAATTGTAATAAAACAAGTACAGATATGCGCGCGCAGTGGTTAATGAACAATTGTGATTTATGTCGCTACCTCATCTTGACATCAACGCGCTGGTGTATTATATTTTCCGCGTTGTCCAATATTCCGCTTCACAGTACACGGTCATGATCCCATAATATACGATGGAAGCTTCCATATACATACACACTATATAACCCTTGAAAAAATATCGATGAGTGATTATTTATAATCTTGTGATATAATAACCAATTTTCTCACGTATACATATACAGCTACATATTTATATTTAATTATTTATTATTATATTATCTAATCAGTGTCAATAAAGCGACAATATTTTTATCAAACAAATATATTCACGATATAAATTTAATAATATAATAATATTCAATAATATTATCAAATTATTTCAAAATAGATATTATCACAATAAATATAAATAATAAATAAAATTACGATAATAATCGATTGAGAAAATACTTTTTTCATCTATTATTATTATTATTATTATTATTATTATTATTATTATTATTATTATTATTATTATTATTATTATTATTATTATTATTATTATTATTATTATTATTATTATTATTATTATTATATATTATTATATAATTATTATTATTATTATTATTATTATTATTATTATTATTATTATTATTTATTAATATTATTATTATTATTATTATTATTATTATTATATTATTATTATTATTAATTTATTATTATTATTATTATTATTATTATTATTATTATTATTATTATTATTATTATTATTATTATTATTATTATTATTATTATTATTATTATTATTATTATTCCTATTATTATTATTACTACTATTATTACTATTACTACTACAACAACAATTGCGATAATAATAATAATATAAATAATGACTGCTACAATTAATATTACTATTAATATTACTATTGGTATCACTACTATTACTATTATTAATACTATTATTACTACTATTACTATTACTACTATTACTAATATTATTATTGATATTATTAATACCATTACTGCCGTTATTATTATTATTATTATTATTATTATTATTATTATTATTATTATTATTATTATTATTATTATTATTATTATCATTATTATTGTCATCACTATTGCTATTATTAATATTACTATTACTATTACAACAACAACAACAACAACAACAATTACGATAATAATAATAATAATAATAATAATAATAATAATAATAATAATAATAATAATAATAATAATAATAATAATAATAATAATAATAATAATGACTGCTACAATTAATATTACTATTAATATTACTATTGGTATCACTACTATTACTATTATTACTATTACTATTATTACTATTACTATTACTACTACCACTAATATTATTATTGATATTATTATTACCATTACTACTGTTATTATTATTTTATTATTATTATTATTATTATTATTATTATTATTATTATTATTATTATTATTATTATTATTATTATCATTAAAATTTATTTACAATCTATGCAAACAGTTTGATAGCCAAGAATGTTCGATGATCAACAACTAACAAAGTTGATAGCCACAGTCAAATCATTATATACTGCGTTTATTTCTGTTGCCCATCAACTGTTATATACCTATGTACATATGTATATTGTAATGATGCATTTCTTGAGTGTGTGTATGGGCCCTGAAGGAGTAACGTGCGATTTAAAGGCAATAGGCACTGAATGCAAAGAGAGTTAGTGCTATGACCATAGATGAGAAGCAACAGAGGATAGTTTGCAAGCATGACGAAGCTTCTGGATGCCTACCAGCAAAATCGTTAGTTGAGTATTCTTGACATCGGGGCGGCACATGAAGAATTGTACACTTCTCTTAGTTCTATGTTCATATATACTGTAGTACCAACCAACCATCTCTGATTGTTATGAACACGCGGGTGCACGTAGAGTTCATTTGGCGTTTTATTTATTATTTAGTATATTGTTTTTTGTGATGAATTAATGATAAATGTAAAAAATATCGCTTGTATAACAATAGCCGATTGTTATAGTATAATCATTTTGATTATTTTTTTGTATGATATTTATTAGAAATTATAAACAAAGTAACTTATTTGAGTGATATGAAATAAAATATTGAAAGTAGAATTAAATTTTTGCAGCTATTTTTATTAGTTGTTTTTACCGTTAATGTTGAATTATAAAATTGCTTTCCGCGTTCGATGCTCTAAAGAGACGATAAATGTACATGGGCATTTATATATGTATAAAGAAGATACTCATTATCTCCTCATCATATCAAAAGCGCCAGTAGATTGTGAAAGCTGCTGTATTCTCATTCAGTATATTAATTTAATCGCTTATATATATTAAATGCAATTTTTTACACGTAATATTAATAACTATATGAAATATATGATGTACAATGAAAAAATTAATAAAAAATCATTTTATCACGATATTTTATTAATTTACTTACGCTTATATATTTCCAATAATTAAGTTTAAATAATTAAGAAATTATATTTTTTATTTTATTTTTCATGCATATGTTTTCTATTGATTAAAGCGTTAATATGACAGGATAAAATAGTGTTGACGGATCAAATATGCATATAAACTAATCTCTTTTATTTATGTATATATTTTATGTACACAATATGCACATATATATTCTTGGTTTATATACGCAATGCAAAACAGTTTGTGAAAGAAAGAAATTAATCACAAAATAATACTATAGTGATACCAGAGTCATCTACATGCGAATGTACAAGACTAAATAACGGCTGACCACATGTTATTGTCCGTGTGCAATATATACATACAAATATACATATGTACATGTTACAAACGTTTCAGTGCCGCGTCGTTACAAAATAACACCGTCTAGGAAGTGCTGCAGTCAAGTACTGTCCTGTACACCTGCTTCGTCATCAGTTCTCTCACAAAAATCAGTACTCATATATATATATGTACTCTCTATGTAATGTGGTAAATGTATGTATATAAATATGGACGAATGATAGAGGAAGAGAATTTTTTTAAGGTAGTAAATTTAAAGAACAATATTCGGCTTGTTTTGATATTTTAATATTTATCATTTTGAATTTTTTCATTATTATTGTTCATTTTTGTTTTCGATTTTAAATTGTATTTATGTATGTGTGTGTAAATATTAATGAAGGGATAATTAAGTGAGATATTTTTAGTTATTAATAGATGAGAAAAAAAATTTTTAATCAGAAAATTAAATTATTTATAATTATAAAAATTCAAATACATAATTTCAATTGTGAATAATGTCACTATTCTTTATTGCATTAATTATTTTTTTTTTTCTATGAACTTAATTAGTAAAGTTGCAAATTGACTTTACTACTTTACTCTCAATAAAATAGTTGAGTGAAATATTTACATAAACAAAAGTAAAACAAAATAATAAAAATAAAATATAAATTTTAATAATTCAAAATTTTTTATTTTCTTTTTTATTTATTTTTTTTATTTAAAATACGTTAATATACATTTATTTTTGATGATAAAAATGGTATGGCGGCTTTTGTGTTACGGTCATTAATTCTGTGATATCTCGACTTGAGGCACGTGCTACATTTTTTTCTTCTGTTCTCTATTAACCCCTCTTGTATAAAATACATAAATACATAAAATTTTATAATAGGATGTACCAAAAGTGTAGATACAGTGGGAACTTTATATATATTATATACGTATGTAGTTGGATAATTTAGATCTATACTTTAACTCGTGTCTCGTGCAGCACATTAATTTATCGCAAGGTGGACCCACCAACGTGTGAAGACAGCCGACTGATTAATTGGCCTGATTATACTCCCCTTTCTATAGTAATATTGTAACGATCATTTGGTTTACATATTCATTTATATATTTCATTTGTACTCTTGTTTTTAATATCAACTACTTAAAATAAATAATAATACATAATTTTACTTTTAACATTTAATAATAAAATATACATATATGATGATGAAAAAAGAAATTATTATTTATATACTTTCCTAATTTTTTTTTATCACCATTTTGATTAATTATATTTTTGTATTTCAATTATCAATACAATACCATGAAAAATTAATTAATAATTATTACATTCTGTCACACATCGCGTGAAAGAAGGATAATATATTTAAAATTAACTGCTCATTGGAGTATATTTATCGATTAGCCGTGTCGTGTTACCGTAAATTGAATATGGCACCCCTGTGACTTAAAGTCAGGGTGGTATCGCCAGTTAAACCAATTTATGTGCTATTAGCCATGGTTCAGCAACGTTTTTGAAACGGATCCATTCAATATATATTCACGCACATATCTATGCCAATTCACGCTGCTATTATATAAAAAATAAACCAAAAAAAAAGTATATAATATATAAAAAATATACATATATATATTTAATGAACATTTAATACATTATTAAATAGATATATAAACACCATAACATTCTAACAATAAAAAAATGAATAAAGAAAAAATTATTTCAGACAATAAGAAATAATAGCTTTTTATTTATCATTTTATTTTTATGAATAATGAAAAATTCTTCTTTTTTTTTTTCTTCTTCATTTGTTAAATTGTTTATATGATAATATAGTATATAGACAGCTGAAAATCATAAGGAAGTGATTGGTTATACGATGGGAGTCGAGTATAGATCGTCACGGCTCGTGAAGTTCCTACGGTAAACATATATAAGTCACTATGTAAAGAAATACGTATATATGTATATGGAAGGGCAATATTTTTGGCGGGAGATTCTTTACCAAAGATATATTCTATTGATGGCACGCGAGAATAGCACGGCTTCTGTATCGGTTGCCGCAACGGTCAAAATGTAAATAAAATTCACGCCAACATTCAACATTTTATAGACATGTAAATATCTTTGTATTATATACATTTAACATGAATAAAAAATATCTTTCATGTAGTTGTTTTCTTTTATATTTTACGATCATAATAATAATGAAAAAAAAAAAAAAAATAAAATGTGGTGTTTTCAGTCAATAATGACAGAAGTAATCAAGCGATAGAGTAAATGAATGTAGCAGAAGTTCCCCCCCATGAAATGAATAAAAAAACATTTTTTTTTTTTATATTATTTTTCTGTTGAACCCACCAATTAAACCCTCATCGGTTACACATATAGCAACCCCTATATATATATGGACATAAATATATCTAAACAACTATGTAACTCATCGTTGAAAATTAATATTAGGAAATGAAATAAAAAAATTTTTTTTTCTTTCATTATCATCATCGTTATTGTTATTAATATATATTTTTTTTAATTGTACTCTTGCATTTTATTGTCTATTAGTCGACGATTTATCAATTGTCGTCAAATACAAGTAGCACTTCATCGTGCATTAAATCATTTTCCATTCCTCAAGATATACACACATATAAAAATAATATAAAATCATCAGATGTCTACGTAATATATGCGAGTCATCCGCAGTATGTATATTGTATACATATACATTTCTATATGTACTTATATGTATATATACATATATACCTTTCATTTACCGTTATAACTTTGTGCTGGATATATATACATCCCTATGTATCCGCTCTTTCTATTGTAAATATATACCTAAAGGTATAGGTATGTATATACTTGTATATCAATAACGCTTTCGACTTCTTGATGTCACTTGCCAAAGTGTGCCGCACATTAATCACTTCTATACCTATACATAGACACAATACAGATACGTTTATGTATATACAGAAAATATATAAACAAATGTATTTATGTTTATAATATACTTATAATTTATATTAGAATTATTTTCTACAATTAAATCCGAACAATTATAAATGAATGTTAATATTTTGATTAATATATGTATGTATCAATTAATTTATTTTCAATTTTTTTTCTTTGTTTATTTTCTATTTTAATGTATGAAATGTAATTATTAGGGTGTTTCTTTTATTATTTTATTTATTAGGGTGTTTTTTAGGTGATATTTTTTTTGTCTGTAATCAGTGAAAATCTGATAATTTATAAAGAAAAAAAAAAATATTCCGGTTTGAAAGAAAATTCTGAGTTAATTAGAGGCTTAGCTAATTTAAAAATTCAATTTCTCATATTAATAATACGAGAAAAATTTTTTTTTTTTTTTGACTTCAACTCGATTTTTCGGTGATCGAAAATTTTTTTTGAAAAAAATGAATATACAGCTTTGGTAGGGCATTAAATTTGCTACAAAAAAGTTGTTCACCGCAAATGCTCTCCGACCAACAGTTTTCGAGTTGTACGTAGAGCTGGAAAGGTGAAAGTTGATGATAATTGACAAAAAATTTAATAGCATCAAAAAAAAAATTTTGATTACCAAAAAATCGAGTTGAAGTCGAAAAAAAAATTTTTTTTCGTGTTATTTATATGGGAAATCGAATTTTTAAATTAGCTAAGTCTCTAATTAACTCAGAATTATTTTTGTCCAAACGAGAATATTATTTTTTTTATTTATAAATTATCAGATTTTCTCTGATCACAGACAAAAAAAAATATCGCTTAAAAATGAAACACCCTAATAATTATATGCAATAATAATACTGATAATTATGTGACATTTGGCAAAGAGAGTAATAATTTATCATTTAGAGTTAAATGATGATATATTTATGCGTATGTCTATATGCGGGGATCGAAACGATGGATATAAAAGGGTGGAAGGATAATTTGTAGATATGGTGTATATTTTTATTGGTATATATATGGAATTAAAGAATGTGTGTGTGGGATATATAATTGTATGTCGCGTGCCGTTGCGCTCCCATGGGTCCAACGATGTCTCGCACATGACACGGCTGCAATACAACAACAACTACTACTACTACTACTACTACTACTATATAACAAACATTACCGCGTGGTTGTTTCACTCCTTTTGCCTCGTTCCCTTGTCCACTCGTCACAGCACACAGCTCTTACTTATACCTTATATCATTCTCTCTCAGTTGTACTTGAATATAGATATAGTTTGGGATCCAGTTGGTGTATCTCCGGCCACGCGACTGCCACGCGAACATTTTAAATCCAATAATAATTTTGAATACATAATCAAAAATGTATTTATAATATTATATAATGTTGTATAATTTTATTGAATGTGTATAGCAATGTATTGATGCATGAAATAAATTTATTATTGTTAATGCTATAATTATTCTTTAATTGTTAATTAAAAGAGTGGAAAAGTAGAGAATAAAAATGGGAAATTTAAGTTTTCATTATTTATTATTTATTATTTATTTTGTTTAGCTTCTTTTTTATTTTTTTTTTTTTAACGTTTATGTGGACAGTTATGGTAGTTTTATTAATTTATTTATATTGACGAAAAAAAAATTGACATTGTAGTTACATGATTAAGATGTTGAAAATATTTGTTTTGCGGTTGTCGCACACGACACTACATTTATATTGCCGTGAAATTACTTGGATATTTACGAAAAAAATACGAATGAATAACATCATTGCAGTTTGCGTCATGTTATGCAGATAAATGGAAAAGAAAATTGGAGAAGAAAAAAAAATTGAAAGGAAGAAAGAAAGAAAGAAAGGACGAATAAGAGTCTGCGGTAAACATGGGTCATCTTTGAGAAAAGATCTGGCATTTTTTCGAGTATTATGTATATACATAAAAGTCCCATCATAAATTCTGAACTTGGACTAATGGATCTTTGTTGTCGAATGTGCAGTTCAATGTCAATTGTCAATTATCCAAAAACCATACAAAATAATATTTACTATAGATAAAATATACAAACGTGAAAGTAATTAAATTATAATTTTTTTGTTCTTTTAAATATACAATTTATTTTGTTTCAAAGAGAAAACAATTAATTTTGGAATTTTCCTTGAATCTAAAAGAATTTTTTCATTTTTTTTCTTTCTATCATATATATGTATTGCACTGTCCAATTTGAAATTAAGCATCTCGATGACGTGACGGGGGTGAATATCAGGCTGTATATTATACGTGTGCGTAGTGTATCTATGTATGGGGTTGGTTGGGGTATATATTGACGACTCCTCCCTCGCAATGGCATCATGCCACATGGCACGAGCCGCTACGCCCTTTAATAAGGGATCATTCGTCCCACTGTATCGTCCCGCCGTATTGTTATGTACATATGTATATATTTAAACATTGTGAGGAGAAAAAAAAATAAAACAAAAAATGAGAGACAGAAAAAGACAGAATACGCAGTGTCATCTGTTGCTTCGGTTATATATTCCTCATTTCGTGTGTCGTGGAGCGTGCAGTAAAACTCCATGCACAAACCTCCTGATGAAAGAGAAAAAAAAAAGGCGGGAGAATGACAATTTTCATTTTTTTATCATATGTCTTTCATAATTTTGATAAAATAAAAAAATTTATTCTACATAATAAATATATTAAAATGAGATGATATTTTTTTCAAGTTTACACGAGGAAATATTGTGAAACTATTCAACAATTTAATGAATATATACATATACGTTTTTTTATATTTTAAATTTAAATGAATATTATAATTTTGGATATTATATATATTATGAAAAGAGAAAAAGAATAATGATAAAAAAAAAAAGTGCGAACAACAGCAGTAGAAAACATCAGGAGGTTGTAATGTATACCTTATACACCGTCATCTGGTGGAATGGTATTGGATTCACTCAAAACACATATGACATCGCGAAACGTGTACTTTATTCCGCGTGCATCTCGTGATATTGTTGTGTTTGCGGTGGTATACACGAGCATCGGCGCGCGCGAGGGCCACGCGCCTTGCGAGTTAGGGCGTATTATACCGCAACCCAATGGGGGGTTATTCCGTTCACCTGTTTCGCCATGTTTTGGATGTGGGCGCGTGCCGCCTATACTTTTTTATATTCGTCTATTTAATTTTATTCATTTTATATTTCTATTCACAATTTCTATATATATAATTATTTTACTCTTTTATATATATTTCCAATAATATAATTTTATATTAAAATATACTCGATATACTCAAACAAATACATGATTATGAATTGTAAATTAATTATTTTTGATTGTTATACAACATTAAATTGATATTGTTGTATTGGATTGATAATGACCGGACGTCAATGAAGAATTAAGTTATAGAGAAAACAAATGGATATTATAGCGTTACGAAGAAGACGCTTGAGAGGTTATATATATTTATATATGTATATACATATACTGTATATACAATCAGAGAAAGAGACTTTGATTTATCGAACCGGTCTTAGAGTTGTTGGAGGCGTGTGTGTTCATCGTTGATTTTGTTTTTTTTATCATGCATTTATATAGATGGATATATTCATTCAGTAATATAATATAAAGAGATACCGTCAAGCGAATTGTGCTGCTGATTTTGACGATCGAATTGTAAGAGATGAGAATATAGATTTTAAATGCGTGTATATGTGTGGAGAAAAAAAAAAATTCAACTTGGATATTTATCGTTTCATGTTATGGTCAATAAGTTTTTATTTTATATATTTATTTATTTTTTTTTTTTTATATGAAAGGGGAGAAATCAAATGTTATAGTTAATTGGTTATTAGTATATGTGTGTATATACATAAATAGAGTTGATGATAATGTTGTTTTGGAGGATTATATATAGAAGTTGACGTTAAACTCGTGTGTTTATTGTTATTTATTGACCGACGAAATTTTTCGTTTCATGTTTCCGGTGAAAGGTTTTTCGAACGGAGGTCATTTGAAGAAAGATAAAAAGTATACGTATATAGACCTTTCGTTAAACCAAAATATAATGCAACGGGAGCTTGTTTTTAAATACATTTCTATTGATCGGAAACCGATATACGTAAAATATAAGAGTCTTTTCAATTTATATTCTGCATTAGAAAATACATTGTGAAGATAAGTATATTATTATATAAACACATAGTGAGATAAACATGTTTATATTATACGTGAGATGGTTGAGATATATAATTATATTGATGTGTGTTAATTTGTTGGAAGAAATTAAAATTAAAAATGATGAAAAATTATATTTTACTTTTTTGAACTTTGATGTTTGTATAGAAAATATTAAATTGATTATATATATGTGTATATATTTATAAAGGAATAAATGAATGGGTGTATATATATGAGGGTGGAGCCAAAATGATGAGATAGGTGTCTGTCAGGTGATGATGAAATCGGTAACGCGTTGTTGCACGTGTTAATCTCGATTTTTTTGACACCATAAGGGTAGCGCGTGATGTTACCCCTTTTCTATTTCTTGGTATACCTGCTTAAGACCCTTTTCTTCCCTGTATCTAATTCTTTATTAATTTAACAAGTGTACCCAAAAGAAAAAAACCAAAAAAAAAAAAAAATCAATAAATATATATTATAAATATATATATTAAATTTACATGATACAGATAAAAAGGAATATATCTTTAAAGTACTTTTATACAATTAATAATCTATATTATAATAGTATAATGAAATATTATTTAAATATATTATTTAATATGTTGTTAAACAAATGAAAAAATAAACAAAAATCGATTTTGCAATTTATGAATTATACTTAAAAAATATTAAAATTTTAGGGATTAAATCTGCTTTCTCAAAATATATCGTGAAGGGGATGACAGCTATCGCGAACTCGACGTTTTCTGAAAAAAAAAAGAAGAAAAAATAGAGATTTTATATGTATATATATTTTCGAATTGTTTTTTTTTTTTATTTTTAGCAGTTTGTTGTGGGGGCGGACGTGCTAGTGGTCAGCGTAAATTATGCCTGAAATCGATTTGCTGCTCGATCCCTTTGTAGACCCTTGACTTAAGAACAAGTCAGGCCATCCCTTCTCATCATCACTAAACAAAAAAACAAAAAAAAATCCTCAAGTGACCTGCACTCGGTCAACGTGTCTGCGGACCACTATTTTCCTATATCATTTTTCTAGGTTGCATTTCCAATTCTTTCTGTATCATCGTTATGTATTCAATCCCTTTTTTTTTTTCCTTATAATCTTCTTTAGCGGCAAAGATTTCTTCATCCTTTCATCATCATATTCCAATTGCAATCAACCATTCAATCAATATAGATTTCAACGCTTCATTTTTTCGCCATGGGACTCTGATGAATCTATTGTTGATTTTATGTCTACTTATGACAACATGAGTAGCTTGTTCGATGCTCTGAATTATATTTTTTGAAATGCTTGGAAAAATAAATATTTTTGGAATATATATTGTTGTATAATGTTGATAAAATTTATTCTATTAATAAAAAGCACGTTTGTAAACGCCTGTGCACGTTCCTCTCATCATTGTCGTCAGTGTCATGGACCCCATCCGACATCTCTGTCCTGTGTACGTTCCGGCAGCTCGGAATGTTGTTTGATCACTGTGGACGTTGTTGGACAACCGGTCTTCATCATCTCTTTCAACTGTTTTTGATCTACCCTTCAACTTTTGATAGACAACTTTAGCAAATTTCATATTGTTTATACGTACGATTGATTCGTATTTTCTTCCTTTTTTTTTTTTCCATAAAATTTATACGTACGAATTGAAATTCAATGGTTTCTTTATGCCGGATCTTGTGTGGTTTACGGTACACAGTAGTGCGGTTTACCAATTCCAGTTGTACTTCATCGCGGATAAAGAGAAATAAAGGGAAGTAGTAGATATATATAACGAGTTGCGGAAATAACGAAAGGAAGTTATATTTTTGTTTCCGAAAGAAAGAATGAAAGGGAGGATGTTCCTTGTCTGCATTTTATTGTGTAATTGAATCGTCATCATCAACGTTTTTTTAGTCCAATCGAATTGAAAGTACTTGCAATATAAAGTACTGCATGTAAATATTATTATTAAAATATAACGATACGTATTTTGTCTTTTGTTTTTTTTTAATTGGGGTAAAAAAAAGTTAGTTTACATTTTACAATGGTTCTTAATATATCTTTGAGATTACCATTAATTAAGTCTTTATACATATTACAAAATCAGTTATTAAATTATTAACTATATAAAAATTCGTAATATTATTTACATATTTCTTATAGATTAAATATAAATTCATTTGAATGATGACAAACATTTTTTAATAAAATTTACCAAGTATTTAATTTATTACAAGGGTATATGATGTATAGTTATAGTAAAATAGTTTTTGCTAATTAATATATGACAATTTGACTAGAATACAAAAAAAAAAAAACAGCAAAAATATACTTACATAGATATTTTTATAAAAATTAATTATCCTATGGTGATTTCGCAACTTGGAATTATTGACTAAGGCACGGAATTCACTTTTATTATCGTACAAAAATTTTAAAAATTACTAAAGACATTAAACAATATTTAACTGCTAAGTTTCACTTCACAAACAAAAAGCTTTCTTTGTATTGACAAACATTTTTATATAATTCTTTGGACTCTTAGCTGTCTCTGATGATAATCTTAAAAATTATAATTGATATACATAAGAATAAAATACACCAAAATATATTATAGACCGAGTACATATAATAAATTTAGGAATTAATTTACTTAGTGTCCCTAATTGTCACTATCCTAAGTATCAAGTTTTCAAATTAGTTCGCCTTTATTGTCATGACGCTCAAGTAAATCACACAATGCAGCAATATAAGTTTGTGCCATTTGTAAAGTTTCAAATTTACTTAACTTATGATCAGCACCAAGACTCGGTACGACTTCACGTAATTTATCAAATGCATCATTGAGCCCATTCATTCTACGACGTTCGCGTGCATTTGCTGCTATCCGACGACGTTTAAGGACACTTGGTGATGGTGGAACATCTCGAGATTTCCTTCGTCCTCGACGTGGACTTGACGTAGGAGATTCTTGAACCTTACGAAAAAACATTAGATAATTAATCAATTTTAAATATTAATATCAACTACTTTAGTTTTCATGAGTAAATAAATTTTTTTTTTTTCATTTACCTGAGTTGATGTCTGTGGTTCCCAATAATTTTTTTGGATATCCATAACATTTTGTTGGCACTTATCACTGTCAACTATGTACCTTGGCTCTTGAGGAGGTGTCTCATAGCAGTAAACAGGCACTCGACACTCGACAGAATTTTCCTCGTACATAATCGAACGAGGTGACGTTATATGTTCAACCGATTCATGACCAATAAATCTGCATAAATCCCAAACAATAATCATGTTAGATAAAAAATAATAATACTATTAATATCTAAATTTTTATATTGGTTTAATATAAATATAAATTTTTTGTTTTAATTTACCGTTGAGGCGTGAGAGGTGTTAACATTCCGTAAGATTCTCTCTCATATCCCTCTGGAGTTTTTGCATATTCATTACAATGATCACCACCATAACTGCTCTCAATGTTCTCCAATTTTCTTCGAGGTGTAAGATTTATATCCGTATTATAATGATCACGATAGTTTGTTGGCAAATTTTCGTAATCTGGAGAATTATAAGGCGATGGATATAAAGGATCGTACGATCTCGTTGGAGTTGGATACGCTGAAGTGAGCATTTCTGATGACGATGATTGATACATTCCGTGATTGTTTGACAGTAAAGCCATGTTAGTTTACAATAAACGCACAATAAATTAAGAATTATCCCACATTTAATATATTTTTCATATTTTGTTCGTTTATCTTTTTCTTAAATGTTAAATTCACCCGCACGAAGACGTTATTCTTCGAGCGGGTTCTTAACTTATTCAAGGCACATCACATTGACAATTTAAATTGATTAAATAAGATAATTTACGTAGATAATTATAAGTATTTATTAAACTACACTATAAAACAGCAGGAAATTTTTATTGTATCACTGATTTAAATTTATCACAATGATTTATTAATTATATTAAACTTTATTCTATTGTTCTCAGGTTAAATTGAGTGGACTTTAGAGATTTTTACTCATCGTCCTCGTCGTGCTGTGGCTCAAGTTTGAATGTGGCGCGTGCCGAGGCGGTCACCAGTACCATCAACATATGGTCTTACCTCGTTGGCGAGCTCATCCCTAGATAACGTTGCACCTGGTGCTACTGATGGTCTAAATTTTCTGGAGTAATGCTCCCCTACATTAAAGCAGTCGCGTCAGTGCCACTTTCCTCCCTCTCGTACATTGCTTCGTCTCGCATACCTGCACACCCAACCATGAGTTTGTGGAGGAGAAAAAAAAAAGAATATGCTGGAACGAGACGTAGCAATCGCGAGACAGGAAAAAGAGAAAGAAGAAGTGATGAAATAAGAAGTGTGGTAAGAACATGGGGTGGAACTTTAAAGGGTCTGTTGATCACTTTGGAATGAGAAGGGGCATCGGGTGCCAGCTGATGGCTCCATGATATATATGTATATATGTATGTTTCCAACGTGCATTTTCAACCCTGATGAAGAGAGTTCAAACTGAGGGTAGTCGTGACTGGGCGCACAGGTTAATCATATTAACCGATGATTTATTTTTCAATTTGATATTGAATTCTGCTTTCAACTACACATTGGTAAGTATAGAAGTTAATAATAATTGTCTTTCATGGCAGTACAACAACACTACTCTTCAGATCTCTACTTTTCACGATTCCAGCCTAAGTCTAAACTTATATTATCATTTCAATATATAAATCATTTTTTTTGAATAATTTATTCAGTTCAATTCACATGAATTGTTTTTTTTATTATTTTTATTGTTGAAGTAAATTTTTAAAATGCAATTGATTATTGGCTTAATTATTTTTTATGAGTATCGAAACAGTTGAATAATCATATCGGGAGAAAAATGAATAATTTAAATAGAATTTTGGATAGCAATGAAATGTTTAGGAGAAAATTTATTTTTCAATTTTCGATTTCCCGCCCTTGATAGTATTCTACCGACACTTTGCGTGGCTTTCACTGTGGCATCTCTCTCCATGCCGTCCAACGACAGATGCTTTCACAATACAGGCCACAGTAATAATGTTGGTGCATCCGCCTTAATGACGCCAAGCAAGTAACAACGGCACCGTTCGTATATAGAACCAGCGGTGTTGAGTGCGGAAGCATCATGACTGGCACGCGACCTCATACCCTCTCCTCAAAACTCCATTATCATTTTATAAAATCAAAGATCTATGATGTAGATGTCAAAAATCCTTGGGCAGAACTTTGCCCTCTTCACTATTCTTTAAATTCTCTTATTATTTATATTAGTTTCTTTTATCAGAAACAATAATTTTTTTTTTATTATCATTTTCAAGTAATCATCATTTTTTAAAAGAAATTATTTACGACTTCAAAATCGTTAAACAAACATCTGATGGTATCAGTTCATTGTTATTTCACGTTAAAATTCGAGATATTTAAAGATGAGTTATTTGTAACGGTTATGTGTATACTAATAAGTGTATGTATAATTCTGTTATGAATATATTTTAATTTTTTGGAGTTATCATGATACATTGATTGTCATTGATAATTAAAATGACGGTGATTATGAATAATTCAATTAATATATTACGAATATATGTTTATGAATATTATAGTTACGAATATATATGTTTAAACGTATTATAGTCAGATAAATTATTATGCAAAAAAGTTTCATGAATTTATAAATAATCATGTGAAATATTTTTGGATAAATTGATTATTGTGTTGAGCATAACACAGTGAAACATGACATAGATGTTTTCACAACCTTTGGATTAAAAAAATTAAATTATATTAGAAAAAATGGTCAAATAATCCAGTCACTGGCTTTAAATATTTTCCAAAAATTCTTGGTTTATTTTTTTTATTTTGGGAAATTGTAAGAGTTTTTTCTATTCTTGTGGATGTTTCAGATTTTTCCAACGAAATTTAATAAATAACACTTTTCACAGACTTATTTGTATTTATATATACTATAATATATAAAGTTGGGCTAAAAAATAATAAAAAAAATGTTACTTACAATTTCGTTAAAATAATCTGAAACAATGATTTAAATATTCAAACCGTATTCTGAATTATAAATACATCAAAATAAGCCAAATTTTTTTGTTATTCTTCTTTCTATACTGCATTTAAAGCCCTTGACTGGACTAAAAAAAAATACACACATACATTTATACATTCAATAATATTTCTTACCGCGCTGAAATTTTCGAGATTTAAATTATAAAAATTGCCCGCTGTTAATTGACATGGTTCTAAACTTCGCATGATTAATAATTGCAAAAGTTTTCGGGATCTCAGCGAAGTTAAATACCACATCGATTTCGTTCTAGAAAAAAAAAAATTCTAGATATTACTCGGATCAATAAATATTATATGTACAATGTATACACTTTATTACATTGTATTGTATTCAATTATATATTTAATAATCAACTATATTATCAACATTTGGATATATGTTGTTGAACATCGAACAGAGTTTTACCGACTGTCGAATACTTACCTTTCTATGAGTATATTTCACATGCAGGTATACCTGGTTTTATCAGAATAACCTGAGTATGGTGTTTGATAAGATAGGTATACCTTTCAGAAAATATTTACCATAACATAATCAAATATCTACAAATCTTTCTGGTGTAACAGTTGACGAATTTCACACAGGTGGATACTGGATTATAATGATAATAATTGTTAGAATAATAAAAATAATAATATGAAATTATTACGAACGTGTATTCGCAAATTCTGGAGCTTTCATCTGCTAAACGTTGTGAAGGCCAACTCTCAAAAAATAAATGAAATGTTTGAGCAATTGTAAAGGATCCGTATCTCATTGCTTCATCAATATGAGCTGATTTCGTGGCTGCCTATAAACATAATAATTGATAATGTTTAATTTGTAAAGTACTTAAATAAAAAAAAATTCATAGATTGTCCATCTATGGTGTTTTATTTTTATACGATATTTTTTTGTCTGTGATTATAGTGAAAATCTGATAATTTATAAAAAAAAAAGAAAATTATTTCTTTTAAAAGAAAAAAATTCTGAGTTAATTAGAGGCATAGCGAATTAAAAAATTCGATTTTTCATATAAATAACACGAGAAAATTTTTTTTTCGACTTCAACTCGATTTTTCGATAATCAAAAATTTTATTTAAAAAAAATGAATATACAGCTTTGGTAGGGTATTAAATTTGCTACAAAAAAGTTGTTCATCGCAAATGCTCTCCGACTAACAGTTTTCGAGTTGTACGTAGAGCTGGAAAGGTGAAAGTTGATTATAATTGACAAAAAATTTCCTTTCAACTGGAATTTATTGATTTGACATTAATTATTATCTTACAATAAATGATATAATGCTGAATCAACAATGTAATAACATCAAAAAAAAATTTTTGATTACCAAAAAATCGAGTTGAAGTCAAAAAAAAACATTTTCTCGTGCTATTTATATGGGAAATCTAATTTTTAAATTAGCTAAGTCTCTAATTAACTCAGAATTATTTTTGTCCAAACGAGAATATTATTTTTTTTATTTATAAATTATCAGATTTTCTCTGATAACAGACAAAAAAAAATATCGCCTAAAAATGAAACCTCTCAATGTATATAATGCTACAATTATTAGTGGTGAAATTCATGAATACTTACTTGGAAACCTGTGAAACTAATGCAGACCATATTCAATCCTAGTTGAAATAAAAACGACATGGAGTTGGATGATTGAAGAATTTGGGCGTATCTGTATTCATAAAAAATCATCGATACAAATTTTTATTTTATTTTATTTTTATTTTCACTTTATAGTTGTTGTAATTTTGAATTTTTTTATATACTTACTCTAGAGTCCGACTGTGTTTTATAATGCATTCAGTAATTCGTCGATATGGTTTATCATCTATTACACTGAGATTTATATTAATTGAGATATTATCACTGTCTACCAACCGTTCTAAGCGATACCTGATATAACATCAATCATCAGGTATTTTGAATTTAAATAATTCTTGATAATATCGTAAAATATATATTATTGTTATTTTTTTTAAAACAAATGTATAGATCATACCCAATTATTTGGAATATTGCACAGGCATGTTGCACATAAACCATAAACATACTATCAATCGCAACCACTACAGTGATGTATGTCATCGTACCAAAATATGAATTTATCACAATTGGCACATAATACTTTTCAATATCAACCAAATATTCAACGTGAAACATCAACGGTTTACTCATTGATATATTACCATTATTTGGCAGCATATCATCAGGAATAAGACTCATCATCAACGGTATCAATGGTCCCAACATAAACGGAAACATTGATCCATAAACCATTGCTGGAAAAATTTATTTGACTAATATTTCAATTACTGCAATGGCAATAATTATTCATAATCTCAAGCTGATAAATTGATGGTTTATATACCTGCATATAAAATGGTATTTTTTCGACTATCTTTCGCCCAATTATATAAAATTTTTAATTCTCCCTCATCTTTCAAATCGGTCCAATCGGATTCAAGTATGCCTAATAGTGCTTTCATCTGCATTCGATAATTTTTATTTAATAGTTTAATTAATTTTAAGTTAATTGTACTGCTGATATTTCACAAACCTTATCGGCATTGTACAAAAAATTTATAAATTTTATAATACACATAACGCTGATCAAAACTGGTGCAATAGATTCCAAAAAAATTGGAGTATCATAACGTGCTGCAATCATTCCACCCGTCTTCAACACAATTTAATTATATTTTTGTTCGCACTAATTTCGAAAAAAAATTCTTGAAGAAACTTCAATAAATTATTTCATCACAATACCTGTAAGTATCCTTGTGTAATGAGAAAAATACAAGCAAATATAAACCAAAATAATTTATTTAAGCGACTCTGATGTGGCCATAGTCCAACGGATGATAAAAGTAGTCGATTAATTCGTAATAAAGAGTGTGGTGTGGTATCCATTGTTGAATGGTTACGGGATCTTGGACGTACTGAGACAGCGACATGATTGCGTGTCGCGACAGACCGTCCATAAAATTCGTTTGATTATTTATTCCTTCAGAAGGTAATAACAGGAAATTGTCACTGTATTTGTTCTTCAAAAGTTTATCATTTCTATTTAAATACTCGTTTGAAGCCAAATACTTTGTGGGGTTCATGCCACTTCACAGTAATAATTAAATAGTCTTTTTCATTATCCTTTTTGTTGTCATATGTCATAAAATATTATTGACTTGGGTTGACTGCTATCGTTGTTACCTGACATGTAGTCGTATTATTAAAATTAGATCTACCGTTGGATTATTCTCGTCGTGTAATAATTTAAAACGTAAGTCGAATAGATAAAGGTAAATTGAATTTTTTAAATAAATATACGCATGATAAAATTGCAATATATATATTTTTCATTCAAAAATACGTGATAGCAAACCAGAGTATAAATAATTTATTATATAAATATATAATGGTTTATTATTGATGCTTATTATGATTATATGTTGGTTTAAATTTCCATCAATTTTTTTTGTTAATAATAGAACAATGTTATTTTATTTGTGCTGATTATTTCATTGATAAAAGAACGGTTATGTACGACATGGATGTTCGAACTACCAGAAAATTTATTTGAAATGTCTATTAAGTTTCGGACAGATTTTCAACTTTTTTATTTTTATATACATATAATTGCATTACCGAACTAAAACTGGCCAAATTTAAAATGTAAAATTTGCCAGCAGTCAATGTGCAAGCTACACGACTTCGCATTGTCATGATGATAAATAATTTTCTCGTTCTCAGTGATGTTCGATACCATCTCGAATTATGACTGTAGCAATCAACCATAAATTTAATTTTACTGAAAATTTTACTGAATATTTTACTAAAAATTTTACTAAATATTTTCCTGAATATTTTACTACAAATTTTACTAAAAATTTTACTAAATATTTTACTACAAATTTTACTAAAAATTTTACTACAAATTTTACTGAATATTTTACTAAATATTTTACTAAAAATTTTACTGAATATTTTACTAAATAAAATAAATAAAAATAAAATAATAAAAAATGATCCATCATGATCGAATAACATTTGTCCCGGCCAACTCAACAGGAACAAAACAAAGAGTTGACTTGCGCTGAAGGCTGCGAATCTGATGGACACATCCGGTGATTCGTCCATTTTTAAAACAATCTAAAATAATTTTGTTACAATTATTTGAAAGTAATAAAACATTATTTGTTTATCCATGTATAAACTAAAATTACTAACTTGAAATCCTGTGAAGCTAATGCATATCATGGATATTCCAAGTTGAAACAAGTAAGACACACAATTAATATCCTCAATTAATTTCGCGTACCTTAATTACAGAAATATTTTTGTATTAAATTTATTTTTCCAAATAAGTTTGATAAAATTTCATAACTAAGTAATATACAAACTCTAATGCATGATTGTGTTCTACAACACAGTTTCCCATGTCTACATGATTTTTGTTCATTAATCGTAAAGGATAAAGGTCAATATCAAGAATGAGATCATCAGCGACACGTTGTAAGGAGTATCTAATAATTTAATAATATTATATTATTTTTCCATGATGAATAATAATATTCATTTTTGGAGGAATATGCTTACCTTACAATAGAAAATGTGGCGCAAACATGTTGAACAAACACCATAAATATACTATCAATAGCAATGACAACTGTGAGGAAAGCAACGCAATCAAAGTAGCCATGTATCAAAATAGGGTAATAATATATTTTTCAGCATCCATAAGATATTGAACTTTCGCAAACATCAGTTGCTTTGGTAAACTTGCATTGGCTGGTACAAATAAGTTATAAATAATTGGCACTGCAGGAATTAGTATAAAAGGACTTATTGTTCCATACATTGTACTTGTGATTTTACCAATAAGTGAATTGAGAAAATTTCAAGTTTTAAGATTTTCTAAACAGAAAATAATTCAATTAAAAATAACTTACCGGCGCATAAAAGCGTCAATTTTCTACCAAAAGATGCGTATTTATTTAAAATTTCCATTTCATTACTCGGTTTAAATCTGTTATAATCACTTTCCAGTATTGTTAAAAGCTTTTTAATTTGGTAAAAATATATATTTATTGTACATTCAATTTTAATCCCGAGTCGAAATTTTGTTTCTACATTAGACCTTTATTCTCCTTACTGTATCTCAATTGTACCTCATGAGTCCTAAATAGTGAATTTCCAATACCTTTCATATCCTTTATATTCATTTGAACCTTGATAACTCCTTAGTTTTCCTAACTTGTTCTTTTTTTATACCTTAAAGTGGAAGAAATAGAAATATCTGCCATTTCTAAGCTCTTAAAAAAGACTAAAATTAAAGAGCTCGTCCTTAATAATTCCTAAATACCTTCAATTTCTACAAAACGATCTATATGCAGGTCTAACGTAGGAACAAAATCTCGACTTGGGTATGGAGAGAAGTGAAAATTGACTCAATTACCTTTTCACTGTTATAGACAAAATTAATTATTTTTGCAAAGCATATCAAGTCAACAAATACTGTTGGAATTGATTCTATAGCAAGATCTATATCGCCAACTAACTAAGAACATATCATACCACCGGTCTATAATCATAAACGAATTATCATAATGACTTTTCAATTAGCATTAAAATTAACTATGTATTCATTCATTAATGTATCAAATGTTAATGTATGTTTATTTTCCTTGGCTTTCGTATCCAACATATAATAAAGGAATATTTAATCACATAAACCCCAAAGGTCACAAACAACATTCAATAAATATTATTTCATGGAAGTAGATCACTTACTTGCAAATAAGTTTGAGTTATTCCAAAAAAGAGCATGATGAAATAACATACGTGTTTTTGTATTGATGTTTGATGTGGCCATTGTTCAACAACAGACAGTAATAATCTATTTATTTGTAAGTACGGTGTTGCTAATGATTCCATTTTGTTTAGTTGGGCAGTTGGAGACAGACTAAAATGATAAACTGATGTCGAAAGGTCCTATCCAATGAATTTCAATTACTTATGCCGTTAATGATACATTAAAAACCGACGCTTTTAATTAAAAATGCTATTTGAACTCGGATGTTGATTGAAGTACTATTATTTTTAAATGTCATATCAAAGATACTTCACACGAAAATCTTTCCCTACAGAGTTGAATTGACAAAATAAATCCTTTGGTTCATTTGATATTATAATATTTTTTCGTGAATATTGTTGACTCAAAAACATGATAAAAAATAGATAAATAAAATTCACATCATTTCAGAATTTATTTTATTATAAGTGAGTCAATTCTATTAGGTATAACAATTTCTTCCAAGTATGAAACAATTATTTTATATGAATAAGTGACGTATAATTGTCGAAGCTTAATGTGTAACCGGAATACTTAAGCAGAACAGTCGTATTATATAAAAATTACAAAAACAAAGTCATTAATTGGATACAATTCATATAGTATACATGTAATTTGGCTTTATTATTGAGATATTTTGCGTCTGTGAATGAAGATTATCACTAAGCACGCATGGATGTGAACACGGTGAGATATGAAAATGAAGATTTCACAACCTGTGATAGATTTACAAAAGTAAAAGTAAAGTTTATGAAGCCTAATTGTGTTTTACAGCAATAGCTTGAGAAATAACAATTTAACTTACCATACTAAAACTTTGTAATGACATGGTAAATGACTTTCCTGCAGTAAGTTTACATGGTGTTGCACTTTTCATAAGCAATGGAACCATAAGTCGTTGAGAGCGTACCGAAGTATCGTTCCATTGACAGTCATATCTGAGATAAAAAATCATTTTTCGTTTTGTAAAATAAAAATTTTGTGCATTGTGATTTTTTTTTTTTCTTTTTTGAAATTATACTAACGCTTTATAAAATATAGATGCGCTATGTTCCAAAAGTAATTCTCCTTGCCAGCTACTGTAGAATAAATGAAAAACTTCTCCAATCGTGAAGACGAGGAATTTTAAAGCAACATTTGGTTCGTCCATTTTGAAAACAGCCTATTGGTGAAAGAGGAAATTTTTCTATAGAACAATACACATTATTGAAAGTAATTGATAGATTACTTTATTTTATAAACTTCATACCACCATTCCTGATGATGTCATCATTAACATGTTAATTCCTATGACGAAAACAAATGAGAAGTAGTTGGCATCTTCTATGAGATTGGCGAATCTGTAAATTATTGAAGAAAAATTGTGTCATATTTGGAAAATGTTAGATTGTAAGAGGAACGGTATAGTTTGTCTGAATTTATTAATATGTTAATTAGAATTCTAACAATTAAAAAACAAAAAGAACAGCCTATCAACTAAAAACAAGATTGATTTTATTTTCCAAAATAATTTTGATAATCAATCTTTGTTTTTATTAAGGTACAGACTCTATTGCTTCGTTGTGTTTCGCAACGCAGGTGACCATTTGTTTATAATCTACGTCATCAAACTCAGGAGAATGATGGTCGATGTCATGATCAGTATTTTTAGCCACTCGATCCAGGTATAATCTACAAATTTTCAGATGTTTTTTATTTAAAAATTCAAATTTGGAATTATTCACTTGAAATATAATGATGAAAAACTATTGTTGAATGTTGTATCGGATGATTTTCAATTTATTTAAATGATTTCTATTATGTCATTTCGATTATTTTGATATTTTGTGAAGTATCTCACCCCAAAATTGCAAATTTCGCACATGCATGTTGAATGTAAACCATAAACATCGTATCAACGGCAATGATGATTGTAAGAAAGGCAAATGTACCAAGATAACCATGAATAATTAATGGATAAAGATATTTCTCAAAATCAAAAAGAAATTCAATTTGCTGATACATCAGATGTTTTGGATAACTTTCATTCATAGGTGCTACAATATCGAGTATGATTGGTGTAAGTGGCACAAACATCATAGGCACCATTGTGCCATAAAGTGCACCTGAAATATTTATATTTCATATAAATAATATGTCAATATAAAAATATTATTTTTGATGCATTAAAAGAAAGAAAAAAAAAACCAACCTGCATAATACTTTGTCACTTTCTTCCCAAAACGTGCGTAATTATTTAATATATCATTTTCCACACCTGACGCATACATTTTCCAATCTTCTTCCATCATAATTAAAAGTTTCTTCATCTAGAAAAATCCAACAACCGATTTTTTGTTGAGGAAAAAAATAATTTAAACATACTCGGAATATTTTTAATACCTTCGCAGCGTTGTATGAAAAATTAATAAATTTCACTCCGCATACAACGTCAGCAAGTACTGTTGGCAAGGCTTCCAAAAAAACGTCGATGTCAACCCAAGCTGCTATCATTCCAGCAGTCTGAGATAAATAATATTTGTTTATTTCTCGTTTGACGGAAATTCATTTTTTCTAACTTTAATTTAAATCACCTGAAAATAACCGTGAGTTGTGGTGAATATTAACATTAAAATATGACAAATGCGTTTGGAAATATATGATTGAAGTGGCCATTGGCCAATGATTGTTAAAAAAATTCTATTAATTCGATGATGTGGTGTTGCGACAGTATCCATATTCATGTTTTAATAGTAACACTTTAAATGACCAACTGTTAAGATGCGAATAATCGTGGCGTTTTCCTTGCTTGTGAATCGATCGTTGTAATTATGTATTCTGTTGGAGACATTACAATTCCGTGAATTGACTTGCATGACGTCTCACAAATGTTCCTCAGGAAATATGAATATATCATCAAAAGTATCGTTTAATAGTTAAAATAACTTTGATGATTTTTTATTTGATATTTTGAGGTAGAAAATAAATTAAACACTGCAGGCGATCTGAAGGAATATACGATGTGGCTTTGATGATTCGTCTTGACTTCGAAATTCAACATGTTCTTTCAGAGTGTTAAGTTTTTTGTTTCACATAAACACACGTCAATTTATTTTGTGATATTATTAAAATGCAATAAATCTGTTATCATTTATTGAAAAGTAAAATGTGAGTTAATATACAATTTTATACATACATTATTGTCATTGTTCATTTGTTTGTGGTGATAATTGACAATACATCTCAACGCATTGATGACAGAATGGTGAGAATAGTTATTTGTGTACCAAGGTCTAAAAAATATCATACGGCCGAGGTGCACACAAAATTTTTTAGACCAGTGTTGCAAAACATGACGTTTTAGAAATTTAAGCTGTAAAGTATTTACTTGAGAAAGAAAGTAACATTTTAGGAACGTTATTAAATCCGTAAAATGTCATCTTTTGTGACACTTGCCTAAAAAAGACATTGCATTTTTCAAAATTTGGATAAACAAAGTCATGAGTCATTAGTATTAATTATAATTAATCTACGATAGAGGAAAAAATTGGAGGGTTAAAAAAATTTCCAAAATTTTTTCGTGTTCTTTGACAGGCTGTATTTCGGTGAAAAATGGTCGTATCAAATTTTTAAAAAGCGCATTTTAAAGCTCTGAGATCCTAGTTTTTAGACCTTGAAGACAATAGATTTTAGGAGCCACGATCAGTATGTAATCTTAAGAAATAGCACGAAAAAAAAATTTGCAAATTTTTTTTTTTTTTTGAGTACACGAATTTTTTTAAAAACTTGATACGACTATTTTTCACCGAAATACAGCCTGTCAAATGTGTCCATAGATATTGTGTGAAAGCCATAAATTTTATAGCTTCGTTTGATTGATTGAGTTTCATCACCGTCTAAATAATAAATAAATTAATATTTTATTTAAAGTTTGTGATAAATTGTGATAAATTACATAAGTTTATATATACTTACAACAACTCCAATTACGGTAATCATCATTAAATTGAATGTGAGTACTATCAGGTAGATTATAGGTCAAAAAGATTCCAATTCATTCAAGAAGCTTTATAGTAAAAAAATATATTCATGAAGCTGAATAAACGCTGCAAATACAAAATTAAAATTTGTGTATTTAATCATTTTAGATGTCCAAACGCAGGTTCTAACTCGTCGATATTTTGAGACTTCATTGATAAATCTATTAGATCTCTCTATACCTAGTAATCACCTCGTGATTACGTGACAGCAATGAAAAAGACAACTGTTAGAATTTTTCTATCAGTCTATCAGTTATATTTTATCAGAAGTTGCAAAGAAATAAAATAAGCTTTTCTGTTTAATGATTGTGAAGAGAGAAATTACCTCATTCACATGAGATTAACATTTCAGGAAATAATAGCTCTGTATATAAAAAACTGTATTGTTGATTAGCAAAAAGATATGAGATTTAAAAACATTTAAATTACACTTTTTTATATTTTCACGATAGTTCCACTTATTTTTATTTGCACGTTTACTTTGTTACATTTGTCGATTTGGATTACACCTGGTTTAGCTTATTTATCAACCAACTTATATTCATATTGACACTACGATATTAGTTGAGTTAGATTTGTAACAAAGTTTGATTATAAATCTACATTTTAGAATATTTATAAACAAATTACTTATTTAACGCATAGATGACACCATCGTACATAAAGACATAGCATTTTTCAACACCTGCAAATAATTTGTAATTTAATTCTTCAAGTTTGTACAAAGAAAAATATTATAAAATACCATTACCAAACTAAAAGTATCCATTGACAAAGTGATCATTTTTCCTGCTGTTAATCGACAGGGATTTTTGCTTCGAATCATTATTGGAATCACCAACGACTGTAAATTCATAGGAATTGAGTACCACTCAAATCCATATCTATAACAATACAATAAAAGAAAATGAAAAATTAATTTTAATGCAGAGTTATTTATATTGAAATTTGTAATGAAAGAAATTTAACTAACACAGCATGGAATATAATACTGCTTTCATCAATAAGTTTTTGACCCATAAAACAACTAAAAAATATGTGAAAAATGACACCAATTGTAAATGCCAGAAATCGAATCGATTCACTTGGTTGATCAATTTTCATTACTGTCTGTAAAAAAATATACATATTATTTTTTGGTTCATTATTTTTGTGTATATTGATGTGCATGGTTTTTTCGAAATAAATGCCCACCACAATTGCAGTGACAGTAATCATCGATAAATTTATCATTAATATTATTAAGTAACTGATGCTACCAGACGATTCCAGTTCATTGAAAAATCTAAATTATCACAGAATATATTTTACAATTAATTAAACAATAACGATATGTTTCGGGTGTATAAATTGCTGATATTTTTTCATACTCTATGACATTTTTATGCATCTTAATACACATGACTATTTTCTGATAAATTTCATCATATCGTTTTGATTCATCTTCACTATTTTCACTGTCATTAATAGTAATATGAATTGATTCAAGATGCAATCTAAAAATGAAAATACCTGTTGAATTATATTGTCATAACTGTAAAAAATTTAGTATTCTCTCACCTTAGAGCTGCAAATAATCCACATGCATGATGAATATACATTGCAAACATATTATCAACAAAAACGAGAACACAAAGAGAAACAGGAACTGTCATGTAAGCGTGAATTAAAATTGGTATGTAATATTCATCTTGATCGACAAAATATTCAGTTTGATATAAATATATTCGATCACGTGACTGGTTTAAGGGATATATTATATCCAAAAATTTTGGTATAGACGGTGATGCCAGGTATAATCCCAGAATTGAGAACATGGTAACTACTTGGCAGATGCGCAAACTCTTAAGTAAAGAACAATACTTAAATAGTATAAAAAATAAAAAATAGAAAAAAACCAATTTTTCTATTCAAAATCAATTTTCATACTTGCATAAGACATTGTTAAGACTCGTCCACGTTCATAGAATTTATGCATAATTTTTAAATCTTCATTAAATTTTATATTTCTCCAGTCTTGCTCTATATGCATTAAAAGATGTTTCATCTAGTTTGAAATTTTCATTTTTTCTTTTATTAATTTCATCAAAATTCATTTGTTTAACATGATAATAATTCTATACCTTCTTGGAGTTGATTATCCAATTGAAAAATTTTGTTAAACTACCTAAATGTAGACCAATCATGGGTACACATTCAATAATTCCATCGATATCATCTATCACTTCAATGAATTTAATCAACTAGTTCAAAGATTTCATAAAATATATATTAATTTTTGTTTATTCACAGTTATTAATTTTATGCTCACCTTAGGCACCAGTATACTAGTGATAAATATGAAAACAATACAACGTGTACAGTGTTGGCGAATGGGAGACAAAAATGGCCATTGCCCCAACAAAATAATGAAACGTTTATTATTGTGAAAATAAGGAGTTTCAAATATACCCATATTATAACTGTTATTTTTGTACTGACTCGGATCGCGTGATAAATGTGTGGTTCTCTTTGCGAGGCGAATAATACTTCATTAAATATTCTCTTGCAAGTTCAAAGGCGACCATATGGCGACAATACAATAAGACTCGCTTTCGAGTCTGCGAATAGATTATTAATTCAATACTTACGATGTGATATTAAAAATATAGATTATTTTAAGAACTGTTAAGTTTAAAGAAAATTTTATATGGATATGGAATATTTGGAATGAAATATTAGACTTATTGCTTTTCAAAAATTTTTTAAAAGTTTAGTAATTGGAATATGCATTAATAATATTTATTCAAATAACAATGACGATGAGTGTGTGAGATATACAACACGATTATTTGAGCTAATATATACACATATGGTTTTTATACAACTTGCACTATCAGCTAAGCACTATTAACTCTGAATATTTTTTGATAAGTGAATATGTTAGAGAATATTTACTTTGTCGAATTTAACAATCGATCAAATAGTGAATGTTAATCATTATTTATTGCTCTGGTGTTCGAAATTGTATTTTTGAATCACAAATTTTTTATCTCAATGACAACATTCAGCATGCGATTATTATGTAAATTGATTGTTCATCGCATAGATACCATTACCGTGAAATACGATACGGCTGTTTTGATGATCTTGATGAAAGAAAATTCGAATTACAATAAAATACCATTAAGTAACAGTTATTTGTGTACCAAGGCCGTAAAGTTGATCTTTTTTGGCAGAATCAAAAATTTGCGGCCGAAGCGCAATCGAAGCTAACCAAATTTTGGATAAAGTTATAGAAAAGATCATACAGCCGAGGTGCACACAAAATTTTTTAGGCGTGTGTCACAAACAAATGATGTTTTAGGGATTAATAGAGTCCCTGAAATGACAGAAACAAAGTTTGTAAATAAACTGTGTAGCAATGCAACCTTTTTTTTTTTGTTTTATAGGTAAATAAAATTCAAACATGCAAATAAGGAGTGTCTAGTAGTCTATACGTTTATAATGAGTACGTTTCTGAACGGCGTGAAGTAAAAGCGGCCAAAAAAGTGACATTTTAGGGACTCTATTAAATTCGTAAAACTGTACTCTATTAATTCTGTTTTATGACACTCGTCTAAAAAATAAATAATATCGAATTATTTATCTATGTGTTCTTACTGTGCAAAATGTCTCCATTGAAAGTGGCACAATTTGTCCTGCAGTTAATCTGCATGGCTCTTGAGTTCGCAATGTTACTAAAACTGCTAATTTTTGTGTCTTCACTGACATATCATACCAGTTGGAGTAAGTTCTGTAACAAAATTATTTTATTGTCGTGTGATATCATGATTCATATCTTTATTTTATTTTTTTGTTAATATATAAGTACGCGTTTAGCATACAAATGTTTTTGAATAGCGGTGCTGAAATCAGTGAGTTGTTGAGATAAGAAACAGTCGAAAAAAAGATGCAATACCTGACCACTTCCATACATACTATATTTTATCACTTTCAAAATCGTATTTGACTGGGTTGCAATCTATGAAATTAACAAAAGTAACAATTTTATATTATTGTACGATAACTAATGCCTAATAATGATTTTAATTCACCTGAACTGCAGTAACACTCATGATCGGCATATTAATTGCAATAACTACACCAAAACACCAAACATACATGTCCTCAAGAAGTTCTGCAAATCTATTATAATAATAATTATTTTATAAGCGAAGCATTATATCATTTTTAGTTCGAATGAATTTGTTTTGATAAGTGGATATTTCATACTCAATTGCGCGTTTATGATTTTTGATACACATGACGAAATAATCATGTTGAATGTCGTTTGTCTTTCGGAATTCTTTAGTAAAATTCCAATTGTTTTCTAGATACTGTTTGCTTGGCAAATTTTCCAATTGTTTTCTAGATATAAAGCAATGAATATTACTCATTTAATAATACAATGCAAAGAACCAAATTTGAGAGCTACTATTTACCCAACAACAACAAATAACGCGCAGGCATGTTGCAGGAAGACAATAAACATGGCATCACTAGCCAATTCGACTGTGAGTATTGCCAAAATGCAGATAGCTTCATAGAAAAAAATTGGATGAAAATTATCTTTCATATCTATTATATGCCAGTAAATGGGCACAGGATATTTATTTGGTATTGTTTCGTTTAATTGTAAGATGTTATTTATCCATTTTGGAATGAGTGGTTCGGTGATAAATAATACGGTTGTGAAATAAACAAGTCCTGAGAAACAAAAACATTGCTACAAGTAAATATGTTATCTTTATATAAAGTCTATAAACATCTTACCAACATATCCATAAATAATAAATCGTCCAACGTGAGCATATTTTTTGAGAATAAGTTTCTCTTCTTCACTTGTGTACATACTCCAATTCTCTTTCAACTGGTTAAGTAATTTCGTGAACTATACTTCATGAATTTTTGTAAACTTATAAATATACATGAACAAAAATGATATATGTAAATAATATAAATAAACAGGTAAGTATCACAAACCGTTTTCATGTTAAATGTAGCATTCATGTATTTACATGCAACTGCTGCATCTATCATAAATGGTGAAATGGATTCTAGGACAGCTTCTTTGTCATCGAAATAAACTATAACACCTAGTACCTACATAATTTTTTAGATATAAGAATGGTAATTATTTACAGGTTGATAAATAAGACTATTCAATGAATGTTACTTCGGCTATAAATTGCGTAGTGCAGAGAAAAATTGTAACAATTTGACAGATTTTTTTTTCACTTGGTTCTTGATGTGGCCATTTGCCAATCAAACGTGTAAGTTTTTTGCCGAGTGAGTAGTAAGGATGATCGAAAAAAACCATTGCTTATTGTTCTGTTAAAGCTCAAGACTAAAACTAGCTTTCCGAAAGCCCTCATTTTTTAAAAACAAACTTCTTGAATTCTAAAGTTTGAATAAAATATCAGAGGCATGTTTGTTTGATGTGAAAATTACCGTTTCAAATCGCTTGTCACTATGTTATTAGGTGTGACATCAGACGAGTCATGTTGAAGGGAGTATGATTGCCGAGGGGTGAAAATGCAGGTGTGTAGGCGTACTATTTATAGGCAATTTGAACATAAATTATTCATATAGACACGCAATTTATAGAACTTTTCGAAAAAAAAAAAAAGCTGTCTGCTATTTCAACAAGTTCTATTGGCGAGAATTAATTTCAATACCATAGTTCATTTATATATCACATCGTATCATGTATAAGATGGAAAAAATAGTTCAACTATTTTTGGAGAACAGCCAGCATTACAGTTTTCATCAATTAAGTTGTACAATTATTCAGAATTTTATCAATGGAATTTTGGAGCGGATTATAAATTATAAGGAGAGAAAATATAGGTGTTTCGTATTTTATAATAGTCTAAATAAAGTGATTTAGCTGAATTAGTGGTACGTATTACAATATCAAAATTTCTCAAATTTAATCATCTGAATATGATTCAATTCATACATTTATGATATATGATATGATTGTGTGAAAAATTGTTGAATATTCATCTCATAGATACCAGGATAGTGAAATATGATGCCGATGTTTTGACGATCTTCATGATGAAATTTTCAATATAAAAAAATATTCAAAGCATTTTAGTTTTAATTTGAATATGAATATTAAAAAATTCAATCTTATTATATTCTTACCACACTAAATGTTTCCATTGATAGTATTACAAATTTCCCAGCCGTCAATTGGCATGCTTTTTGACTTCGTAACGTCACCAATGTAATGAGTTTTTGTGTTCTCAATGTCATTTTATACCATTCAGAATGAATTCTACAAATAGACTTTTTGTTTTATAACATTTCATTCAATAATTTTCAGTATAATAATGTTTTTTTATTGATATTGTTGTCATACATGTATTCTTCAACAGTGGTGCTATTGTCTGCGAGTCGTTGCGATAAATAACAATCGAAAAAAAGATGCATTATTTGAGCACCTGCAAACATAATATATTTGATTGTTTGCTGAATTGTGTTTGATTGAGTTGCAATCTGTAAATATAAAAAAATAATATTGAATTTTGTTACGGCTGAAAATATTCTAACGATCAAAAATCGACAATATTTTTAGATTGTCACCTGGACAGCGGTGACACTCATAATTGGCATATTTATCGCAATAACAACACCAAAACACCATACATACATGTCCTCAAGAAGTTTTGCAAATCTATATTACCATTTTTTATTCATAATCAAAATATAAATTATTTCTAAAGCTGAAAGGATTATTCCAATAAAATGAATCAGTGAATAATAATCCATACTCGATCGCGCGTTTGTGATTTTTAATGCACATGACGTAATAATCATATTGGATGTCGTTAGTTTTTCTGAATTTCTCACTATATTCCCAATTATTTTTCAGATTTTTTCTGCTTGGTAAATTCTCCAGTTGTCTCCTAAATATAAATTAATAAGAAAGACTTATCCAATGATGCACACTATATTATATTGTTGGTGAAGTTTGAAGGCAACATTACCCTACAACAGCAAATAATGCGCAAGCATGTTGTAAGAAAACAATAAACATGGAATCATTTGCCACTGTGATTGTAAGTATTGTTACAATGCAAATTGATTCGTAGCACAATATAAAGTAGAAATTTGTTTCCATATTTATCTTGTACCAATAAATTGGTACAGGGTATTTATTTGGCACAGTTTCATTCAAATGAAATATGAAATTAATCCATTTTGGCATTAATGGTTCAGTAATAAATACCATTGTGGTAACATAAACGACGACTTGAATGAAAAAATTAAAAAATTAATTTTATAAATACCTATCACATCATGTTGTTTAGTAATTCAATGAAATGTTTGCTCCACCTATATATCCATATATTATAAGCTGTCCGGTAGAAGCATATTCATTAAGAATATGTTTATCCTCTTCATTCGTGAAAATGGCCCAATCTTCTTTCAATCGATCGAGGAGTTTCATTATCTAGATCTCATTAATATCTCTTTAAACGTAAATATCGAAAAGAATTTTGATTCAAACAGAAGGTAAGTAACCCACCGTTTTTAAATTGAACACAGCATTAATATATTTAACTGCAACAACAACGTCGATCATAAATGGTGTGATAGACTCTAGAATAATTTCTTTATCATTGCCATAAATAATAACACCAAATATCTGCAAGATGTTGAATATGCACATAACATTAATATCGTTTAAGAATTTAGATTTTATTACCTCAGCAATAAATTGAGAAGTACAAAGAAATATTGTGATAAAACTACAAATTCGGCTTTCCCAATATTTTTGATACGGCCATCTACCAATTAAACGAGTTACGTTTTTACCAGTTCTGTAGTAAGGATGATCGAAAAAATCCATTGTTTGATCCATCCTATGTCTTCTCAGAACATGAAATTCATATTCAATATGCCATTTCTTAGCCCCACTATATTAATTTAAAGTTGAAATGGAAAAGCGTCAATATGTTTGATGGATGTGAAAATTGCCGATTTAAATTGATTGTCAGCATGTCATATGTTGACAGTATAATGTTGAAGGGAGTTTAAGTTATACAAAGGGGTGAAACTTCAGACTTGAAGGCGACGCGGTTATAGAATATTTACGTATTTACATACATAATATACAGAAATACGTAAAACACTCTTTACATTTATTTTTAATAAGCACTGCGAGTTGAAACGAATATCATGCTTTAATTTCATTCACCCATATCACATGTGGGCATCACGTAAAGAAGTTCAATATCTCCAAGTAAAAAAGTTGATTCAATCTAGCTCGTATATATATCTTATACACAAATGAAGAAAATTAAAGATATTTTGATTCTAAAACAGTGTCATATCTTCATGTGATGTGATAGATTATATGGTATATTTTTTTTAACTTTAAAATATAAAAAGTTATCTTCATAATCGTTTGATGTCCTGATATTGGCAGGGATTAAAAATGGAATATCATATTAGAAAGATTGCAATAAATATGAGTGTGAATTAAATAATTATCTAATTAATTTTCGCTGTAAATTCAAAATTAAACAAATATATGACATTTAGATATATAGTTTAATATTTTATATTACATGACACGCATATAACAAAAGTATGTTGATTATTCATCGCATAGATACCAGTACTGTGAAATATGATGCTGCCGTTTTGATGATCTTCATAGTAAAATTTTCAAATCAAAAATAAAATTAAAGAATCATTTTAAACAATGTATAAATAGTGCACGGAAAAAAGTTTATAGTAAAGATTATTTTGACTTGTTTCCGTGCATGAATTTCAACTTTAACATAATCTTACCACACCAAATGTTTCCATTGAAAGTAATACTAATTTTCCAGCCGTTAATCTGCATGCACCTTGACTTCGTAATGTGACTAACGTGACGAGCTTTTGTGTTTTTAGAGTCATATTGTACCATTCTGAGTGGATTCTGTAAAATATTTTCTTTTTTTCATGCTATTCTATTTAGTCCAGTCAATATGTATAGCTTCATGAAACATTTTGGACAGGCGATGACATTTTTTTTTTATTTGCATAAGGAGTTAGAACTGGGTTTGAATTCGAGTTTTTAGGGTCTCTCGATTTCAACGCCATAGTAAAAATAAGGGTGCAAAAGGTATTAGCAAATATTTTGCTAACCGCAGGTCACTGAAAAATTTTGTAGAAAAATAATTTATAGCTGAACAAATTGCCTACAACTTTTTCCCGATAACTTTTTAACGAGAAATCATAAATGAAAAATCCAAAAAATTTAATGAAAATTCGAACCTAATTTTGCTGCGCAACTAAAAAAAATCACTGCCTATTCAAAATGTTCGTTTTTTTCCTTCTTTTTTCGACGTATTGACTGAACTCAATGAAAAATTTAAACTATAACATTGTCTTGTTGTTATTTTTCGTCATACATGTGATGTTCTATAGTACTGCTGTTGTCTGCAAGGCGTTGCGATAAATAGCAATCAAAAAATAGATGCATGACTTGAGCACCTGCAAACATAACATACTTCATTGTTTGTTGAACTGTATTTGATTTCGTCGTCATCTGAAAATAAAAAAAGAATGCAAATATTAATAAATAATATTTTTCTTGTAAGTATTTCAATGTTTAAAAATCGACAATATTTTTAAATTATCACCTGAACAGCAGTGATACTCATAATAGGCAAATTTATTGCAATAACTACACCAAAACACCAGACATACATGTCCTCAAGAAGTTTCGCAAATCTATCACGTTTTTTGATTCACAATAAAAATATATAAATTAATATAAAGTTTATCTAAATTATTTTAAATAAATGGATAATCCATACTCGATTGCACGTTTGTGATTTTTAATGCATATAATGTAATGATCATATTGGATGTCGTCAGTTTTTCTGGATTCCTTATTATGATTCCAATTGTCCTCCAGATCTTTTTTGCTCGGTAAATTTTCCAATTGTCTCCTAAGTGCAAATAATTAATTAAAATACTAATATGATTTACTGGCGGTAATTTTTGTCATCAAGACACATTACCCTACAACAGCAAATAATGCGCAAGCATGTTGCAATAAAACAATAAACATGGAATCATTTGCCGCTGTAATTGTCATTATTATTGTAATGCAAATAGATTCATAGCACAATATTGGATAAAAGTTTGTTTCCATGTCTACTTTGTACCAATAAATTGGTACGGGAAATTTATTTGGCACAGTTTCGTTCAATTGCAGTATAAAATTAATCCATTTTGGCATTAATGGTTCAGTTATAAACATTGTTAATGTAGCATAAACAACAGCTGAAAGTAAAATATTTACTTTCAATATGAATCTTCATCATATTAAATTAATTGTATAATGATTTTTAGAAGTTTAAATCACCTATGTACCCATATACCACAAGTTGTCCGATATAAGCATATTCGTTAAGAATACGTTTTTCTTTTTCATTTGTAAATATGGTCCAATCCTCTTTCAATCGCTCAAGCAGCTTCGTAATCTGTATTTCAACCAATTTATTTTCATATAGAAATACATAAAAATAATTTAATTTGTAATTAGCGAAAAAACTAACAGTTTTTAAGTTGAATACAGCATTGGCATATTTAACAGCAACCACAACGTCAATCATAAATGGTGTAATTGACTCTACAATAGCTTCTTTGTCATCCGAATTCACAATAACACACAGTATCTGTAAAAAAAAAAAAGGTATATTTACTATACGGATCGCAATTTGTTAATTTATATTTGTTTACCTTAGCAATAAACTGAGAAGTACTAAGAAAAATTGTGATCAAACTACAAATTTTGCTCTCCCAATATTTTTGATATGGCCATCTTCCAATTAAACGAGATACATTTTTGCTAGCTCTATAGTAAGGATGATCAAAAAGATCCATTGTGGAATATATTCTCGGGAATGTGATGGCAGAATTGATACCATATTCTTTATTATTTTTTTTTTTTTTTACTGCTATGTATTTATTTCGATTGGGAATTTATACAAGTGTCAATATTTGTGATGGAAGTGAAAATTGTTTGCGAAAATTACTGCTGCAAACTGCTCATTATCATATTCTATGTTGACATGTGACGAGTGAAACTTCGAAGGGTGGTTTGAACGCAGCGCGTGGCTAAGGGGTAGGTGGGTGGGTGGTCGTAGACACAACGGCGCCAAAGAGTAGTGAATAGATAAACGCTTGAGTCATGCACTCTGCGTGTCCATCAAAATAAGAAACGTATGAAAACGTATTTTACTTAAAGACCTTTTGAAATTCATTTTTATTATGAAAAATAAAATTCAAGCAATTTTTAAATTAACATCAGTGATAAAAATCTTTTTAATATTAGTTTTTTGTGAGTGCTTTATCTACAATGTACAATGTATTTACTTCAGATTTGTAACATAAATAAATTTATTTATATTATATTATAATTTTATTTTATGCATTATTGAAAGTGAATTTTGAAATTCGAAATAAATGAAGGAGCTCAAATTTATATTTTTGTGCTCAATAATATAATTAATTGATATTCATTATATTATGTATTAATTATTATATAATTAATAATTAATATAAATTTCAGAACACTATGAAGCTAGATTTTTTTTTTGTTTTTATTATTTTACATTCAACTTATATTGTGAGTCATTATTAAGACATAATTTTCTATAAGAGTTGATTTATCTCAGCTATAATGATATGGAATAATTTGTGACGATTCACATAGTCAAATATTTATTTAAAATATATTTTTTGTTATACGTATTGAAAAAATGTTCATTTCTTATCGCATTGAAATCATTACTGTGAAATATGATACAGATGTCTTGACGATCTTGTAGATAGTAATAAAAATAAGAAAAAATTATATTATACAATGAACATTACCATCCTAGTCACAAAATTTAAAAGATATAAAAGAAAATTCCAAATTTTAAGCAGAAAATTGATGGAAAAAATTTATCTAAAGTTAACTCGTCTTTAAAATGAAATACTACAATAAATTTTTGTTGATTATGTGACCATAAAGCTCTTTTAGTGAATTTTTTTAGCTTCAATTTGACCTACTAATCAGCTCTGTACGATGATTTGATCTCTTCGAATTCAGAACGGGGGTTTTCAGCAATAATTCATATTTCTTCGATCAAAAACTTATTGTAAAAAATTGAAAAAAAAAATTTTGACAAAAATTTTCAAAAATTCGTAATTTTAATTTTTTACAACAATTAAAGTTTCTAATCAAATAACTATGGATTATTGCTGGTAAAAAGCATTCTGATTTTGAAAAAAAATGAATGAAAAGTGAAAAATTGCACTGTTAATCAAAACCTAATAGATTTAACTGACCCGAAATTTATGTCCTACTTCCATACTTATAAAAGCTCCAAGTGGAAGAAATTTCAAATTTCTGCCACCTTATAGGAGTAAAGAGGGATCTAAAAAATATCGCACGCATATTGTACACATGCGTACATTTAGATTTCTTCCGTTATTCCTCTAAAGTTTCGGAAATTTGGATTTCTTCCACTTGCAGGCGCGAAGAACGATTCTCTAGAACTTGAAGTATCATATGAAGTTTAAAGAGCTTCTATAAGCATGGAAATAGGACTTAAATTTCAACTCTTTCAAACTTTCTGGACATCTTTGGGGATTCTTTAAGGTTGAAAAGTTTGATATCTTTGAATTTTTGTGACTAATGCATATTTAATATATTTCATACTATTTTAAGGTATTCATTTCATTCTTACCACACCAAATGTCTCCATTGAAAGTATGACGAATTTCCCCGCTGTTAATTTGCATGGTATTTGACTTCGTAATGTTACCATAGTGATGAGTTTTTGCATTTTCAAAGGCATCCCATACCAATTTGAGAAAGTGCTGTAATAAATTCATGTATTATACTCTTGAATCGAACAATTAAACTGGGAATTTATTTTTATCTTAATATTAAACGACATACATATATTCTTGAATAGCAACACTAGAATCTGAGAGTCGTTGAGATAAGTAGCAATCGAAAAAAAGATGCATCATTTGAGTGCATGCGAACATAGAATATTTAATTTTTTTTTGAATCGTATCAGCTTGCGTCATTAACTGCAAATTTTATAATGATTACATATATTTTGTAACTAATGATACTTTCCTCATACTTGTACTGCAGTGACGCTCATAAGTGGCATATTTACTGCAATAACCACACCAAAACTCCAAACGTACAGGTCCTCAATGAGATTGGCAAATCTTGAACAATTTTAAATGTACATCAATAACATTGTTACATTGTTTGTCTTAAATGAATGTATCAAGCATACTCTACTGCTCGTTTGTGGTTTTGGATACACATTACGTAATAATCATAATGAATGTCTTTCGTCTGTGTAGATCCTTTATCGTTATTCGAAACTTTGTTCAGATTATAATTCTTGGGTAGATTCCTTAATTTATGTCTGAATAAATCAACAGGAGATCTTAATTTCTTTGTATGACAGGTTAATTATAATTACAAAATTATGAAATTACCCTACTACGGTAAATAATCCGCAAGCATGTTGTAAAAAAATAATAAACATAGAATCATTTGCCACTGTAATTGTGAGTATTGCAAAAATACAAAGTGATTCATAGCAAAATATCAGATTAAAATTTTTTTCCATGTCAATTTTATAATAATTAATTGTTACGGGATATTTGTTTAAAACTGTTTCGTTCAATTGTAACACTAAATTTATCCATTTGGAGATTAATGGTTCAATTATAAATACTGACGTTGTGATATATACAGCAACTAAAATAAACAAATGCAATAATTATTAATTTTTAACCGTAATATTATTTCACTGCGTTTAATCGATATAAATTCAAAGTAAATAATATTAAACTTATGTATCCATATACTATAAGTTGTCCACTGTAAGCATATTCATTAAGAATATTTTTTTCTTCTTCCTTTGTTTGTAAACTGCAATTTTCTTTCAATCGGTCAAGTAGTTTCTTCATCTACATTCAATTATTTTTCTTTTTTCAAATATATATAATTAATCATACAATTCCATTTCAATTTAAAAGATATTAACACCACCAACCGTTTTTATATTAATAATAAAATTTAGCAATTTTGCTAATATTATTATATCTATCATAAATGGCGAAATGAGCTCTAAAATAATTTCGTTATCATCGAAATTAATTATAAGACCTAATATCTGTATAATATTTTTCATATAAAAATATAGGAGACCATTATTATTTTATTTGAAAATCACTATTAATAGTTAAAAAAAAATTACCTGACCAATAACTTGCGTATTAAATAGAATTACAAACACAAAACTAAAAATTTTGCTTTCCCATCGTTTTTGATAGGGCCATTGACCAATTAAACGAGTTACATTTTTCCCGGTTCGATAATAAGGCTGATCAAAGAATTCCATTTTCCAATGTGATGACGACGAATTTACGGTAATGAATACTTGCTGTTATCGTAAATATCATGCTGATGGATGTATAAAAGAAATAATGTTTTGATGGACGTGAAAATTGCCTGTTTCAATCACTTGTCAAGCTTGATGTGTTGACATGATAGGTAATGGAATCAAAAATTCGATCGATAAGGGGGTGATAATAAAGTCTTGGTGGCGCCAACTAGTAGAGGTAATCTAAGTTCAGGCGAATCACGCACGATTGGAACATTTCAAGAAAAATTAGTTACTGGTTTGTTTTGTTCTGCATGTCACGACGACAGTCGATTGGATGGAACTCTAAAAGACAGGTATATCTCAAATTTTTGTTTGATACAAGTGTGGTTTTAATATTGAGTTTTTATTTCACAAAGCATTTCTTTTCTACTCGTTAAATCATAGATGAATTTTCATCGATGCTTTTGAAAGGAAATATTAAATTTATCCATGAGTTTTCCATTGGTATTCAATAATCATTGAATACTATGTCGGGAAAACCTTTTATGAAGATAAAAACTTCTTACAAAAATTGATGATTCCCAGTCAGTATTTAAGAATAATTGCAATTTACCAAAATAACTTTTTCAAGCAACTACTTGTTTAGATATTAAATATTGTACATACGTGTAATAACAAGAATATTTAATATTTATCGCATTGATATCATAACTGTGAAATACGATACAGATGTCTTGACGATCTTAATGGAAACAAAAAATGGAAAAAATATATTATGGTGTCATAATTCAAAAAATTATGAGAGCTTTAATAAGCGTTTGTCTTCCTACCACACCGAATGTCTCCATCGAAAGCTCCACGAATTTTCCTGCTGTCAATTTGCATGGTGATTGACTACGTAATGTTACCATAGTTACAAGTTTTTGCGATTTCAAAGAGATTCTATACCAGTCTGAGTATATTCTGTAATATATTTTCCTATTAATTACCAGGATCAAATAAATGTGAACTCGATCTGAATTTATTATTGATAATATTCAACGTACATGTGCTTTTGGATTGCAGTGCTGCAATCCGTTAGCTGTTGAGATAAATAACAGTCGAAAAAAAGATGCATAAGTTGAGTGCATGTGAACATGGAATATTTAATTTTTTTTTGAATCGTATCAGCCTGAGATACAATCTATAAACGATCATTCGAAACATTTTGAGCATCGAGTACAATATCTTATCTGTATTGTAATTATATTTTCATACCTGAACAGCGGTGATGCTCATTATTGGCATATTCAACGCAATGACTAAACCAAAACTCCAAACATACAAGTCTTCAAGAAGGTTTGCGAATCTTTGAAAGTAATAATATTAAAAATTGTTTCTAGATAACGCCATATTAATCATGTATAATATAAGACATACTCTATTGCACGTTTATGACTTTTAATACACATGACGTAATATTCATATTGAGTGTCAATTGTCGCCTTCGACTTCTCATTGTAGATTTCCTTTTTTTCCAATTTATTTTTCGCCGGCAAATTTTCCAGTTGATGCCTAAAAATAATACATTATATAATTCAATAAATGAATTAGATACCAGTGACGTACGGATTCATCAATAGATTCACCCTGCGATATCAAATAATGCACAGGCATGTTGCAAAAAAACGATAAACATGGTATCATTTGCCACTGTGATTGTGAGTATTGCAACAATACAAATTGCTTCGAAGCACAAAATTGAATAAAAATTATCGTCCATATCTAATATGTACCAATAAATTGGCACAGGATATTTATTTGGAATGGTTTCATTTGATTGTAAACTAAAATTAATCCATTTTGGTATTAATGGTTCTGTTCCCTTATATCGGGAACGTGAGTAATTATAATTTATAATAAATTAACTGTTTCATGTTTCTTGTTTCTAGTAATAATTTAAAATTTATTTAAATTTATAAACTCATTGATTTTCACTTATTCTTTGAAGAATATTCCTATAAATATGAATAAATTGATCAATTGATAAGCGATTGCCAGAAAATAATGTTTAGTGAGGAGTATTGTTTCAATTATGAGCAATTATATTATATAATTTAAGATTTGAGTATGGGATTAGTGGTGTAAATTAAACAAATGGTCAAATTTATTTGTTTTGACAAATTTTAATACTTACGCACGATGTGAGAGGAAGATGTTCAGGTTATTTATCGCATAGATATCAGAACTGTAAAATACGATGCCGATGTCTTGACGATCTTTATAGTAAACATTTGGTACAAAAAGAAAAAAAAAGAATTTAATTAATTGAAGTTTGAATTAATTTAAAATATATTTGAATCTTATTGTATTCTCACCACACTGAATGTTTCCATTGATAGTATCACAAATTTCCCTGCCGTCAATTTACATATTTGTTGACTTCGTAATGTCACCAATATCACAAGTTTTTGTGTTTTCAAACTTGTTTTATTCCACTTTGAATGAATTCTGTTAATAATTTTATTTTTTCTTAATATTTTTCCATTTAATATTTTGCATTATAATATAGTTTTTTATTAACATTAGTTTATTAACATACATATGCTCTTCTATGGCACTGCTATTGTCTGCTAGTCGTTGCGATAAATAGCAATCGAAAAAAAGATGCATTATTTGAGCACCTGCAAACATAATATATTTGATTGTTTGCTGAACTGTGTTTGATTGAGTTGCAATCTGTAAATATAAAAAAATAATATTGAATTTTGTTACGGCTGAAAATATTCTAACGATCAAAAATCGACAATATTTTTAGATTGTCACCTGGACAGCGGTGACACTCATAATTGGCATATTTATCGCAATAACAACACCAAAACACCATACATACATGTCTTCAAGAAGTTTTGCAAATCTATATTACCATTTTTTATTCATAATCAAAATATAAATTATTTCTAAAGCTGAAAGGATTATTCCAATAAAATGAATCAGTAAATAATAATCCATACTCGATCGCGCGTTTGTGATTTTTAATGCACATGACGTAATAATCATATTGGATATCGTTAGTTTTTCTGAATTTCTCACTATATTCCCAATTGTCCTCAAGATATTTTTTACATGGCAAATTTTCTAATTGTCTCCTAAATATAAATCAGAAATGATGAAATTAATTCAACTTATTGAAAATAGCATTTGTTATCAAACGACATTACCCTACAATAGCGAATAATGCGCAGGCATGTTGTAAAAATATAATAAACATAGAATCATTTGCCACTGTTATTGTAACTATTGCAACAATGCAAATTGATTCATAATACAATATCGGATAAAAATTTTCTTCCATGTCTGTTACATACCAATATATTGGTACAGGATATTTATTTGGTATTGTTTCATTTGATTGCAAAATAAAATTAATCCATTTTGGTATTAATGGTTCTGTGATAAATACTGCAGTTGTACTATAAACACCAACTGAAAAAAATAAAAATTATGCAATGAAAAATTTTATTTTCGATATAAATAATCATCACATTTATCAGTTTTTGTTATAGTTGTTCAATTAAGTTTTCTTTCACCTATGTATCCATACGTTATAAATTGTCCAATATGAGAATATTCATTAAGAATAGATTTTTCTTTCTCATTTGTGAATATAAGGCAATTTTCTTTCAAGCGGTTGAGCAATTTTATCATCTATAACTCGTGAAATTTCTATAG
This sequence comes from Microctonus brassicae, assembly GCA_918226075.1. Classification (NCBI taxonomy): domain Eukaryota; kingdom Metazoa; phylum Arthropoda; class Insecta; order Hymenoptera; family Braconidae; genus Microctonus; species Microctonus brassicae. Next base: position 13,136,443 of record OW445481.1, on the reverse strand, counting down.
AAACAAGTGTAAATTTTTCAAATTTATAGATTAAAAATAAATTGATGTTGACAAACCGTTTTCACATTCACAATTGCATTTGCATATTTAGATACAACAAGTACGTCTACCATAAATGGCGTAATAGATTCAAGTACTGTTTCCTTATCATCAAAATAAACAATAACGCCTAATACCTGTAAAATATTTTGAATTTGAGCGTGTTATGATTTCGTTTGATAATCGAATTAGTAAAATATGTTTTTACTTCGGCAATAAATTGCGAAGTACACAGAAAAATTATTATAAAACTGTAAATTCTGCTTTCCCATCGTCCTTGATATGGCCATCGACCAATTAAGCGAGTAAAATTTTTACCAGTTACGTAGTAAGAATGATCGAAGAAATCCATTGTCAGACAACAAATGTTTTGGCAAAAGTGATGACGGATATAATTTACTTCGTACTTCCATCATTCTATTACGATCCTTCATGAATTTTTTATGTGGGAAAAAAAAAAAATGATATCTTTGATAGATGTGAAAATTGTTGATTCAAATCGCTTGTCAAAATCTAACATATTGACATAAACAAATGTCAGCGATAGTGAAGGGAAGTTGAACGTCAATGGGGTGAAATTGCAGACTCGATGGCGTGATATTTACAGGCCATTTAAATATAAATAATCCAATGAGACATGCGCAATTTATAGAGTTTCTAAAAAAGAATTATTCCTCACTTCTTTACATTCTGTGAGGTGAAACTTGAATGTGATGATATAACAATATTTTATCATATTCAAAGATACGTTCAGTTACGTTGTAAATCTGGTGATTTCATATAATTTAGTGAAATAATACTATTAGAACAACTATGAGTTAAAATTAATTTTTACAAAATTGCAAATAAGCAACAATACGAAATTAAATATAAAAGCAAATTTATTTATTTGATTATGTTAATTACATGTTTATGTGATGTATGTGTAGCATATATTTAAGAAGAATATGTTAGTTATTTATCACATGAAGATTATCACTGTAAAATACTAAATGTTTTAATGATTTTTCGAAAAATATAAAAACATAAAAAGAGGTATAGTAGAATAATATTATCAATAGTATTAATTAATATAATTTTCTGATAAACTTTTGTTCTCTTACCACACCAAATGTCTCCATTGAAAGCACCACCAATTTTCCTACTGTAAGCCTGCATGGTATTTGACTTTGCAATATCACCATAGTTATGAGCTTTTGTGATTTTCAAGGCATTTTATATCAGTTTGAATATATTCTGTAATTTATTGCTTCATTGTAATATAATAATTATTATAATAATAATTATAACTACATCCTCGAAATAAATAGTAAGACCAAACACCTGTATAATATTTTAAATACAAAAATATAAACGTTAATTTTGGTTTTTTTTCTTTTTCTTTTTCGGATTAATAGAAATATAATTTTTCATAAGTGCTCGATGGTGGCAAAGACACAGACTGTGTGGCGCCGAGTGATTGACACTTCATGATAATAAATATGGTTCAGTCACGCACTTTTTATTCCCTCCCAAGTATGAAAGCTATATGAATTTATTTTCCACACAACTCATTCAATTTTTTTTTTTTTAATAATATAATCAAGATTTACATTGCATGTACACATTGAAAATATTAAATTTCAAATAGAATGAAATAAAATATTTTTCCGATTGTTTTGCAATATTTTCCGAAGATTTGTGTAGTTATTTTATATTTTCAATGTTAATATTATGAATATGAGACATATCTTGATCAACTTTGCATCTAGGAACTATTAGAATAAAATTTTGTCTATTGGAAACTTGAGAGCACTGTGAAGTATGACATTGATGTTTTAACAATCTATAAATAATACAGAAATGAAATTATTTCCAACTTTTGCATTTATTCTACAACTATGAGTTACTTTAATTTCAATAAAATTTACCACAGTAAAATTCATAAGTGTCATTGGAAACAGTTTTCCAGCTGTTTGTATACATGGTTTTGTACTTCGAAGCATCATAAATGTCAGTAGCTTCGTAATTATGTTCATTCCCCGATACCATTCAGTATTATAACTGAAATTATTAAAAAATCATGACACTTATATATTTTTTTTCTCATTTGTTTCAATTAGTTTAAATGAACACTTACATGGCGTCAAATATCATACTACTATGATCAAGTATTTTTTGACTATTCCAACTGTAGTAATAAATGTGGACAAAATGTCCAAGACATAATACGACAGATTGTAATGCTTCAGATGGTTGACCGACATTTAACATTGCCTAGCAATTGAATATCGTATACCATATCACTATTAAATCGTAACCGAAAAAAAAAATGATCGGATTTAGAATTATTCAAATCAAATTTGAACCAATTCCGATTACATAAATTCAGATCATTTTTTTTTTTTTTATAGAAAATGAATTATTTTTAGTCCGGTCGAAATAGTCCGAAAAAAATTCACCTTAAATGAAATTTCATGTTCTATTTAAATCGGACTTAGTTCATTATTATTTTGTTCACCTGTACTCCAGTCATACTCAAACCCATCACACTAGTTAAAAGTAAAATAAACATCAGGACAACGTGAGCTGATTCCATTTTTTCCGAAAACCTTTAGCAGATAAAAAATGCTTTTGAATTCATGAATATAATGAAATGGACTTTTTTGAAAAGTATATTTATTCACTAACCATATAGCTCTCCTATGATTTTCCAGACAATTGGTAATTCGTTTAGAAATTCTAGTTTTATCGGACAATTGCCGATCCTTAGATTTCTCATAATTCGACATATTACTTAGTTCATCTCTAAAGTTATTTCGACTACTTATTGAATATTCATGTATTGGTAAGTAGAAAATAAAAATATTTGATATTACCTAACAATTGTGAACATTCCGCAAACATGATGAACATAAACAGTGTATGTACCGTCAGCTGCTACAATTGATGTGATTCCAATTACAGCAGTGATAAAATGATGAATAATAATGGGTGTATAATATTTTTCTTTATCAATAATATAGTCAGTTCTAAAAATATATATAAACGGTCGTGACTCGTTGAGAGGAACCCAAAAATCCAGTATTCTTGGCGCAATTGTCACTACAAGATATATAATCATGCAGACATAGTACGCAACTAAAAAAAAAAAAAATGCCATGTTATGTTAATAAAAAACAAAAATTGAAATTGAAAATTTACTGGCACAAGCAACCGATATCTTTCGTCCTTTTTCAGCATATTCATGAATTATAATAATCTCATGCTCTGTTTTAACCATCAGCCAGTCATCTTTGATAGCATTAAATAGTTCCATCATCTGTAAAATGTTGAAACTTTATTTCGTTAATGTTGAAATAATATTCATACAATTTTTCATACACACTTTATCATTATTGATGATATACGTGCAATATTTAACCATGTAGATAAGATGAATGATGAAAATTGGCAGGCAATCAAGCACTATATTTAAATTCTTACGAACATTGATGAAGTTTAGAATCTGCAAAAAAAAATTTTTTTATTTTTAATTCTGTCATTATAATTATAAGAATAATTTTTAATATACTATTTTACATTTCATTATATTCATACAAACCTCAGGAATAACCATAGATGTATTTAAAAGCAATATAAAAGATCGTAGTATGTACTTTTCTAAACGTTTTTGATATGGCCAACTTCCAATACATTGATGAAGGTTTTTCATAACTTTGTAATACACTGAATCGAAGATATCCATGTTGATGGTGAAGTGAACAGAAACCTACTACTGTGTATTCAAAAAGTTTGATGCGTGTTTTACTTTTCATCAACATTATTATATATTCTCTCAGAGATGTTTGATGTATGCACCCTCCTTCACCATCATTAAGTATTCAGTCAGAAGTGTTTGATGTGACAAAACCCCCACTACAATAATATACTTCAATTGTTACCTTTTATATACTTACTACCTGGCAATTAATCGATTTTCCGGAACTGACTTTGTTCTTCAAACTCATATGTACAGTTGTCATTGGAGGACAATAAAATGAAACTTTTTACATGATTGAGACAAAATTATTGTTTTATCATTTAATGTTAATGTTTTGTAGACTCATATTTATTTTTAGTTCAATCGTTTTTATTTTACCGGAGACGAAACAGTAAAATAAAATAATAAGAGATTTTCAAGTTGGATATGGCACGATTTTAATTCAATTTATACAATGGAAAAAATTATACAGTTGAGTTTAACTGTGTAGGATGTAGAATAGGTGATTCAAATTTAATTATTTAATTTTATTGAATTGCATGCTGATTTCTAAATTTTGGCATTGCTACACAATCAATATATTTATAACAATTGAAAATATAATATATTTTATGATATATAATATTTAACTTCTGAAATTATATATTTATTGTATTGCTTCTAATATCGTAGAATATGGTGCAGTCGACTTTAAACAAATGATCTTGTAAACAAACAGTTTTATATGAGAATGATTTTATTGATATTGTATCAAAAATATTGAATAAATGCCGGTAATGAATCAATGCATTCACACCGAGGCAAAAGTGTCCATGGAGAGAAATATTATCTTCCCTGCAGTTAATTTTGGATGATTTTTGGCTTCGCGCCAATATCACCATAATTATGGATTTTTGTTTTCAAAGGAATTTAACACCAACTCGATAGAGTTTGTACGAGCAATAATCGAGTACACAGATTGTTTATAAATTTTATCTTATTTAAATTTTGAAAAGGACACCTATTCGATAAAATTTGAAGAGAAGATGTTTACAAAATATCAGCAGGATTATTGCATTGTTTGGGGACCCTCGCTGAAGTCTTTTGACTTCAAATAATATATAAAGAAAACGCAGTATCAGAAAAATTGAAAACTTATTGTTTTATATTTTTTTTATTGAAATATTTATTTACTTCATAAAATGATTATTATCCAACGACTAAAGTGTCTCATTAATTTTGCCTGAGTTGTCTTCATCTTGACGATGTCAATACGGTGAAAAAAGATACAGCATTCTTCAGCATCTTGAAATAACAATTTTGAAGTTATCTATTTTTGTAATTATACTTAAACGAATAATTCATGGAAAAATATTTTTTGCTTTACTTAACATACCACACTAAAATTGTACATCGATATTATAAACAATGATCCTGCAGTTACTCTGCATGGTGTTGCACTTCTCAACATTATTGGCACTAAAAGTCGTTGAAGTTCCACAGGAATGTCATACCATTTGGACATGTATCTATATAATAATATATATCGTTCATATGAATTGTAAAAGATGAATGAAATCTATAATATTGTTTGATACCATTCTGAACTAATGTACATACGCAGAATAAAATACATTTTCACTTTCATCAATAAGTCTTTGTCCTTGAAGACTACTGAAGAAGAAATGAAAAATAGAACCCATTGCAAATGCCAAAAATCTCATTGACTCACTAGGTTGATCGAGCTTCACCACAGCCTGAATAAATCCATAATTCTTATAAATCCAAAATGTTTAAAGGTATACTCGATTAATACTCGATTTAGAACTCACCACTATTCCGCATAAAGTAATCATAAATAAATTAATAAGGAATATAAGTAGATACAATGTAGTCCCTGCTGACTCCAGCTCCTTAGAAAATCTTTAAGAAAATAAATCTCATATTCCAAAGAAAAAAAACTAATGACCAAAAATTTTATATCGAGCATTGACATACTCTAAAGCATTCAAATGCATTCTGACAACTAGAATGATTTGTTGAAGTATTTTCTTCGATTGCACTTCTTTATCTTCAGTTTTGTCGCCACTAATTTCATGTATTTTTATCAAGTGAAGTCTATGAGAAAAAAATAATTAATCATGTTGAATTATTTCGATTGACACTGTATACTGAATCTAAATATTATTTTTCAATTCTTGCCTTACTCTCGCAAACATTCCGCATGCATGATGAACATAAATTGCAAACATGTTATCCAGTATAACAAATATACTAACTGAAAGAGGACCTGATATGTAACCATGGATTAAAATTGGCACATAATATTCATTCTGATCCACAAAATATTCAGTTTGAAATATAAATAAACGATTCCGCGTCTCATTGAGTGGATGCAATTTATCCAGTATGATTGGAATTGTTGATGGAGCGAGAAACAGCACGACAATGGAGAAGATGGTAACTATTTAATGTATGCAAAAATTCTCAAATAGGAAAAAGCATTTTTGAGTAATATAAGTAATATTGAGAAACGAAGAAATATAATAATGGAAATTTTCCTTCTTCATGAATGAATTCAATTCAAAATGAATATATAATTATATGATTGAAATATCAAAGAAAATTTGAAGATGCTTAGAATATTATATATTTCTAATGAATAGATGATTCATACATGTATAGTAAACGTTGACCACTCGACCACGCTCGTAAAATCGATGCGTGATTTCGATGTCTTCGTCTAATTCAAGACTGTCCCAATCTCTTTCCATGTGCAAAAACAAATTTTTCATCTATATAATGAGTATAAATATCATTGAGATAACATATGACCAGATGAAAAAATCAAAATTTTCCATACAATTGACAATATTTACTTTTTTGGCGTTAAATATCCAATTGAAATATTTACCAAATGTAATTGAATGAAGACATAGCATAGGTATACATTCGATAATGCCATCAAAACTATGTCTTTCCTCACCAAGTTTTATCAACTGAAATATCGTCATAAATTATTAAATTCAATTCACAATCATCCTCACAGATTCCTGAATTTATATGATTATATTCACCTTCGGTATCACTATACTGATTACAGTCGTTAAAACGATAAATCGCGCTAAAATGCGATGAGAAGATTTTTGATAGGGCCAATGACCGTAGAAGAAAAAAATAAATTTGAGGAATCGGTAATATCCATGGTTAAAAACATCCATGGCAAGTTCACGGTTTTGTTCTGACTAAAACTGTGTGAGATCAATATGAGACCGAGTCGATTGCAATGCCAATATTTCTGGCTCATTACGAATTCACTCAGAAGTCTTTGATGACGGTGTAAAGACAGGGTAGCAAATAGCCAATAGAATCATTGATGATATAATTGCATGTCAGACTACAAAAGAAAGCTTGGTGCATTGATGTTGTAGCATCAGTCATTTTGACAAAAGAAAATATGTATCAGTCACGTTAAACTATACAGAGGATAAGAATAGTATGCGGTGATTCGAATACAATTGTTTCAAATTTATTAATTTAGTAATACATAACTAAACTTATATACGTAAGTATATATTCGGCGTTTGTCGAGAATAATTTCTCTTATTTCATTAATTATAACCAATTTTATATACGTTTTATGATATTCATTGATCATATAATTATCGCATTGACATCAATACCGTAAAATATGATGCAGCTGTCTTCATGATTCTACAAACAGTTTGATATGAGAAAAATTTTTATTAATATGGTACGAAAAATAATAAACAAATGCTTTCTAAGCATGGCGAAAGTGTCTATGGAGAGAAATGTAATCTTTCCTGTGGTTAATATCTGCATGGTTTTTGACGTCACAAAGTCACCATAATTACAAGTTTTGGAGATTGCAAAGGCATATTATACCATCTCGATGAAGTTTTTGTAAGCAAAAATCGTGACCCTTATGAAAATTGGTCTTCAGCAAAATATTGTTCTCGAACTATTTTGATGCTTTTATGAATATTATGGAGAAATACAAGTTTCTGATTGCTCTATATTCAACATGTTGGTATCATTATGAAGTACATGGCGTATAGTTTATATAGTTGTCAACATTGTACTAACATTCAGTATTTTCAAATCAGATAATTTTGCCTTTAATATACCTGTACATTGAGAGAATTTTCGAGTAAATATTACCCCGTAACCCATGTCAGCCTGGGACATAACAATATTTGATAGAAAAATTACCCTATAGCGGTGTAATAGTATATTATTTCATGAGGAGAAATATTAATACTCTTCAGGCGTGCCTGAGTTTGTCCGCCGAACGAAGTGAGGCGGGTAACAGAAGGCAAGCCATGAAAAGTTATTTCTCTTTCAAACGGAATATGCTATTTTTTTTCAAAGGTACAATAATGAAGCCATAATTATACTGAGGTGGCTGCGAAAAAATAATCATGAAGTTGTTGGTTATGGTTGTTGGCGAAAAAAAATTTGCCTGATAAATATACTAACATTAACCTGTCAGTTTTAGAAATGCATGCGTTTTATGAAGCGTTTCGATGGCAATAACGCTTTTCCCTCGGATGTAGATGAAATTGAATTTCTCCAGTGTCACTTCAGTACAATCGGGACTTCTAGAATAACATGCGATGTTGCGGATTTTCAGTGTACTACAAAAAATGTCCGCTCGTACGTAGAATGACAGTGAAGGGTTTGAAAGTACATAAAGAATTATAATTATTTTTAAAATACTGATTTTGTTGTGTTAAGGGCCGGCAGAACTGACGATGGAATGTGAGAGTGCGTTTTGCGCCCTCGCGTTCCGCGGCAAGTTTGATAAGCTCTTCATCAATGCCACCATGTTTTTCCAGGGAGTTGCTGGCTTTAAATGATTGAGGTACCTTCAGGGCCCCAAAATTTTGTAATTTTTTTTTAGTACCGATAAAACAAAATTGAAGGAGGCGCTTTTTGATGCTTTTACATTGGAATCTCTCACGCAAATAACAGATATACCTAAATATTAATTTCATAATTCTTTTATTCAAATTGAAGATGAAAATATTAATTATGGTGCTTGTTTTTCCGAATCGTGATTAACTGAATAATCCATATGCATAGCATGTATATAAATTATACATATATAAATAAATTAATTTCAGATAAATTTTATATTTTTAAATTCATTCCACAATAAATTTAATATAAAACGTATTCATACATTACTGAAAAGTTGATAATATTAATGTATAAATCAAGTCAATCAGAAAGTAATGTCGTTTTCGCGTATATTGTAATTTATTTTGCTCAAAAACAATAATGTCGAAATAATTTTATTTCCAACTGAAAGAGTTTGGATCGAGTAATGTAAGAAAGAAAAAATAAAAACATAGTTTTCCAAGCTTGAATGCTCAGAGTTTTATTGTCGGTATGTTATATGTATATTATGTAATTGTTCATCAAAAAAACAATGTGTATGTGTTGTACCAACATGAATCAGTATTTATTTAGTACAGATGATATTGAGAATAAATTAACTTACTTCAAATGCAACGAATTGTAAAATGTAACACCTTCGGAATTAATTCAATTTTAGTCATTGTAGTAAAGTCGTATGCAATTATTAACATCACCTACTTTCAAAGTTTCGATAAATGTACATGTACATTAGGGTGTTTCATATTTAGGCGATATTTTTTTTTTTCCGAGCACATTGAAAATCTGATTATTTATGGAAAAAAAAAATATTCCCGTTTGAAAAAAAATTCTAAGTTAATTAGAGGCTTGGCTGTATCAAAAATTCGATTTCCCGTATGATTAACACGGGTTAGATTGTTTGTTCGTCTTCAACTCGATTTTTTCATGACAAAAAATTTTTTCTCGAAAAAATGAATTCATAGCTTTTATAGAGCATTAAATTTGCGACAAAAAAGTTGTCCTCCGCAAACGCTCTCCGAGTTGCAGTTTTCGAGTTATAGAGCTGAAAAGCTGAAAATTGAGCATAATTGATAACAAATTTTCTTTAAACCGGAATTTATTGATCTGACATTAATTATTATCTTACAATAAACTCTATGAAGCTTCTATATTATTAATTAAGCATTATAGCTTTAATAGTAAGATAATAATCAATGTTGAATCAATAAATTCCAGTTTAAAAAAAAATTTATTGTCAATTATAATCAACTTTTATCTTTTCCAGCTCTACAACTCGAAAACTGTTGATCGGAGAGCGTTTGCGGTGGAGAACTTTTTGTAGTAAATGTAATGTCCTACAAAAGCTATATATTTATTTTTTTCAAAAAAAATTTTTGATTGCCGAAAAATCGAGATGAAGTCGAAAAAAAAATTTTTTCGTGTTATTTATATGAGAAATCGAATTTTTGAATGAGTGAAGCTTCTAATTAACTCTGAACTTTTTTTCAAACGGAAATATGTTTTTTTTTTATAAATTATCAGATTTTTAGGTATTACAGATTAAAAAAAAAACAATAATGTAAATGTGAGCTGAAATGGTGAAAGTTGATTATAATTAATAACAAATATTCTTTATAGTGGAATTTATTGATCTGACATCAATTATTATTTTATGATAAACTATGAATCTCTTACATTGTTGAATTTAGGAACCACCGTTCATAATTAAGAAATAAATATAAGTATCAATCAATAATTATTACAAAATCATAATACAAACTGAATTCAAATTCAAATTTTCACGTATATTTGATTTTTTTAAATTTTCCTACTTATATTTTATACCACAGCTGTATTTTTCATTGAACCCATGATATATAGGTGTAGATTAACCTCATTGTTTATTATTGAATGAATGGAAAAATTTATTTCTAGTAAATATTGTGATTTATTAATAAAAATTCTCATTTATGTCTGAAATATGAACGGTGGTTCTTAAATACAACAATGTAAGAGATTCATAGTGTTTATCATAAAATAATAATTGATGTCAGATCAATAAATTCCAGTATAAAGAATATTTGTTATTAATTATAATCAACTTTCACCATTTCAGCTCACATTTACATTATTGTCTTTTTTTTAATCTGTAATGCCTAAAAATCTGATAATTTATAAAAAAAAAAACATATTTCCGTTTGGAAAAAAGTTCTGAGTTAATTAGAGGCTTCACTCATTCAAAAATTCGATTTCTCATATAAATAACACGAGAAAATTTTTTTTTCGACTTCATCTCGATTTTTCGGCAATCAAAAATTTGTTTTGAAAAAAATAAATATATAGCTTTTGTAGGACATTACATTTGCTACAAAAAGTTCTCTACCGCAAACGCTCTCCGATCAACAGTTTTCGAGTTGTAGAGCTGGAAAAGGTAAAAGTTGATTATAATTGACAATAAATTTTTTTTTAAACTGGAATTTATTGATTTAACATTAATTATTATCTTACTATTAAAGCTATAATGCTTAATTAATAATATAGAAGCTTTATAGAGTTTATTGTAAGATAATAATTAATGTCAGATCAATAAATTCCGATTTAAAGAAAATTTGTTATCAATTATGCTCAATTTTCAGCTTTTCAGCTCTATAACTCGAAAACTGCAACTCGGAGAGCGTTTGCGGTGGATAACTTTTTTGTCGCAAATTTAATGCTCTATAAAAGCTATGAATTCATTTTTTCAAGAAAAATTTTTTTGTCATGAAAAAATCGAGTTGAAGTCGAAAAAACAATCTAACCCGTGTTAATCATATGGGAAATCGAATTTTTGATACAGCCAAGCCTCTAATTAACTTAGAATTTTTTTTCAAACGGGAATATTTTTTTTTTTCCATAAATAATCAGATTTTCAATGTGCTCGGAAAAAAAAAATATCGCCTAAATATGAAACACCCTAATGTACATATATATAAAAAAAAGCAAACAAATATTTTCTCATTTTTTCATTGTTTATTTGATCATATATGACATCCTTTCTAACTCTGCCATCACTTACAAGATCTCGAATAAATTCATAAACTAATTCATATAAAAGTAATTTCATTATCATTTAGTTAATTTGTAAATAATAACGTAAGTAACGAATTAAATTTTGTACTAGGGTGCTTTTTTTGAGGGGACTATTTTTTTTTCTCGCGGCATTGACGGAATACTATTCCAAACCGTCAAAAAAAAATTCCCTCCAAAGATGAGCTCTTAATTTTAATATTAAGAACTGCCATCATCTATTTGAAATTTTTTCATTTAATTAACATGCGAATCTCAATTTTTTTTTTCATCAATCTATAATTTGTAGCATTTTACGCTATTCAATCGGTTCTCAACAGAAATGGTACCTGAATATATAAATTTTCGAAGTGCTGATCATAAAATTGTTTTCTGTGAATTGCCCTACCTGTAAAAAATTTTGAAGCTGATTTTTGCTCGATTTTCATGGTTTTTTCGATTTTTTTCGATTTTTTCCGAAAACTATCAACTTTACAGAGAAAGTTGATGATACCTTTTTTGTAGGAAATTAAATTTTCTACAGAATAGTGTTTCTGACTGAAAAGCGTAGACCTGAAAGTTTTCGAGAAAAATTCAATTAAACAGATGAAAATTCGAAATTTCTCCGTTTAATATAGATTTAAGTTTTTTTTAATGACACTGTATAGCTGAGGAAAAAATCAATACACTATTATAAATAGAAAATCGATCGTATGTAATAAATCGATCAATTTATTTATTTCAAAATTCTTTGTCAGTTTTATAATAACACTTACAAATATATCACTTAGGATTGATGCAATTCATAATTAGATTTAACGCACGACGAATAATTTTTACGATGATTCTGGACAACTTATAATAGATATTGTCGTTGGTTTTCGTCATTCGTTAGACAGCTATTGAATTTTTCGATCAAAGCTACACCTCTTTCGGCAGTATCATTTACAATTTTCAAATTACTAAAAGTATGCAAACATTTTTAATATCATGGATCATTACCCCATGAATCAATACTATTATCCAAAAAATCGTACGATAATCAAAAATGTTCGAAGATAAAAATTGATTTCTTGCTCACAAAATCACTTATATTCTGTGATGACATCAAATTTAATTGTTCTTTTTTAACATTCAAACGTTTGATATTATCATCAATCATCATTGTTTTTTTTGTTTTCATATTATGTATCATTTTTCATTTTTCTTCCTGAGTAACAGTCGAATCGAATAGAGCTAAACAAGCAAGTTGCTCATGCAAATACCAAAAATGATTGCTCAATTTTTCTATAGCAGCTTGGGCAACTTTGGAGTGAATTTGTTTATATTTAATCAAATTTTTCAACAACTGTAAATCATTGTTAGGTGCTCTTATTGCATTTGGAGCATCAAACCACATTTTAATGTACATAATGACAATGAAAATACAAATTTCACGCAAAGAACGAAAATCGGAAGCGCTCATAGAGAATTGTTGTCTAAACATGTATATTTTTAAACAATATATTGCTTTGGCAAGCCATCTTGCGTGATGGACAGCTCCAGGAGTTTTAAATTTGAATCCGTTATTGGGTTTTCCTCCCAGGAAAATGTATCCCAACTCTATAGTAATTCTCTATAATCATCTCTCGGTTGATGGTTCTAGTGAAAAAAAAAAAATTTGATTTGGACATGAATTTAGAATAATTTAACGTTAATTGGATTCTATTGATTACATTTTAGCAATTAGATATGATTCATCGAGATAATTACATAATATAAGATATTTACAAAAGTTGCTTGAACATAGTAAAATTATTCAAAACTAAGAAAAAATTTCTTGTTTCAAAAATACTTCCACTCAATCGTAACAGACTTCTATTTATATTATTTATACCTTGAATTTATCCTCTATGAATTGCATGATATCTTTTTTGTTCTCATTCAACACATCTTTAATATTTTCATCTTCGATTCCAATGTCATACAGAGATGTATTAATTTTGTTCCAATTATCTTTGAGCCTCTTGAAAATTGGAACGTTTGGACTGTTTATTGCTGGCCAAGCCACTTCCGTAACATTTTTTAATATTATTTCCATGATATGATGACGGCATGCAAAATACAGTACATCGTGACCCAATTTTTTTGCGAAATTCATATCTCGATCACCATTACTTGATCGTACAGAAAAGTTCTATTTACATTTTTTGTAGGAAATGAAACGCTCTACAAAAAAGGTATCTTACAATTATTTCATAATTCTTACCATTTAGAAGATATCGGATGTGAAAGTTTCAAGAATTTAACAAAAATTTCTTTGTTACTTCTGCATTTTATAACTATTATATAAATAATAAATATTATAACATGCGCAACATATATTTTTGTAGGGAATTAAACGCTCTATAAAAAAGATCTCTTATGGTTAGTCGATTACTCTAACCATTTAAAAGATATTCGCATTCATGACTTAGATGAATTTAAAATATTTATTAAAAAATTATTAAAATCAGTACGCAGGGATTGAAATGAATATCTTCTAAATTGTTAGAGTAATCGATTAACCACAAGAGACCTTTTTTGTAGAGCGTTAAATTTCCTACAGAAATATATATTTTCCGCTTTATAATATTGATTTGTCTACGAGTTATAATATTTAAAAGTAACAAATTAATTTTGTTAAATTCTTCAAACTTGAACCACCGATATCTTCTAAACAGTAAAAGTTATGAAAAAATTGTAAGATACCTTTTTTGTAGAGCGTTCAATTTCCTATTAAAATATGTATTGATCATTTGAATCCGTCTATTGGTTCGTAGGCTACAAAATATTCTGACGATAAGAAAAAACATTTTCCATGTTATTTAAATAGAAAATAGAAATTCACAACGAGTGACCCCTTAATATTAACATTAAGAGCTCCGGTTTTAACAGGCATCTTTTCACACCTCCCTGAAGGTATTTCAGAGGGGGCTTTAAAAAAAAAAATTAGTCGATTTATTTGAACCAGTCTAATATGTATATATCCCATATGATATTTCTCATCCTATAAATACCTATCATGAAGTACATATATAATGAAACGACATTTCTGTATGTACTTATATACATACCAATGATGTTGAACATCCTATTGATTGAACAAAATTATTTCACATTGTAATTTATTTTGTGAAAATTACAAATAATTTGAAGAGCTGTCCAGTAATTACTACAATTTACGCGTATATTATTATTTTCTTCAAATATATTTGAAGAAAATGATGATCAAGAGCAATTATTCATCGTAAATGAAATGAAAAATATTCATACATGTATCCCATATATGAAATTCATCATTCTAGAAATGAAAATCATGAAATAATTAAATATCCCGATACATTTGTAAATGCATGCTTATATATATACATATATATGTAATGAAATAATCAATCACATTATTGATTGAACAAAATTATTTCCCATCATAAATTATTAAGTGAAAATTATATATGATTTTAAGAGTTCATTAATTATTATAATTGACGCGTATATTACTAAAGAAAACAATAATCAAGAGCAATCAGTTTTCATAAATAAAATGATAAATATTCATATATATATCTCATATGATATTTATCATTCTATAAAAACATATCTCCAAACAATAAAAAATTTTATCGTAGTATTGTTGAATAGAATAGGAATTTAACCGGGCGCTCAGCTAATTGTGCCATTGTGCCCGAGCCCTACGAAGGACAATTCGTTATTAGGTGGGTAGCCCAGGAAGACCAGCTGCCCTAGCGAAGCTAACCAGCCTACCCGCCCCAACCTCTGAAAGTTGAATATTGCCACCCGTGTCCACCCCCAGGATTTCCTTCCGGATCTCCTCCAGCGGCGCACAGTCGGCAAGCACATGCAGAGGTGTTTCCTCTGCTGCGTTGCATCTCTGGCACATGGAGTCCTGTGCGACACCAATGTTCCTGAGATGCTTAGCCGTATGCCAGTGGCCAGTCACAAGCCCAACAGACAGTCTTAGTTGAGCTCTGTCGAGCCGAATGAGACTGTCGCCCACTGCTTTGGAAGGCCCCTGAAAAAGGGCTTTCGAGTGTCTCATGCCTTTGGCTTCCAGCCACATGTCAAGGAATATGTCGTTAGATCTCCTATCGAATAGACTTTTAATGAAGCTGTCTGGCACTGGGGTCGGACAGACAGGCAACTTACTCGTGTGGCAAGCTCCACTCCTTGCCAGTCTGTCCGCCCTCTCATTCCCCTGGAACCCACAATGACCTGGGACCCAGACGAGCTTAACGTGATTAATCTGGGCAAGCCGCTCAAGCAGCCCCACGCAGTCGCTCACCAACCTGGAGGTTATTACGACTGACTGGAGCGCACTGAGGGCCTCCCGACTATCACTGCAGATATATATGTGTTTGTTCCTGTGTTTTAGGTCTAAAATATGACCCGCACAGGCCCAAATCGCATATAACTCCGCTTGGAAGGCAGTGGCCGTGTGACCGAGCTTCAGAGTCACCTCTGTTCTCGGTCGGTCCGACCAAAACGCTGCCCCTGCACCCCTGAAAGATCTGGACCCATCCGTATACCAGATGAGCCCTTTAGGCTTCAGGAAGCTAGGAGAGTCCACCTCCCAGTCATGCCTTTCTGGAAGGATTACTCGAAAGTTAGAACTGAAGTGGTAGATGCCCGAAACCCGGTCCCCACCCAGGGGGAGAACCTCCTCGAGATCCCTGCCCCTGAGCAGAGCCGCGCGCCCGTGCCTCGATCCACTCCAGTAGCCGTTGAAGTGCAGTCTCAGTGCAGTCTTTGCTGCTAGGGACGCTGCGTATAAAAGTGGGGGTTTAATGTTTAGTAAAGCCCCCATAGCTAGGGTAGGGGTTGTTTTCATGGCCCCCGTAATCCCCAGCAGAACTAATCTATAGACCTTATTCACAGCTTTCGTCGTGGTTTGCCTGCTCAAAGCCGGCCACCAGACAACTGAAGCATATGCGATTTGAGGGACCAAAATGGCTGTGTATATCCACTTCACCATAATGGGTTTAAGACCCCATGTTTGTCCGAACATTCTTCTACATGCCCAGAAGGTGGCAATAGCCTTCTGGACCTGTTTGTTGACGTGGGGGTTCCATTTGAGCCTATTATCCAGAGTGACGCCAAGATAGCGTACTTCTCCAGAAAAGCTCAGCACCGTGTTGAATATTGAGGGCGCTTTGACCGTGAACCTCCTCTTCCTGGTGAAGAGCACCATCTCAGTCTTGTTGGGATTAACCTTCAAGGATCTGGATGTGCACCACACCTCGACGAGGTCCAGAGCGCGCTGCATCCTCGATCTCATGACCTCTGGATTACTGCCTTCGACCAGGAGAGCCACGTCATCAGCATAGCCGATGGCAGACACCCCCAGCCTTTCCAGTTCCCTCAAGAGGTCATCAATAACCATCAACCACATGAGAGGGGAGGAAACTCCTCCCTGCGGGCATCCTCTTTTGACGAGAGCCCCAATGTTGCCGTCGCAACCCGTGGTAACAGTCCTGTTGCTGAGCATATAATGGAGCCACCTTGTTATAGACTTCTCTACACCAAAGCCCTCTGCTGCCCTGCAAATAGAGTCGAAGGGCGTGTTGTCGAATGCCCCTTCGATGTCGATAAATACACCCAGAACTGAGTTTTTGCTGTGGAGGGCCCTCTCGATGTGGCCTACCACAACGTGAAGAGCCGACTCCACAGATTTGCCCGCCTGGTATGCGTGTTGTGAGTGATGGAGTGGCCTTTGAGCCAGACAGTCATCTCGTATGTGCCTGTCAACCATTCTCTCCAGCGTCTTCAGCAGGAAAGATGATAGGCTGATAGGCCTAAACGATTTAGCCAGATTATAGGATGGTTTACCCGGTTTTGGGATAAACACCACCCTAACGTCCTGCCATGCGTTAGGAACGTAGCCTAGAGCCACACCAGCTCTAAAGATGGGCAGGAGATGTCTACGGAGGATCTCTCCTCCTTCCTGTAGCAGAGCGGGAAAAATCCCGTCCGGTCCAGGGCTCTTGAACTTGTCAAAAGCTTGCATCGCCCACCCGATACGAGCCGGTGTTATGACCCGGGCAGCCGTTCTCCAATCTCCGTCTCTGACTATCTTATAGGATCGTCCCCCTTCCTGAGGCTTGTCCCCGGTGCCCCTGAGTACCGAGCCCGGGAAGTGCACCTCAAACAAGTGGGCGATCGTTTCTTCGTGAGACTCCGTCTGCTTTCCGTTAGGTAGTGTCAGACTGCTGAGGCCCTCGCTTTGTCCGGCCGTGAAGATCCTGCGGAGGCGTGCCACCAGTGGTAGATCCTCCATCCTGTTGCAGAAGCTTCGCCAGGCTTCGTCTTTAGCGACCTTGATGTCCTTTTTGTATAACCTTTGGACCTCTTTGTAATGGGCCCAGTCGGTATCAGACCTGGTCTTTAAAGCTCTGTTTAGCAGCTTCCTGGACCTGGATCGTAGCTTAGACAGCTCCTTATTCCACCAGGCCACGCGTCTGCTGCCTTTTCCTGTTCTTAGGGGGCAGGCCGCCTCGTAAGACTGCAGAATAGCATTCTGCAGCTCCTCAGCGGCCTGGTTGAGCGCCCCTTCAGACCTCAGGTTCCTTTTGGGTTCCCCGAGCCTGCAGGCCAGCTCCGTTCTGTAACGTTGCCAGTCGGTGACCCTGGGGTTCCGAAAGGGCCTGGTTGTCTTCCTGGGGTTGTCGCACCTCAGCGTAAATTTGATCTTGCGGTGATCTGAAAGAGTGTCCTCTGCGCAGACCCGCCAGTCAATGATTGACTGGGCAATCTTCCGAGAGCCCAGCGTAAGGTCTATCACCTCCTGCCTTCGAGGCGTGACAAAGGTATAACTGTTGCCCTCATTCAGGACGTCCAAGCTAGTGCCTGATAGGTACCCGAGAAGTGACGAGCCCCTATCATTGGTGTTAGAGCTCCCCCACACCTCGTGGTGTGCATTGGCGTCACACCCGATAAGCAGGGGAAGGTCCTTCGCTCTGCAATAGTCGACCAGGGCTCCCACCTCGTTAGTGGGGACCTCTGCTGAATCGTATGGTAGGTACGCTGAGCCCACAATGAGCCTAGTTCTTGTTCCCCCAATACGAGTCTGAATCGCTACTACAGCCAGGTCTCTGGTACAGAGGTAATCCAGTTTGGTTGCCTGCAGTCTTCTGTTGACAAATATGCAGGCCCTCGGTCCCAGTTCCGAACGCTTGTAGATGATTTGTCCAAGCGTGGTCTCTATCCCTTTAATGGACCCCCTACAAACCCAAGGTTCCTGTATTAGGGATATGTCTGTCTGCAGCACTGCAAGGTCCCTGCTGAGTACCGCTGAGGCCGCTTTGCAGTGCTGCAAGTTGATTTGGGAGAAGTTAATCCGCTCTGCAGCCACAGGAGCTGCAGGGCTGTTGGACACTTCTCGCGTTAATGAGGAATTGAGGGGAGTTTGGTGTGGGATTAAGGGAGGATGGAGTGGGGGAGTAGGGTTGGGGTTAGAAATGGATGTAGGGGAGACCATGTTACTGGCCATCCTCTACCTCCATCGAGGCGACATCACCCTTATTCTTGGTGGCCAAAGGTGATGCCATAGGAGACCCCATCGTGAACGAGGTCAGGGTGGTCTGAGTCCCCTTCCTCGTACCGTCTAGAGCCTCCTTGATGGCCAACGCGGCCGAGGTGGGGCGTCCAACTTTTTCCTTGCTGGAGCCCCCCTCGGACACTCTTCTCTCCAGTGTTAGGCGTGGCGGCCTGATCAGGTCGCAAGCCTGCGGATTCGGAGTCAGGGCCGCAGTGTCGCCCGAGGGCCCCACTGTGGGAGCCCCCGTTGAAACCCCGCTCCCCTCCCCGACCCGCGATCCTCCCGTGACCGCCATGGCCTTGGATTTCATCGCAGGGTGCCCCTTTATAGGAGCCCCTTTGCATCTATCCCCGGCCAAGGTCTCTCTCTCAGTCCCGGAGTCTCTCGGAGCCTGATTCCCTTTGGCGGTCTTGTGTTGGACCTCGTGAAACCGGGCCCTTCCCAAGCCGAAGTAGGGAGCGAAGCCCACTTTAGTGAGCTCCGCCACAGACCCCTCGTCGACCCCCAGGATGAGTTGGAGACTCTTCCCCGTTGGCTTGGCTTCCCAGACCTTCCACATCTCTGTGTTCAGCCCGGGATTGCCTCTTTCAAGTCTCTTGAAGACCGCTGCCACCCCTTCGTTGGTGTCTCTGAAGATGGCAGTCATCTTCTTGAGCTTAGGGATCCTTTCCTTGTCCAGGACCTGTAGACAGGCCCCTTCCCAAGGTTTGATCGCGGACACAGTGGATCTAAGCCACTCTTTCGCCATCTCATCGGTGCAGGTTACCCAAAGGATGCCCCGCTCCCACCGGTTCCCCTCAAAGCGAGGGACCGCCACCTCCCTTGGGATGGCGTCGATCGCTCCAAGGAGCGCCCGGGTGAGCAGTTCCCCCTCCTCTCGCTTCAGGGACCGCTCTGGGTAGCCGACCGGCACAATAGCCAGCCTTCTATCCGCCAAGACAGCCTCTCTGAAGCTCGAGGGTTGGGCACCTCTGTTCTTTTTCACCTGTTTGCGTATTTCAGGCGGGGTAACGGTCTCGTTCCTTCGCCTTTTCAGGTTAGTCGGAGCCGAGCCGTCCTTGTCTCCCGTTTCGCCGCCACAGTCATTAGGCCCGTCAAGCGAGCCACCTGGCTGTGGGGCTGAGACATCAGAGGATGCGTCAATGCGGGGCGCCAGTCCAAGTTCCCGCTCAGCTTTCGCTTTGCGGGCCCTTTTCTTGGCTGCGCCACATCTGTTCCTCTTCTTTCCTGTGTCTTTGGGGTTCGGTGGCCCAGTTGTATCTGAGCCAGCTCGCCCCGCTGACATGTCCATAGGGACAATCGTTCCAGAGTGACCAGACTGGGAAGTCTGGCCAGACTGGAGCGAATCTATGGCACTAGGTGCCAGTGGTTGTGGATCGGGGACCCCTGTCGGAGCCCCGTCACCCATAGGTTTTGTTTTTAAATCGTTAGCTTCCATATGAATCCCACGAGTTAGCAGGCAAGGTTTGGTCCGCCCACCCAGAATCCTGCCTGGGTGGGTAAGGCTCTGATACAATGGGATGAGCCAGGTGTCCCAAGGGCATCGTTCGCGACACTGTTCCCCAGTGCCATCCAGCCATCGGCACGATGGCTTACACCTTAGCTTGGGGAGTTGGTCCGCGGCGGGGCCTTAGCTCTCCTGGGCCAGGTATTAATCCGGCCGGATTGCCTATAGCGCCCGCAGACCGAGGTCCGATCGAAAAACGCGTTCCCCTTCGGTGAGGGGCCCGCCCCCTTCTCACTAACCATCGGCCCCCCCTATCCGCCACCCGGGGACGCGCCCGGTAGGCACTCAACCTTGCCCTCCCCTCCCGTTGAACGGAAGCAGAGCGCCCGAGGTAGTATTGTTGACAATACAGTGACATATTTTATTTATATAATTGAAAATTAAAAACAGTGTATATATGTATCTTACCTTAATTCAAATATGTCACACACGCGTAAATAAATTATATATTTATATATAAATACATCTATATACATCCCGTAAACATATGTATTTTTATCTTATTTGAATTTTGAAAAGGACACCTATTCGATAAAATGTCGAAAGAAAATGCTTACAAAATATCAGCAGGATTATTGCATCGTTTGAGGACGCTTGCTGAAATATTCTAAGTTCAAATAATATATAAAGAAAACGTAGTATCCGAAAAATTAAAAACTTATTGTTCTATATTTTGTTTATTGAAATATCTATTCACTTCATACAATGATTATTATCCAACGACTAAAGTGTCTCATTAATTTTGCCTGAGTTGTCTTCATCTTAACGATGTCAATACAGTGAAAAAAGATACAGCATTCTTCAGCATCTTGAAATAACAATTTTGAAATTATCTATTTTTATAATTACTTGAACAAATAATTCATGGAAAAACATTTCTTGCTTTACTCAACATACCACACTAAAATTGTACATCGATATTATAAACAATGATCCTGCAGTTATTCTGCATGGTGTTGCACTTCTCAACATTATTGGCACTAAAAGTCGTTGAAGTTTCACAGGAATGTTATACCATTTGGACATGTATCTATATAATAATATATATCGTTCATATGAATTGTAAGAGATGAATGAAATCTATCATATTGTTTGATACCATTCTGAACTAATGTACATACGCAGAATAAAATACATTTTCGCTTTCATCAATAAGTCTTTGTCCTTGAAGGCTACTGAAGAAAAAATGAAAAATAGAACCCAATGTAAATGCCAAAAATCTCAGTGACTCGCTAGGTTGATCGAGCTTCATCACAGTCTGAATAAATCCATAATTCTTATAAATCCAAAATATTTAAAGGTATACTCGATTAAAACTCGATTTGGAACTCACCACTATTCCGCATAAAGTAATCATAAATAAATTAATAATGAATATAAGTAGATACAATGAAGTCCCTGCTGACTCCAGCTCCTTGGAAAATCTTTAAGAAAATACATCTCATATTCCAAAGAAAAAAAACTAATGACCAAAAATTTTATATCGACCATTGACATACTCTAAAGCATTTAAATGCATTCTGACAACTAGAATGATTTGTTGAAGTATTTTTTTCGATTGTACTTCTTTATCTTCAGTTTTGTCGACACTAATTTCATGTATTTTTATCAAATGAAGTCTACGAGAAAAAAATAATTAACCATGTTGATTTATTTCGATTAACACTATATACTGAATCTAAATATTATTTTTCAATTCTTGCCTTACTCTCGCAAACATTCCGCATGCATGATGAACATACATTGCAAACATGTTATCCACAAAAATAAATATACTAACAGAAACAGGACCTGCTATGTAAGCATGGATTAAAATTGGTACATAATATTCATTCTGATCCACAAAATATTCAGTCTGGTATATAAATATACGATTCCGTGTCTCATTGAGTGGACGCAATTTATCCAGTATGATTGGAATTGAGGGTGAAGCGAGAAACAGCGCGAGAATGGAGAACAGGGTAGCTATTCAATGTATGCAAAAATTTTCAAATAGGAAAAAGCATTTTTGAGTAATATAAGTAATATTGAAAAACGAAGAAATATAATAATGGAAAATTTTCTTCTTGATAAATAAATTCGATTTAGAATAAATATATAATTATTTGACTGGAATATCAAAGAAAATTTTAAGAAACTTGAAATATTTCTAATGAATAGATGATTCATACATGTATAGTAAACGTTGACCACTCGACCACGCTCGTAAAATCGATGCGTAATTGCGATGTCTTCGTCGAATTGAAGACTGTCCCAATCTCTTTCCATATGCAAAAACAAATTTTTCATCTATATAATGAGTATAATTGTCGTTGAGATAACATATGACCAGATAAAAAAATCAAAATTTTCCATACAATTTTAACAATATTTACTTTTTTGGCGTTAAATATCCAATTGAAATATTTACCAAATGTAATTGAATGAAGACATAGCATAGGTATACATTCGATAATGCCATCAAAACTATGTATTTCCACACTAAGTTTTATCAACTGAAATATCGTCATAAATTATTAAACTCACTTCAAAATCATCCACACACATTCCTGCATTTATATGATTATATATTCACCTTCGGTATCACTAAACTGATTACAGTCGTTAAAATGATAAATCGTGCTAAAATACGATGAGAAGATTTTTGAAAGGGCCAATGACCGTAGAAGAAAAAAATAAATTTGAGGAATCGGTAATATCCATGGTTAAAAACATCCATGGCAAGTTCAGGTTTTTTTTCTGACTAAAACCGTCTGAGGCCTATATGAGACTGAGTCGTTTGCAACGCCAATCATTTGTGGTTCATTACGAATTCACTCAGAAGTCTTTGATGATGGTATACAGATAGGGTGATGAATAATTAATAGAATAACTGATTATATAATTGCATATCAGACTACAAAAGAAAGCTTGGTGCATTGATGTTGTAGCATCAGTCATTTTGACAAAAGAAAATATGTATCAGTCACGTTAAACTATACAGAGGATAAGAATAGTATGCGGTGATTCGAATACAATTGTTTCAAATTTATTAATTTAGTAATACATAACTAAACTTATATACGTAAGTATATATTCGGCGTTTGTCGAGAATAATTTCTCTTATTTCATTAATTATAACCAATTTTATATACGTTTTATGATATTCATTGATTATATAATTATCGCATTGATACCAATACTGTAAAATATGATGCAGCCGTCTTCATGATCTTACAAATAAACAGTTTGATATGAGAAACTTTTTTATTAATATGGTTCGAAAAATAATAAACAAATGCTTTCTTACCAAGGCGAAAGTTTCCATGGAGAGAAATATAATCTTCCCTGCAGTTAATCTGCATGGTTTCTGGCTTCGCAAAGTCACCATAATTACAAGTTTTTGTGTTTTCAAAGGCATTTTATACCAATTTGATAGAGTTCTTTATGCAGTATCATCAGCGTGTAATTCAATAACGTTATTCATATATTATTATAATTTTTTAATAATATTATTCAACGTACATATGTTCTTGAATGGCGCTACTCTCATCTGTTAATTGTTGTGATAAGTAGCAATCGAAAAATAAATGAAGCATTTGGGCACAGGCAAACATTGAATACTTGATCATCTGTTGAATTGTACTGGATTGAGTTTTAAGCTGTGATAATGGTGATAAATTAATAATGACAATCAAATTCAACAGGATCCCGTGGTCTAGCGAGCGAGAATTTGACAGAATTTCAAAAAATTTTTTTATAATAAAAGAAATGAACAATGTCATTTAAACTTTGTAGGTATGTTTTATTACATGTGAATTTTATAAAATTTAAAATTGAAAAAAAAAAAATTTTTTTTATTATAACAAAATTGGCGCTGAAGTCGCCTTTTTTGAAAAAAAGTAGACCTTGCTGGTGCACATCAGTTTGGCTCTCCTACTCATTTGAAATAAAAAAAAATTGATCCTTATTTGTTATAAGTATATATATCTATCGCTTTTTTTTATAATAAAAAAAATTTTTTTTTTTTTTCAATTTTGAATTTTATAAAATTCACATGTAGTAAAACATTTCTACAAAGTTTAAATAACATTCTCCATTTCTTTCATTATGAAAATTTTTTTTGAAATTCTGTCAAATTCTCGCTCGCTAGACCTTCGGGTCTCTTCAACTATTTAGCTATTTCTATTATTTTATTGTTCTCACCTGAAGTGCAGTGACACTTATAAGTGGCATATTTATTCCAATCACAACACCAAAACACCAAACATACATGTTCTCGAGCAATTTTGCGAACCTTGAAGAACATGTGATGAATATTTGTATTAAAAATAGATTCATATTTAAAATAGATTGATGATATCAAATGTATGCATTATGCTGAACTTTATAGCGCGCTTATGATTTTTGATGCACTTCATGTAAAAGTCATGTTGAATGTTATCCGGTCGCATGTAGTTTCTGCTATGGCTCCACATATTATTTAAATCATTTTTGTGCACTAAATTTTCTAATTGATACCTAAAGATGAATTAATTTAGAATATTAATGATAATCACTTTATCACATTGTATTGGAAATGAAAGTAAAAAATGATTTTACTGTACGATAGCAAATAATCCACAGGCATGTTGTAAGAAAATAATAAACATAGAATCGTTGGCCACTGTGATTGTAATTATTGTTATAACACAAACAAGCTGATAGAAATATAGAGGATAATAATTTCTCTCCATATTTATTATGCCCCAATTAATTGGTACGGCATATTTATTTTCTATTGTTTGATTTGAATGTAAGATTAAATTTATCTCTTTTGCCAGTAAAGGTTCAGTTAAAAATACTACTGTTGCCAGATAAACAAATACTAAAAAAAGACAGGAAAATAAAGTTATTCGTCACAAAAATGATGATTTATATGTATAAATCAATTAAAATTAATGAAATCAATGAATTATTCATACCTACATAACCATATATTACAAATTGTCCTGTGTGAGCATAAGAATTGAGAATACGTTTCTCTTCTTCGTTTGTATACATTGCCCAATCCTCTTTCAAATGTTCAAGCAATTTCGTCATCTATAATTCATAAAATTTGTTTAAAGACAAATATAAATTTTAAAAAACTGCAATAAAGAAATGAATTAAAACGTACCGTTTTCAGATTGAGTATCGCATTTATATATTTAGCGGTACAAAATATGTCTATCATGAATGGTGCAATGGATTCTAAGACAACTTGTTTATCATCAAAATGAGTTATCACACCCAATATCTATGAAATATTTTATACATATATAAAATTGTAATTATATTATTTAAATGCCAGATAAGTAAAATATTATTACTTGAGGAATAAATTGCGAACTGCAAAGAAAAATTGTTAAAAAACTGCAAATTAGACTTTCCCATCGTTGTTGATATGGCCATCGACCAATGAAACGTGTGAAATTTTTGCTGGTTATGTAGTAAGAATGATCAAAAAAATCCGTTGTCTGTTGTCTTGACATGATGACAACGTCATATATATTTCATAAACTCGTCCAACACTTTGTAAATTTTTATTTCTTACTACGAGTTGTTTTGAAATGAAGATATCAAAAGGAATCGAAGAACGTTTCATGCGACTCCTTCTTTTCTGTGATCATTATTTATTCTCTTTCGTGTGTTTGATATGATGAAACCTTCCCCACATCAATAGTCATCATTTGCTATCTTTCATACTCCTACGATCGATTTTCTTGAGCCCTCTTAACTCTTCACATTTGCCCCGATATATCATTTGTTTAAAGATAATGATACTCAATTTATTATAATTTAGTAGAGGGTAAGTGTACTTGGATTGAAATCATAAGAAAGACCGTGAAAGTGAGAAGTGACGTTATTAGTCGTTAAAACAATGGTGCAGGCAATAGTAGATATCGCAATGATACTTATAACATAATTGATTTTCGACAAAAAATCGTTTTTTATACGATTTATTTTAATGCTTTTGTGAATATTATGGAGACATACAAGTTCTTGATCGCTTTATATTCATCATGCTGGCATAGTTTTAAAGTATCTGACATGTTTTATAGTTGTTAATATTGTACTAATATTTAATATTTACAAATTAGACAATTTTGTCCTTAATGGATGTGTTTCTATTTCACATTAAAAAATGTTTTGCATTTGAAAAATTAAATTGAAATTTTTCGAAAATACTTTCCTGACAAAAGTTTGTTTTTTTTTTTTTCAATTTTAAAAAGGAACATTTGTAATAATGTCGAAGAGAGATATTTGAAAGATATTAGCAAGATTATTGGACAATTGGAAAATCCTTTTAAGAAATTTTTCGAGTTTGAATTACACATATAGAATATTCGGTATCAGAGAAATTGCTTATTAATTGTTTCACGTTTCTTGTACTAAAAAACTGTCAACTTTCTCATTTTATTTGCCAGGGTTGCCTTCATCTCATCGATGATAACACGGTGAAAAATGATAAAGCACTCTTCAGCATCTTGAAGTAATAATTTTGAAATTAACTATTTGTTATTACTCAATTAATTCATGAAAATAGTTACTTGTGTGCTAAGGCCGTGAAATTGATATTTTTTTGCCGAATCAGAAATTTACCGCTAAGGCGCAATCGAGGCTATGCAAATTTCGGATGAGGCTAAAAAAGATCATACAGCCATAGTGCACACATAATTTTTTAAGCGAGTGTCTCAAAATATGATATTTTGGGTATCAATAGTCCCTGAAATGACAGAAACAAAGCTTTCAAATAAACTGTATAGCAACTTAACTCTTTCTTTTGTTTTATGGGTAAATAAAGTAAATGCGGCGAAAAAAGTGCCATTCCAGGAGTTCTATCGAGTCCGTGAAATGTCATGATTTGAGACAGTTGCCTAAAAAACTTTTTTGGTTTCATTCAACTTACCACACTAAAAGTGTCCATTGATATTATATACAATGTTCCTGCGGTTACTCTGCATGGCGTTACACTTCTCGCCATTATTGGCACTAAAAGTCGTTGAAGTTCCACGGGAATGTCATACCATTCGGACATGTATCTACATAATAATATATACCGTTCATTTGGATTGTAATAGAGATAAATAAAACCCATCACATTGTTTGATAACATTCTAAACCATAGTACATACGCAGAATAAAATACATTTTCGCTTTCATCAATGAGTCTTTGTCCTTGAATGCTACTGAACAAAAGATGAAAAATAGCACCCAGTGTAAATGCCAAAAATCTTATTGACTCACTAGGTTGATCGAGCTTCATCACAGTCTAAATAAATCCATAATTCTTGTAAATCCAAAATATTTAAAGATATATACTCGATTAATACTCGATTTGGAACTCACCACTATTCCGCATAAAGTAATCATAGATAAATTAATGATGAATAGAATTAGATACGATAAAGTCCCTGCTGACTCCAGCTCCTTAGCAAACCTTAAAGAAAATGAATTTCATATTCTAGAAAAAAATAACTTGATGACCAAAAATTTTATATTAAGCATTGACATACTCTAAAGCATTTGAATGCATTTCGACAACTAGAATGATTTGTTGAAGTATTTTTTTCGATCGTACTTCTTTATCTTTAGTCTTGTCGCCACTAATTTCATGTATTTTTTCCAAGTGAAGTCTATGAGAGAAAATTAATTAATCATGTTGATTTATTTTATTCGACATTGTATATTGAAAATAAATATTATTTTTTAATTCTTACCTCACTGTCGCAAACATTCCGCATGCATGATGAACATACATTGCAAACATGTTATCCACGAAAACAGGTATGCTGACAGAAATAGGAACTGTTATGTAAGCATGGATTAAAATTGGTATATAATATTCATTCTGATCCACAAAATATTCAGTTTGGTATAAGAATATACGATTCCGTGTCTCATTGAGTGGATGCAATTTATCCAGTATGATTGGAATTGATGGTGAAGCGAGATACAGCGCAAGAATGGAGAACAGGGTAGCTATTTAATGTATATAAAAATTCTCAAATAGGAAAAAGCATTTTTGAGTAATATAATTAATATTGAGAAACAAAGAAAAATAATAATTGCAGGAATATTTCTTCTTGATAAATAAATTCAATTCAAAATAAATATATAATTATTTGACTGAAATATTAAAGAAAATTTCAAGATGCTAAAAATATTTCTGATGAATAGATGATTCATACATGAATAGAGAATGTTGATCACTCGACCACGCTCGCAAAATCGATGCGTAATTGCGATGTCTTCATCAAATTGAAGACTGTCCCAATCTCTTCTCATATGCAAAAACAAATTTTTCATCTATATAATGGCAATAAATATCGTTGAGATAACATATGACCAGATAAAAAAGATAAAATTTTGCATACAATTAACAATATTTACTTTTTTGGCGTTAAATATCCAATTGAAATATTTACCAAATGTAAGTGAATGAAGACCTATCATAGGTATACATTCAATAATGCCATCAATATTATGTCTTTCCTCACCAAGTTTTATCAACTGAAATATCGTCGTAAAAATTATTAAATTTACTTTACAATCATTTTAAATTATTTCCGTATTCAAATAAATATATTCACCTTTGGTGTCACTATACTGATTAAAGCCGTCAAGATAATAAATCTCGCTAAAATGCGATGAAAAGTTTTTTGAAAGGGCCATTGACCGTGGAAGAAAAAAATAAATTTAACGAATCGGTAATATCCATGGTTAAAAATATCCATGATAAATTTACGTTTTTGTTCTGACTAAAACTGTGTGAGACCTATATGAAACCGAATCGTTTGCAACGCCAATTATTTTTGGTTCATTACGAATTCACTTAGAAGTCTTTGACAACGGTGTAAAGACAGGGTAGCAAATAATAGCCAATAGAATCATTGATGATATAATTGCATGTGAGACTACAAAAGAAAGCTTGGTGCATTGATATTGAAGCATCAGCCATTTCGTCAAAAGGAAATATACATCAGTTACGTTAAACAGAGGAGAAAAATAGTACGGTGATTCGAATACGATTCTTCCAAATTTATTAATTTAGTAATATACATACTAAACTTATATGCATATATAAATTATTCGTTGAGAGTATATAATTGCTTTTATTTCATTAATAGTAACCAATATTATATACGTATTATAATATTTATTAATCATATATAATTATTGCATTGATACCAATACTGTAAAATATGATGCAGCCGTCTTCATAATCTTCAGAAATAATATTAATATAATATAAAAAAATATTAATTAAACGCCTGTAAAAATCAGTGAGTTCTTACCGAGCCAAATGTTTCCATGGAGAGCAACACTAATTTTCCCGCCGTCAATTTGCATGGCTTTTGGCTTCGTAATGTCACCAGAATTACAAGCTTTTGTGTGTTTACAGACATCTTATACCATTCTGATAGATTTCTTTATACAATATTATCATCATATGATTCATTTATTTTATCATCTATAGTAAAATATATTTTTGAAATGATATATTCATTAAACGTACATGTACTCTTGGATGTTGCTACTTTTATCTATAAGTCGTTGTGATAAGTAGCAGTCAAAGAAGAGATGTATCATTAGAGCGCACGTAAACATAGTATACTTTATTATTTGTTGAATTGTGCTTGATTGAGTTGTAAGCTATAAAATAAATTATAATTATGAATTATATTACAAATTAATTATTTTGAATTTTTGTTTTCCACCTGCAATGCTGTGACACTTATTAGTAGCATATTTATTCCAATTACCACACCAAAACACCAAACATACATGTCTTCAAGAAGTTTTGCAAATCTTTAACAATATTTAATAAACATTAATATGAAAAATAATATGAATTAATTCAATTAAATATATCATGCCAAACTCTATAGCTCGTTTGTGATTTTTGATGCACATTACGTAATGTTCATATTGAATGTCATTTGTTGTGTTAAATTTTCCATTAACCTTCCAAACTTTTTGCAGATCTTTTTCGCTCCATGACTTTTGCAATTGATGCCTGAAGATAATTAATTACTACGTAATAAAAATTTAATAATACAGTCAAATGTAATAATATTAAAGTATATAATATTACTGTACGACAGCAAATAATGCGCAAGCATGTTGCAAAAAAACAATAAATAAGGCATCATTAGCAATTGTAATTGTGAGTATCGTCACAATACAAATTGATTCATAGCACAATATTAAATAAAAATTCGCTTCCATATCTATTTTATACCAATAAATTGGCACTGGATATTTATTTGGTACTGTTTCATTAATATGAAAAATAATATTTATCCATTTTGGTATCAAAGGTTCAGTTATAAATATTACTGTTGTAACATAAACAACAACTGGAAATAAAATGCTGATGAATAAAGGAATTTGGTATGAATATAGTTGGTTGTATTAATAAATTTAAGCAAAATAAATTTATAAATGCCTCACCCATGTATCCATAGATGACAAGTTGTCCAATGTGAGCATATTCACTGAGTATCCCTTTTTCTTCCTCACTTGTATAAATATCCCAATCCTCTTTTAGACGATTAAGCAATTTTGTCATCTATATCTCATAATATTTTTGTAAAGATAAATATAAATTTTAATAACGTGAAATGAAATAATCAATAAGACAAACCGTTTTTACGTTAAATATAGCATTTATGTATTTGGATGTACAAAATATGGCTATCATAAATGGCGTTATAGATTCTAGAACAACTTCTTTATCATTGAAATAAACTATAACGCCTATTACCTATAGAATATTCTGTTTATAAGTGTCTTATATTATTATATTATTAATAAAATTATATTGAAAAAAATTTGATTACTTGAGCGATAAATTGCGAACTACAAAAAATAATTGTTACAAAACTGCAAATTCGGCTTTCCCATCGGTTTTGGTATGGCCAACGACCAATCAAACGAGTAACATTTTTACCGGCTATGTAGTAAGACTTATCAAAGAAATTCATTGTGTTACGTGTGTTAACGGAACTCGAGGGTGAAACTAATACTTCAAAGTCCTTTTCTCATTTAAGATTCTGCTTGCATTTGAAATGAAGACGAAAGAAAAAAAATACACGACATCATTGACAGACGTGAAAATTACCTTTTTAAATTATACGTGATCATGTCATGTGTTGATGCATGACAAGTGACGTTGAAGGGTGCTGTAACTCGAAGGGGTGAAACTGCAGACTTCGTGGCTGCGGAAGCGTTGGTGAATTGCATGTGAATTATATGTACATTTTTTAATTTAAGCATGCGCACTTTATGAAACTATTGGTTTTAATCGAACTGTATTGTCATAAAGCCTTTGTCCATGGTGTGAGAATGATCTATCCCATTTAAAAATAAAACAAGTCACTTCTTGCAATGTAAGCAAATGAAAATATTTTTTTTTATCTCAGTTTTACAGTATAACAGATTTGTGTGGTAAATATGAATAAAGATATGGGAATATAATGGGGGATAAAGGACACAGGTGTTACTTACTTTTTCTTTCATACTAATTCAAATATTGTTTATAGGTTCATTGAGTATTTGAGAGCACTGTGAAGTATGACATCGACGTTTTAACAATCTGCCATTAGAGGAATGGAAGAATTTAGTCCATGCAATATACTAGGGTGTTTCATTTTTAGGTGATATTTATTTTTATTTGTGATCAATGAAAATCTGATAATTTATAAAAATAAAAAAATATTCCTGTCTGAAAAGAAATTCAGAGTCAATTAGAGGCTTAGCTAATTCAAAAATTCGATTTCCCTTATAAAAAACACGAGAAATTTTTTTTTTTTTCGACTTCAACTCGATTTTTCAGTAATCAAAAATTTTTTTTTTCTTGATGCTATTAAACATAGCGTTTATTGTGAGATAATAATCAATGTCAAATCGATAAATTCCTTTTTAAAGAAAATTTTTTGTCAATTATAATCAACTTTCACTTTTCTAAACTGTACATTTATTTTTTTCAAAACAAAATTTTGATTATCGAAAAATCGAGTTGAAATCGAAAAAAAAATTTTTTCGTGTTGTGTACATGGGAAATGAAATTTTTGAATCTGCTAAGTCTCTAATTGACTCGGAATTTTTTTTTCAAACGGAAATATTTTTAAGCTATTGTATAGCTTTTATCGCGAGATTTGAGCACGGCGACCGAATCAAGAAATTCCGTAACGAAAAAAACCTAACGCCCCCCACTACGACCGGCACAGCGGTGCATCGTCTAACGTCGTTTCAGTTCGGCAGACTTCGGCACGGTGTTTGTGTGCGTGCGACTAGGCGTATGCGTGTATACTGCTTAAATAGAATATATAAATAATTATAATTGCATAAGTTGATAAAAAATGCTATGCAATAGCTTTACCGCGGCAGTCCCCGAGTGCCACAGATCATTTGTTTATTTTTTTTTATAAATTATCAGATTTATCACTGATCTAGGACAAAAAAAATATCGCCTAAAAATGAAACACTGTAATGCATACATTAACTTTGCAATTATTTTTGTAATATAATTAGGACTTACCACAGTGAAATTCATTAGTGTCATAGGAAATATTTTCCCAGCTGTTTGTATACATGGCTTGGTACTTCTGAGCATCATAAAGCTCACAAGTTTCGTTGTTTTATCCAAAACTGTATACCATTCAGTATTGTATCTAAAATCATCATGAAAATATTTCAGAGACAAATATTATCTATAAAATTTGATAAAATTAATTCTTACGCGGCATCAAATATTGTGCTACTATGATCAAGTATTTTTTGACTATTCCAGCTGTAATAATAAATATGGACCATATGCGCAGAGCATAGAACGCCAGCTTGAAATGCTTCAGGTGGATGATTTAAATTCAATGTTGCCTGTAAATTGAATAATTCATAACATATTGGTGTTAAATTGATTACTATGATCATCAAACATTTTACCTTTACGCCAGTTATGCTCAAACTTAATACACCTGTCAGTAATATCACAAACATAAGACCCACGTGTGCCGACTCCATTGTATCAGAAAACCTTTATCAATTCAATTACACACCGCAGTTCATGAATGCAGTAAAATTTTATCTTTCCACAAGATCTATTTAAATACTAACCATATAGCTCTTTTATGTCTTTTAATACAATCAATCAGCCGTTTAGAAATTTCATTTTTATTCGTTGCAATGCTATCCACAGATTTCTCACAATACGGTGTGTTATTCAGTTGATGTCTGCAGGTATTTTTGCTATTCATAAAACCATTATTGTGCATTTAAATATAAAACAAAAAATAATTACTTCACGGTTGCAAACATTCCACAAGCATGATGAGCATAAACACTGTATGAACAGTCTGTGGCTATTATAGATGAAACTACAATTGTAGCACCAATACATTGATGAATAATAATTGGTGTATAATATTTGACTGGGTCGACCATGTAGTTAGTGCTAAAAATATAAATGAATGGCCGTGACTCATTTAGAGGATTCAAAATGTCTAGCACTCTCGGTGTAAATGTTACTATAAAATACGTCACCAAGCAAATATAGTACATGACTAAATAAAAAAAATATAATCTTAATTAGAATATTGTTAAATAAAGATAATCTGAATTGAAAACTTACTAACATAACTGAGCGATATTTTCCTTCCTGTTTCAGCATATCGGTGAATAATTTTATTTGTTTGTTCTGTTTTAACAATCAGCCAATCATCTTTGATTGTATTGAACAATTCTATCATCTGTAAGATATTAATGTTTCATTTGGTAATGAGTAGAACGATATTAGTATAATTTTATGAACACACTTTATCATTATTGAAGATATACGTGCAATATTTGACAATATGAATGAAATGAATAATGAAAATTGGTAGAGAATCAAGTAATAAATTCAAATTGTTTCGAACATTGATGATATTCAAAATCTGCAAAAAGAAATTATTTTTCATTTGACTTATCTAAGTATATTATGATAGTGAAAATATATATTTTGGTTTAATATGTTATTCTTCATCTTGATACACACCTGAGGAATTAATAAAGTCGTATTAAAAGACATTATAATGAATCGTAATATATATTTTTCAAAAGGTTTTTGATATGGCCATGAGCCAAGATATCGATGCAGATTTTTGATTATATTATAATACGACAAATCGAATATATCCATGTTTTAGTTAGAGTAGTCAAAAACGTACTATCCAAGACTATATCAAAGTCTTTGATGTCCATTCTTCTGAGTATTATTTATTCTCTTAGATGCCGTGTTTGATGAAAATAAACGTTTGACATAATTATCGCTGTTGTTTATTCTCTTTCATATAATTATTAATTCAGCGCCAATCGATTCTTTCCATAATACTATACGCATCGTCCCATTAACAAGTCTTTTTTCCCCCACATGGGAGTAGCCAAGCCATTTATATGACATTGTCATTTAGTTTGAAAAAAAATTTTATACACGCCTTGTTGAATGTGATGTCCACACATGTATTGTTTTCAATCTGAATGCAGAATTTCTAAATAGCAATTGCATCTAAAATAGAAAAGAGCTGCTCTTAAGAGGTGATAGATACATATAAAATTTTCAAAAAAGTCATTTTTCTTTTTCTATTCATAAAGTGTTAGTATAATACCTTAAGAATATTTCACCAAATTTTCAAAATTTGATTCAAGGTATCTCTCATGTTGAAACTTGTAAACTTGTAAACCTATCTCATCTATATACTTAGCGTCACTTTTCTCGAAATTATATTTTTCAAATTGGCGTGACTGATAATTCAAAAAGTTATTTCTCAATATTAGTTTCCAGATGAACCGATTTATTTTTAAAAATTTATCGAAAAAATAATTTTTTCGAGACAAAAACAATTACAAAATTGGATTGAAAGTTCAAATTTTTTTTATAAAATATTTCAAACCGTGAATTTTCCTATTTTTTATTTTTTTTTTTTAAGTTCATCTAGAAACTATAACATAAACAAACACTCAGAATTTTGGTTTTATCATTTCTGACCAATATACAAACAAATGATACAAATACTGTTTCTAAGAAATTGCCTACATTAATCTCATTTTTCTTAATAATCCATCTGCGGAGATTATTTTTATTTTGTTCATTTTTTTGTGTAAATTTATCCTCAATATTTCTAGGAAGTGAATATTTTTAATCCTCTTTTTTCATCAGTTACATATTACATTCATCGATCTATTGAATGATAAATAACATATTAAATACAACATTAATAGTATTTTCATTGAGTATTCATGATGACTGTGAAATATGACATTGAGGTTTTAACAATCTAGAAATTTCATAAAAATGTAACTATTGCATTTTTTCATTATAGAGAATTATATTAATTTATAATACGAACCGTAGTGAAATTCATATATGTCAAAGGAAATATTTTTCCGGCAGTTTGTATACATGGTTTGCTACTACGAAGCATTACTAAAGTCAGAAGCTTTGAAGTTTTATCCAAAACTGCATACCATTTTGCATTGTAGCTAAATTTATCACAAATTGTGCTTTAGTATTTTTGAATTACCTGATTTTCTATTATTTCAAACTATAAATAACTTGATTTCTAAAACTTACGCAGCATTATAAATTGTATTACTATGGTTGAGTATTATTTGACTATTCCAACAATAGAAAAAGATATGCAAAAAATGACCGAAACATAAAGTGGCAAACCTTAAAGCTTGAAGTGGAGAGTCAAGATTTTTCATTGTCTGAAAATAAATAAAATATTTCCTAGAAACTTCAATTGAAGTAATGATTTCTATTTTTTTTTTCCTTGACTCACCTGAACTCCAGTCATACTTAAACTTAATACACTTGTCAGCAATAATACAAACAAAAGACCAACATGTGCTGATTCAATCATATCACAAAACCTTCATTTGTTTCAATTAAAATAAAAAATCACTATTTTCAACAAATAAACTTTTCGAATAAATCATTAAATTAATTAATTCAAACATTAACCTTATAGCTCTTTTATGTTTTTCAATGCAGTTGACGATTTTTCGAAAATTATTTGTTTCATTGGTCATTGAATTATTTTTGGATTCGTTCAAAAATACCAAATTATCCAATTGATTTCTAAAAAAAGAAAAAAAAATGTCTTTCCTCATTATTAATTTTCCAAATGGAATTTTTGCCACAAAATAAAAAGCATGAAATTAATGATACCTCACTATCACAAACATTCCACATGCATGGTTCGCGTAAACAGCATAAGTAGCATCCACTGTTATAATAGATGTTATTGCTATCATTCCAACTACATAATTATGTAAAAAAATTAGTGTATAATATTGTTCCCGATTAATTGTATATTCAGCTTCGAAAATATATGTATAGGAACGCGACTCATTGCGAGGGTGCAATATATCAAATACTCTTGGTATGATTGGCACAGTCATATACAACGTTGAAGAAAAATAATATCCAACTTGTCATAACAGGAAATAATAATAATTACATTTCTAATATTATGAAATATATCAAAGTTTAAATGTGAACTCACCGAGTGTTATAATAGATATATTTCTTCCTTTTTCAGCGTGATTCTGCATTATGATACGTTGTTCATTTGTACTAATCATTTGCCAATTTTCCTTGATCATATTGAATAATTCCATCATCTATAAAACATCTATGTAAAACTTTGATATTTATAGAATATTTATGGATTTAATTTTGTACAAAACCTTATCGTTATTCAAAATGTAGGTGCAATACTTGCAAATACCCATAAAATGAGTAATGAACATAGGCAAACTATCCATCATCACATCAAATTCTTGTACATATATAAGATTCAAAATCTATAGAGAATTCACATTTATTTATAAGACTGATATTAGACTTGGATCAAATCTGTACGATTGGAAATTTATTTAGAATTTTAATAGTTAAACCGAATGACTAAATGATTAACTAAAAATAAAAGGTCGAAAGATTGACTAACTTCTATTTTTAATGCTTAAGGCTTAGTCTATTCTATCCATCTTTTGGTTCATTTCTTAATGGTGAATTCAGGCTAGTAAAACTAGTGAATAAATATTGAGGATTCGTTTGTTCGTCATGAGCGAAAACGAAAGAAATAAATTCCCAATCGAGTAAATTTTTTGTATTTTCAATGTCATATTGTAAACCTCAGGAATCATTAAAGATATATTCAAAACGACAATAATGAATCGTAAAATATATTTTTCCTTGCGATTTTGATAAGGCCAAAAACCAAGACATCTATGGAGATTTTTATTTATTTTATAATAAGTTGTATCAAAGATATCCATGTTCTTTCTCGAAATAGTCAGTATGAACTATCAACTCAATATCTTTGATAAGGGTAATTTTTCTTATGACATTATTTATTCTCTCTGATGTACAGTCTTTGATGTGGCAAAGCACCTGATGATGCATTCGGACTCATTATTAATTCGGAAAGTACTTTCGAATTCACAATGACTCAACGGATCGATTAACTTTCCTTTATCATATACTGCAATATCCCACAATGTTTCTTATAGAGTAAAATTAAGTTGACTGTATAGATGCAATTATGTGGTGTGCGAGTGTGGTGCTAGTATGAAGAACGGAAGGTTCGTATAAATGCCAAAAATATAGTGTGATAATTAGCTATTTATTCCAAGTAACATTTTGATAATTTTAGTTGAGTGATAAATCAAAATTCTGAATGATATTTTTATGTATCTCTTAATTTTAGCGCGTTGATGTGAGCACTGTCGTGTAAGAGATTGAAGTTATTACCTAAACAAAGAAAAACAATCGAAATATTGGTGATTTAAATGTAATAATTTTGTGAATTATACGAATATTTATACTGATCCGAAATTTTCCATTTTCATTACATCCAGCAATAGTTATTTTACATGAATGTGCAAACTTACTAACATAAATTCGACTAATTTTTTCTGCTCTAATTGACAGCATATTGCAACTACTATTATATCTGAAATATTATAAAACGACAATTGTAATTCAATGAGAATATTTCAGCGAAACATAACAGTATTTTGTGATGAAAATTAATAAGGATTGCAAATAAAATCGGAAATGGGATATACAGGGGTTGCTTACATTTTCTATTATCAATTCGGACATCGGTTACGTGTTTATTGGAAATTTGAAAGTACTGTAAAGTATGACATCGAAGTTTTAATGATCTGTCATTAGAGGAAAAGAAAAATTTAGTCCATACATACATTAAGTTTGCAATTATTTTTGTGATATTATGAAGACTTACCACGGTGAAATTCATTAGTGTCATCGGAAATATTTTCCCAGCTGTTTGTATACATGGCTTGGTACTTCTGAGCATCATAAAGCTCACAAGTTTCGTTGTTTTATCCAGAATTGTATACCATTCAGTATTGTATCTTAAATCATCATGAAATAATTTTACAGACAAATATTATCCGTAAAATTTGACAAAATTAAATCTTACGTGGCTTCAAATATTGTGCTACTATGATCAAATATTTTTTGACTATTCCAGCTGTAATAATAAATATGGACAATATGCGCGAGACATAGAACAGCAGCTTGAAATGCTTCAGGTGGATGATTTAGATTTAATGTTGCCTGTAAATTAGATAATCCAAACCGTATTAGTGTTAAATTGATTACTATGATCATTAAACATTTTACCTGGACGCCAGTTATGCTCAAACCTAATACACCTGTTGATAATATCACAAACATAAGACCCACGTGTGCCGACTCCATTGTATCAGAAAACCTTTACCAATTCGAATAAACACCGCAATTCATAAATCCAATAAAATTTTATTTTTCCACAAGATCAAATAAACAAATGATCTATTTAAATACTAACCGTATAGCTCTTTTATGTCTTTTAATACAATCAATCAGTCGTTCAGAAATTTCATTTTTATTCACTTTAATGTTATCGACAGAATCCTCACAATACAATGTGTTATTCAGTTGATGTCTGGAGGTATTGTCACTATTCATAAAACCATTATTGTGCATTTAATATAAAACAAAAAATAATTACCTTACGGTTGCAAACATTCCACAAGCATGATGTGCATAAACACTGTATGCACTGTCTGTGGCTACTATAGATGAGACTGTGATTGCAGTACAGATACATTGATGAATAATAATTGGTGTATAATATTTGACTGGGTCGACCATGTAGTTAGTGCTAAAAATATAAATGAATGGTCGCGATCCATTCAGAGGATTCAAAATATCTAGTACTCTCGGCGTAAATGTTGCGAATAGATACGTCACCAAGACACTATAGTTTATAACTGTACATTCAAATATAATCTTAATTTGAAAATCGTCAAATAGAGAAAATCTGAATAGAACTAAAAACTTACTAGCATAACTAAGCGATATTTTCCTTCCTGTTTCAGCATATTGATGAATTATTTCATCTGTTTCTTTTGTATTAACAATCAGCCAATCGTCCTTAATTGTATTGAGCAATTCCATCATCTGTAAGATATCAATGGTTTATTTATAGCAATGAATAGGAATGTTTTTATAAAATTTTATAAACACACTTTATCATCATTGAAGATGTACGCGCAATACTTGGTAACATGAAAGAAATAAACAATGAAAATTGGTAGAGAATCAAGCAAAGAATTCACATTCTTTCGAATATTGATAGTGTATAAAATCTGCAACAGAAAATCGTTTTTTATTTGACACTTATTTATATTTTTATCATGAGAATGAGCTTTTTTTTCTTTAATATTTCATCTTTTATTTTAGTACAGACCAGAGGAATCAACAAAGATATATCAAAAGATATTATGGCAAATCGTAATATGTATTTTCCGACACGTTTTTGATACGGCCATGTGCCAAGATATCGATGCAGATTTTTAATTATCTTATAATATGTCGAATCGAATATGTCCATGTTTTCCTTAGGGTAGTCAAAAACGTACTGTCTAACTCTATCAAAATCTTTGATGCTTATTCCTTTTTGAACATTTATTATTCTTTCAGATACAGTGTTTGATGAAATAAAACGTCTCCCATAATTA
The DNA here is from genome assembly GCA_918226075.1 of Microctonus brassicae. Classification (NCBI taxonomy): domain Eukaryota; kingdom Metazoa; phylum Arthropoda; class Insecta; order Hymenoptera; family Braconidae; genus Microctonus; species Microctonus brassicae. The sequence continues at coordinate 13,095,571 of OW445481.1, read as the reverse complement.
TCGCTGTTGTTTATTCTCTTTTATATAATTATTAATTCAACGTCAATCGATTATTACCATAATATGTTATGCGTCGTCCCATTAGCGAGTCTCTTTTTCAAATGAGAGTTGCTAAACCATTTGTATAACTTTGTCAGTTAGTTGAAAGGCACATTTCATACATAGTAAATAAAATTATATGTAAACGTCTACTTGAAATTTTGTGTTGAAACAGGAAAATCATTTTGCATAAAATAAATAGTATGTTATGATAATAGAAACACAAACTTTAACTTAAAATAATTCAATTAATGAATGTCCTAAATTTATATACTTTTCAAGTTGTTTTACTACATTATTTTTGTGTTTATTCGAGTTCATTCATTTTAATTTATCATCACTCGTGCATGTTCAATATTTTTTTTAATTATACAATAACTTAGTGAACTTTGTTCATTCCAAAAAATGCAATGAAAAGTTCAATATGAATTTTTTAGTTAATTAAAAAATTGAGCAATCTTCATTCAAAATATATTGAATAAAAATTATTTATTGATGATAATTATATCGCAATCGCCACTGTTACATGCCAAAAAGCTCGTAAGAATTTCACGTGTTCACAATGATATGAATCAAATTGTAATTATTCGAAAACAAATTCCAAAAGCAATTCATTTATTGAATTTCCATAAATATTATAATCAAAACATATATCAGATTTGATATTTATCAATTTAAAATTCTGTCTACAAAATTCAACATACTATTTTCATTATATGAAACTACAAATATTTTCAGTGGAATCGGTAAATGAATAATGCAACATATTTTTCAATTCTTCGTGAGTGTTCAATATAGCATTTGATAATGTCTTGATTCAACATCATTTTTCTATTGAGCTAGTGTGGAAAAAATATCAACACGAATTTCGGGTGAAATTTCACATGAAATTTTTCACTTTATACACTTTGTTTCCACCCAACTTCAACACAAAATCTTTGTGGTACGTATAATTTTTCTAATAACATCATTCATTCTGTCTGATATCCAGTCTTTGGTGTGACAAAACATCTAATCGTGATTTCGTATTCAACATTAATTTTCAAATTATTGAAGTTCTCCAATGACTCAACAGATCGATTACTTTTCCTTTATCATGTACTGCAATAACACACTGCAATTTTCCTCACTGAATAAAATCAAATTCGTTATAGATGCAAATATGTGGTATGTGAGTGTGACGCTAATACGAAGAATGAAATGTTCGTATAAATGCCAAAAAATAGTGTAATAATAAGCTATTTATTCCAAGTAATATTCTGATAATTTCAGTTGAGTGATGAATCACAATTTTATATAATATTTTTATGTTCTCTTAATTAAAGCGCATTGATGTGAGCACTGTCAAGTGAGAGATTGAAGTTTGCATTACCTAAACAAAAAAAAAAGCATTAAAAAAATTGATGGTTCAAATGTAATAATTTTGTAAATGATACAAATATTTATACTGATCCGAAATTCTCCATTTTTATTACATGAAATCCAGCGGCAGTCATTTTACACGAATGAACAAACCTCACTAATATAAATCCGACTAATTTTTCTGCTCTAATTAATAACATACTCCAATTACTATTTCATCTGAAATATCATAAAGAGATAATTGTTGTCCAATGAGTAATATTCCAGCGCAACATAAAAGTATTTTGTGATGAAAATTAATAAAGATTTGCAAATAAAATCGGTAATGGGATATACAAGCGTTGCTTACTTTTTCTTTCTTACTAATTTAAACATCGCTTATGTGTTCATTGGGAATTCGAGAGCACTGTAAAGTACGACATCGACGTTTTAACAATCTATTATTTAAAAAAAGGAAAAATTCAATTCATACATGCATTAACTGGTGCAATTATATTTGTAATATCATCAATACTTACTACAGTGAAATTCATTAGTGTCATCGGAAATACTCTCCCAGCTGTTTGTACACATGGTTTGGTACTTCTAAGCATCATAAAGCTCACAAGTTTCGTTGTTTTATCCAAAACTGTATACCATTCAGTATTATAACTAAAATAATCATAAAAATATTTCAAAGACAAATATTATCTATAAAATTTGATAAAATTAATTCTTACGCGGCATCAAATATTGTGCTACTATGATCAAGTATTTTTTGACTATTCCAGCTGTAATAATAAATATGGACAAAATGCCCAAAGCATAGAACCCCAGCTTGAAGCGCTTCAGATGGATGATTCAGATTTAATGTTGTCTGAAAATTGGATAATTCAAACTGTATTAATGTTTAATTGATTAATATGATCATCAAACATTTTACCTGGACGCCAGTTATGCTCAAACTTAATACACCTGTTAGTAATATCACAAACATAAGACCCACGTGTGCCGACTCCATTGTATCAGAAAACCTTTATCAATTCAAGTACACACCGCAGTTCATGAATGCAGTAAAATTTCATTTTTCCACAAGATCTATTTAAATACTAACCATATAGCTCTTTTATGTCTTTTAATACAATCAATCAGCTGTTTAGAAATTATATTTTTATTCGTCGCAATGTTATTCACAGATTTCTCACAATACGTTGGGTTATTCAGTTGATATCTGCAGGTATTGTTGCTATTCATAAAACCATTATTGTGCATTTAAATATAAAACAAAAAATAATTACTTCACGGCTGCAAACATTCCACAAGCATGATGTGCATAAACACTGTATGTACTGTCTGTGGCTATTATAGATGAAATTGCAATTGTAGCACCAATACATTGATGAATAATAATTGGTGTATAATATTTGATTGGGTCGATCATGTAGTTAGGGCTAAAAATATAAATGAATGGCCGTGATTCATTCAGAGGATTCAAAATATCTAACACTCTCGGCGTAAATGTTACTATAAAATATGTCACCAAGCAAGTATAGTATGTAACTAAATAAACAGAATAGAATCTCAATTAGAATATCATCAAATAAAGGGAATCTGAATTGATGACTTTACCGACATAACTGAGCGATATTTTTCTTCCTGTTTCAGCATAACGGTGAATTATTTCATTTGTTTGTTTTGTATTAACAATCAGCCAATCACTTTTAATCATATCAAATAATTCCATCATCTGTAAGATATTATTGGTTCATTTGGTAATGAGTTAAAAAATCATTCGTATAATTTTATGAACGCACTTTATCATTGTTGAGAATATACGTGCAATACTTGACAATATGAATGAATTGAAGGATGAAAATTGGTAAAGAATCTAACAATAACTTCAAATTCTTTCGAACATCGATGAAATATGAAATCTGCAAAAAGAAATTGTTTCTTATTTAACGTTTGTTCATATTATTATAGTGAAAATGATTTTTTTCTTGGAATCAAGTCATTTCACATCTTAGTACAAACCTGAGGAATCAACAAAGATATATCAAAAGATATTACAACGAATCGTAATATATATTTCCCCACACGTTTCTGATACGGCCATGTGCCAAGATATCGATGCAAATTTTTATTTATTTTATAATATGTCGAATCGAATATTTCCATGTTTTATTTAAGGTAGTCAAAAACATACTGTCCAACTCTATCAAAGCCTTTGATATGCTTATTCCTTTATGAACATTATTTATTCTCTTAGATGCCGCATTTGATGAAAATAAACGTTTGCCATAATTATCGCTGTTGTTTATTCTCTTTTATATAATTATTAATTCAGCACCAATCGATTCTTGCCATAATACTATATGCACAGTCCCATTAGCGAGTCACTTTATCAAATGAGAATTACTAAACCATATGTATAACTTTGTCATTTGGTTGAAAGAGAGATTTTATATACCTCCGCTTCGTTGAACGTGATTCCTAAACATTTATCGTTTCTCATCGATACGCAAAATTTTTTAATACCAATTGCATCTAGAATAAAAAATAAAATTTATTGATATTTTCTGCATGAATGGGCTGAAAAATTATAAAGAGATTGTGTATAAAAATGAAATATTACCTTTGTTATGGTGAATGTCATAATAATTCCTTGAGATAAAAAGTTAGTTTATATTAAATGTCTCATTATCTCATTGAAATTCCAATGAAATGCAAAATCTTCACTTTTTTTTCATGTTTGCATTAAAAAAAGAAAATAAACGAATTTTTTTTTTTGTTTCAGATGGAATTGCTCTTAAGAAATTTCTCCCATCAATCTCATCTTTCTCAAGTAATGCATCTGCGGAGATTGTTATTAACGGCAGTATTTTTAATTTGTCAATTTTTTTTTTATTCGAAGTGAATTTTAAGAAACGCAGCATGAATGCTTTTCAACATTTCACATTGATTTATTGTTTTAAAGCGATGGTGTTTGCAAAAAATTATCGTTTCTCGCAATACTAGTGCAATTTATTCTTCTCCTTCGATCACTAAATGGCGAAAACAGCCATTTTGCGTACGCCTCATTATTTTCGAAAAGAAATAGAATTCATCATCCACAATTCAAATATAAGTTCGTATAAATGTATTTTTAATATTACTAAAAAGTGAATATTTTTAATCGTATTTTTTCGTCAGTTATTATCAATATATCACAAAAATAAGACCAACGTTTATTAGTTCCAATTGGAATTAAAAACTAACTATTTTTGATGAATATATACCTAAAATAAATAAATGAAAAAGAGTTAATTCAAATATTAATTTTATAATTTTCTCATGTTTTTCAATGCAGTTGACGATGCTCTGACAATTTTTTGCTTCTTGAACTATTGTATATTGTTCTTGCATTTGCCTGAAAATTTAAATTTTCATTCATTCTAAAATAGGCACATTCAAAGTTATCAATATTTTTCTTTAAAACGATCAGTATTAATCATCTACTCAAAATCGTCGATGCGTATTATTTTTCAAATATCATTTGTTTATTTGTTTATTTGTTCATTTGTTCATTATTCATTCTCTCCGATGAACAGTCTTTGATGCGACAAAGCTTCTGATAATCCTTCATATAATAAAGAAATAAAATAAAATTCGTTGTATCCCATAATTAATTATCGTGTAATAATTATAAGCTATTTATTTCAAGTTGTATTCTGTGAATTTAAGTTTAGTAATGAATTAAAATTTCGAATGATATTCTTGTACGTCACTAATTTTAACGCATTGATGTGAGCACTGTCAAATAAGACATTGAAGTTTGCATTACCTAATCAAAAAAAAAGAAAAAAATACAATTAAAATACTGATGATTCAATTGAAATAATTTTGTAAATTATACAAATATTTGTACTGATCCAAAATTCTCCATGTTCATTACATAAAATCCAGCGGCAGCTATTTTACATGGATTAGCACACCTCACCAACATAAATCCAATTAATTTTTTTGCTCTAATTGATAACATACTCCAGTTACAATTATACCTAAAAAAAATATTAAAAAATAATTATTTTACTATCAAATAAAATCAAATTAATATCAAAAAATGATTATTTACACTGTATTATATGCTGCCTCGCTGTGATCATATAACTGTTGACCAGGTACACTGTTGGCATATAAATGAAACATTGTACCAATGCAATATACTGAAAATCTAACTACACTTCCCCAATCTTTTTGGTTCATTTCTACAACTATCTGAAATTCAATATAAAATATTCAATTACATAATTTATCATTTCTACGTGTGGAACAATAAAAATGTAATATACCAGTGTACCATTACACCAGTCATACTAATTGCTAGCATGTTAGCAAGTACAATAACTCCATACATGTTAGAAAACGTTGATTCTATAAATGTAGCAAAACTATATTTGATACAATGATCAAAATATCAATATACAATTTTTAAACTGGAGTAGTAGAATACAATTGAAATTAGTTCAATATAACAATGAGTACATACTCAATTGCACGTCTGTGTACATCAATAGCATAGCAAATAATTTTGTATTCATCGTTTTCTGTATAGTTTTTAGTTTCATCATTAAATTGATTCAAGATAACACTGAAACAAAGGAATACCATTGTGAACTTGAATGGTATCTTTAAATATTTTTGGATAATTTATCGATGAAATAAATACTTAATAATTTCAAATAGACCACAACAATGCTCAACCATTATAAACACCAATGAATCAACAGTAGAAAAAGTATGAATTAATTGCATAGTACAAATAAATGCATGAAATACAATTAATACAAAATAATGATCTGGATTTACACCGTAATCAGTTTCGAACAATGGCGGTCTATTTCGCGACTCGTTGAGTGGTATTATTACATCAAGTACAGCTGGCATTACTGGTAATGTTATAAACATGAACACACCTCCGTATAATAAGGCTGTGATGATAATATAAAATTATTATCATTTTAATAATTCATTCAATGGTTATATTATTTGCTAGAATATTTTTAATTTAATGTTTTGTTACGAACCCTGGTATACAAAAGTTCCTTTGTATCCAATAGCAGCGTATTTATACATTACATGACCTGTAAAAGGGTTATCAAATCGTTTCCAGTCTTCTCTCATTCTTGAAATCGCCTTTGTAAACTTTTAAAAATAATTAGTTTGTCATTAATTTGTTTGGCAGATTTATTTGTGTATATTAATGATAAAACTCACTGCTTTGTTGTTTAAACTAACTGTATATAATTTCAAACCAGCAGCAAATATTATAATAAATGATGGTACACATGTCATGAAGAGATCTAAATCATCCAGCACTTGAATGAAACGTCTTACCTGGTATTGAAAAAAAAAAAAAAAAAAAAAAGAAATCAAATTGTTTAATTTTTAAATACACAACTAGCAAACCCAGCAAACGTTGTTTTGTCATATAAATTATTTCTAGTGAATATTTTGGTACTTAAATCATTACTATATATATAAATTATTATAAAAAAAAATATAAAAACATTTGGTAGTTGAAAGAAATAAAAAAAAGAATTATTACAGTGCTAATATTGCTATTGAAAAATGGGGGTTGGTGGTAGAAAAGTGATAATTAAGGGTTATATGTATTTTTAATGCCAAATCATAAAATAATAAAAATAAAAAATTTTGTTCTGAAAATAAAAAAATTTTTATTTTGGGGTGGGTCACCCTTATCACTTAGGGGTATAAAGAATCGTTAACAACCTATTTTCAGACCTACCGAATATACACAAAAAATTTCATAAAAATCGGTTAATTTTATATACTTATATATAAATTTATTTTTAATATAAAGAAATTATTTAAAACCTCTGGAATTATGATGGTTATCATAAATATAGTATGGAGCACTGGTAAAAAAATGCGCCAAAAAAGCGATTGTTCAGGCCAAATACCAAGTATCGAGGCGTCTATCCGATTTAATTTATATTGACCGTCGATAAATGGATCTTTAATATTCTTAAATTCTTTATCAAAATACATTTTCATTAATCACAAATTATATTTCAATAAGTATAATTATTTTATTTTTTTGCTTTCTCATTTATCGAAAATATATTTTCTTCTCCTAAGTTTATCACATAGATGTCCACCAACTATTGAGAATGACATTTTGTTAAGAAAATTTCACGTCAAGACAAATGTGAATGACTAAATTATTTTTGCTTTCCATCAAATAAATTAATAAACAATGAGATTGTCTTTTACACCGGCTTTAAATTATTTTTTTCCGACTTTATTCATATTATATAAATCAAGAATTTTATTCACGCGACACTTGTCAAATGACATGCGTGTTTGCAATTATTTATTTGAAACTAAAAGTGACATATGTGTCGCACAGATTACGTGACAGTTAAAATGCCACTCATTTCGCCATAATTGTTTTGCTTTCTTCAATTTTTTCTTTATTTAGCATTTCGTGCATCAATTAATAATGCGCTGGATATTGTATAAAAGCTACAATAATATCAATACTAAAATATAATAATTTTTTTTGTTTAAGTATATGAAATTAAAAAATTTATAATAGTCTCAATATTAATCTCAATTGAGAAAAATTTTAAAATTAGTAAAAAATTAACTAAGCATAAAAATTAAAAATATTTCTGTCACGTCTATTTGGGCATTGCAACATGCAGCAAATTTGAATGTTATGATTTATGTAAAAAAAAAATATATATATATATATATAAATTGTTTTTTAAAAAAAAAAATTGTTATTATTATTGATAAAATCCCTGGCGACATTACTGGGAACTAGCACATGATGAAGCAAAATACTATGATGGGTATGATAACTACAGTCGGTTATTTTAGTTTGAGGTTGAATTTTACCGACAGTGAATCGATTACCCAGATCTGTAAAGAATTAAACGTAAAATTTAAATATTAATTATTCTATAGCAGTAGTAAAATATCAACAATGGGTAAAGTACTGTCTGATGAAAATTATGGTCATTTGATAATAAAAATACAGCAATTATTATCGTTCATAGACAAAATGATTTACTTCTTTATCAAATTATTAAATGTCTTTTTTTCTATATAATTCTTCATAAAATTTTTGAATTTCATTAATTGTAATATTTTTTTAAAGACTAAGGGGAATAGTCTCATGTTCGATTTTCAAAATATCGATTTTCTTTTTGTATATTTTCAAAGTTTAATTAGTTGAGAATATATACTGTGAAAATTTTAGACCGATACATTAATTGTAAGTTATTTTTAAGTTATAGCAAATAATAGGGGAGAACGCACTCTGCATTTGCGACGCTCATACCTGAGCTATTGTTTGTGACCCTATAGCCTTGAAAAATTTATACTTGTAGACAGTTGTAATTTATGAAAGTCAGTATATGCTTGTATTTCAAAATGTTAAATCTAAAAAAAGAAGATTTAGAGGAAATCAACATACTGCTAAGAAAAATACTGATTTTGTTAGTACATCTGCTCAAAAATTGTTTGAGGACAATTGTGAAGTGAATATTTTGATCCGATTCATAGTTACAGTTTATAGAGTTTTTATTTATAGTGTTCAAAAGTTTGCAAGCAATATGATGAAATGTAAATTGTGTAATGGTGATATAGATTTCTTGAAAGGATCACAGCAAGAATTAGGCTTTAAATTATGTGTATTAAATGCCAGTGTAAAAAAATATCGATCAACTCTTGTAGATGCACAGTCATTTTCGAAGTTTCTTAGTAAACCCACATGGCTTCTCTAGTTTTAAGTTATTTTTAAAAATATCTTATGTTTCATTAGAAAATAGATCGTAAAAGTAGTAGCAGTTATAAAAACTGTAAAAGTAGGCCATGAAGAAATGACAGAAAATTTAATCAGCCGTGTAATAAATATGAAATAAAAACAGGTGAAATAATCGATCTTCAAACAAATGTAATGTTAATTTAAAGAAAAACACTCTTTATAAGGTTAATAATAAAGCCAATTTTTTTTCCTGACGTTCAGAAATGCTGCAACATTAATTATTTAATTAGAAAAAAAATCTTTTCCATATAATCGTAGTCGCTATCGTTAAAATTGAATTATTATCGACTTTCTAATATAATTTCGTATGATTACGTGAAATTTTTTTCGTGAAATCATGCTTTGTATGATAAACAAAATAATAAATAATTATTCATCATTTAATTTTATCAATATTAATTAATTTTAACGAGAGGCAAGAAAAAATCTTTCAATCATTAAATTTCGACTAAAGAAAGAACAAAATAGTATTTCTATAATGTCAAAGACATTGTAAATTTATACAGCAAAAAAGACGATAAAAAAATCAGAGCATTAGGTTATCACTTAACTTTATAAATTTCGCTGTCAAATTATTCTAAAGTAAAAAATTTATTCCACTTATTATACTTAACTTTAATGAATGTAGAACATAAATTTTTTTATTAATCAATTTTGCATGATACAACAAGATAATTTTCATTTATTTGTTTACAATTGTATCACGATTTTCACAATGGCTTTTAATAAATTTCAATACTGCCGTCCATTGTTCATAAACAAAAATGAAATAAGACATTCAATTATATTGCTCTAAAAAATCGTTGTTCATTAATCATAATCCATTTATTAAATTATTTGTACATAAACAAGAATGCCAAAAGCCAAACTTGACAAAAGCATTATAATTGAAGTAAACACTATCAAACAAATGCTTTTTTTTTTCTTCGATAATCCGGATGAAAATAGAAAATCCTTACGTATCTACAAACATTATAAAAATAAATAAAATTAAACAAAATCACTAAAATGAAAAAAAAATATTATTTAAACACATCAATTAATTTATAACCGTAATTTCTAATGTTTGTGTTTTTTTCACAAGTTCATCGAGCTTTTCTCCTCTGTCAACGAGTTTTTGCACCGAGTCAAGTAACACCTTACGCACTTCAGCAAGTTCACCTTTAATTAACGGCAACGTTGTAGTGTCATGAAAATGTTTTTCCTGCTAAAATTTTCATGAATATTTAAATCCAAATAAAATAAAAGAAATAACTAATTCAATTCAACATATAAACAATTAATACCATCATTTTTTCAAGCGGTATTGAAAGATTAATACTTGAAAAATGTTTAATGTCACGTGATAAATCTATTAGCATTGGTAATTCACGATAAACACATCGAACACGCTCCAAAAATTCTTGTGCACAAAATGAAATATAGGAAGCTTCAATCGGTGATCCTTCACTTCGTGTAACACATGCATAATGTAATTCACCAATAAGCAGATGAATAGTGTATCTGTAATTTAATTAATTTACAATTCAATCAAATAAATATATATTTATATCCATTAATTTATAATACTCCTACAATATATTATTAATGCTATTTAATTATTTACTGATTACGAGTCACACTAATTTTCTCAATTTCTAATGTTGTCAAATCCATAATTGTTGCAATTATTATATCTATATAAGCAGAAGAATTTTCTGACGGATGACAAACGATTATTTTATATCCTGTTGTGTCCCAATAAACCACCACTCCACACAGAATTTCCATTTTCATTTCAACCATATTATTTAAACAATTATATTCAAGTTATATACTCGTCCAATCTGAATATTCGCAATGAATTTATGAAACAGAGTATGTCAGTCTTTTAACCACTGAGCATACGATAAATTTTGTATTCAAAAATTCTCGCAATTTATCTCTTCCATTTCCATTAAAATATTGATATATCAAGTGTAGGAAGAAGAAAAAAAAATACTAATAATTATAAAAAAATTACGATAAAAATAATATGATTAGTAGGGGCTCATGCTTAACTCATTAATAAAATAATAAAGCCAATTTATAAAGTGAATAAAACTTGCCTAAATGATGGAATGAATTTTATAGATAACAAGTTTCATTTTATTTGTTTATTCGTTTAATTAATTGCAGATAATATTGTTGAATTATCTTGTCATCTTGGGATTGCTTGAATGATGTGTATTCATAAAGTAAATGTAAAAATGAAGATACTGTAGAGCAGAGATAAATGAATTCTAAAGAGTGGGAGAATGGTGACGTGGTGAAAGATAAACTGTATATTACATTGCATTGTATCATGCGAATAAATGTGATATAAAAGTTGTATTTTACAGTGTGGTGTATGAAAAAATAATTTTCAATTTGTTTATTGTCTCAGTGATATTGACATTTACATATCTTGTTTTGGCGTGATAATATAGTTGTAAGTTTTTACTACTGAATTAAATAAAAAATTTATAAAGATGTAAAGAAAAATCAATTGAGAAATAAAATTATTAATTGTATTATTTTTTATTATATTTCATTTTATTATATTATGATAGTACGTTATTTATATGAAATAAATTTGTCATTATTTATAGAGTTTTATTTGAATAAAAATATTTAATAAAATATGTGAAATGATGTTTCAGATAATATGACGCAATTTAAGTTGACCTACTTTGATGTAATGGGTTTGGGTGAACCTATAAGATTTCTTTTGAGCTATGGTGGACACAAGTTTGAAGATATTCGTGTTGAACGTGAAAAAGAATGGCTGAAAATGAAACCAAGTAAGATTATCTATTCATTTTTTTTTTTTTAGTAGACCAATAATAATTTTTATATTTGTATTAAAATTAAATGGAATGAATATTATATTTATACTTGTTTATTTGGATATTATTTCAGATACACCATTTGGACAAATGCCAATATTGGAGATCGATGGGAAGCCATATGCTCAAACATTGCCAATTTGTCATTACCTTGCAAAAAATATGGATTTAATTGGCTCTACAGACTTGGATACTTTGAAAATTGATGGGATTGTTGCTGCACTTGCTGATTTGAGAAAACGTAAATGAATATATATTATTTTTTTTAATATTTGAATTTGATATGTATTGTTATGTCTTAATATTTAGAGAAATTATATTATTACAGAGGTTGCTTTATTTTATCGTGAATCTGATGCGGAAAAAAAAGCCAAAAGAAAAGAAGAAACTGTGAAAACTACTGTACCATTTTATTTGGACAAATTGGAGCAATTGGCTAATAATAATGGAGGATTTTTACACGGTGGACAAGTAATATATAATTTTAATATATATTAATCATAATAGTTATTAAAAAGAAGAAATTTTTTAATAATAAAAATTTATATGCATTGATAAATTATTTATTTTAACGATTTTTATTTTTAATTTTCAGTTGAGTTATGCTGATATATTTTTTGTGGCCATCTATGAGTCTTTGGCGAATGCATGCTCAATAGATATTACAGAAAATCGACCAAATCTTAAGTTACTGAGAGACAAAGTACTCAATATTCCAAATATTAAAGCTTGGGTGGAAAAACGACCCAAATTAGAATTTTAAATAATTCTAATATATATTCATTCATGAATTCATAAAACGATTTGTACAATATTTTCCTACATTTTTTTCATTGAAATAAAAATAAAAATGTAAACAATATCAATAAAAAAAAAAATAAAAAGGTTATTTGTATAGTTTTAATCAATTATTTTCACTAGTAATTCAAAAACTCATGAAATATATCATGTATAATATATATTTAACATTAATTAATTATAAAACTATAACAATTTTGAAAATACACAAGAAAAAACCAAATATATTGTTTGAAAAAACAAAAATGTTATAATAAAAATACCACAATTTTTCCATTTTCCCAAATTTTAATCTTGAACACTTCATAAAAAATAAAAATACTTTCGTTCCAATAACAAAATATCACTTCATTCCACTGCAACCCAATAACAGTATCATAAACAATATATCATAAACAAATTATCCATAACAAAAAAAAATATTTTCAAACAAATGCGACGTTGGCGCGAAACAAACTTCATATCATATATTTACCTCACGGATAAACTTAATTATAGTTCAACTCTTCATTACCAACAGTAGATCAAACGCTCAACAGTGACATCTATACACACATACATATATACTATTCATTATCTCTCAAAAACCAATCATCAGCGCCAACTACCGATGAAAAATATCATCTCACATGACCTCGAATGATTCGTTGCGCGATGAACGATGCGCGTTAACACAGTGGTGGCGGAATATCTACCTTCAGTGCTCGCCGCGCGGAGCTGAACAGACATCTTGTAGTAGAATTTAGCGGCGTGGTCGACCGTGGGTGTCGAGTCGCGGTGCGTCGTGGTGGTTACGGTGGTGTCGTGGTCGTGAGAGCACCGTGTGCGCCTATCGTAACAGTGCACTCGGTAGGCTCCATAGTCATTGGTAATAAAAAAAAAAAAAAAATATAAAATTAAATAAAATTGAATAACAACTGACATAAATAAAAAAAGTAAAATCCAGATTAACTTTTCAGTGTTATTATTATTATTATTATTGTTTTTAAATTCGTATAGACAAACACGAAGCATTTTCAAGTAAATAAATTTGTAATTCGTGACGTTAAACATTATTGGCTTGTTGTTTTTATTGGAAAATAATTTTTTGTGAGATTATTAAGACGAAGAAAAAAAAAAAATTTTATATATTTTTTTTTTTTTTTTTCGTGCCCAAGGCGTACAAGAGAGTCCCCACCCACAACAAGTTTAAATAATTCATGACTAGTGAAGAATATCAATGAGAGACAATTGTGTGTGAGAGAGGGAAAAGCAGTAATATAGCCTGGAGCAATTAAAAAAAAATATATATATATATATATATTTATCAATTTTTCATTAAAAATTTTTTTTTCTTTTTTCTTTTTTTTTTCGTTAGTGTTGTATACGCACTATTATCATTACATCCGAACTTGTTCTCCTCGTGATTGTCACACTGCAGTGTGGTTGATGGGTGCCAACACATACAAAACACACAACACATTTACATACACATACCATCAGCTGTAGTATACAAGTATTATTACACAATTTAGTAGCGGTGGCTCAAAGTATATTTGAGATATAGAAAATATCGAAAAATACACAATCGCGTGTGTTTTAAAACCCGAGCGAGGAAGCCCTTGAACAGCTAGCGACCAATTGTGGTAAAAAGCCAGTGAGACAGAGACGAAACAATATATTTATAATATAAATAAATACATATACAACTAAAGAATAGGGAAGAAAAGAATCTTTAAAATAAAAATAGCGTTGAAGGTGCTTCTCTCCACACACATACACATACATATACACACCTACATAAATACATATATATATTCTCTTTCTTTCTTTCTCTTCTTTACCATTTGTATTCTATTTCTCATTCGTACTCTCATGTTTCATCGCGACTGATAATATTTAGCGCAGCCTACAGCTGTGTCCACTATCGTTGACGGTCATCCGTGTATTTATTCGTGTCACAACGTGGACAAAAAATTGTCATTAAATTATTCCTAATATTCTTTGCTATATATAAATATATATATTTATTTTTCTTATTATTATTTCCCCATAGCCAATATCAATTATCTCTGATTAAATGTTCTTACACTTACAGCGGTGAATTGATTATTCTTACACGATTTGTTCATCTATTTCTTACACGCCATCGAACATTTTTTTTTTTTTTTTTTTTTATATAGTAATCTTCCGTGTTTGTGGGTGTGTGTATGTGTATGCGTACGTGTGTGTAAACGCGACAGTGACAGTAGTGACAGCAGTGACAGCAGTGAGATAAGGTGCGCGGCCGGTGTCAACCGCCGACCCGAAACCTTTTACTGGACACCATTCAGGATGACCTCGAATAATTCGCAAAAGCTTTCGACCACAGAACGAGTTATCAAAAGTAAGGCATATTATAATATACAATATTTAAAATTATTTTAATTTATATTATATTTATTATTTATCACACTTGAATTTATAATTGATTTTCATAACAAACATAACAATAATACATCTTTTGAATTGTTTCATTCATTATTGTTGAATTTAATTGTCTATTTGACAACAATATTATTTCATTTCATTTTATTCGCTTTTGTAAAAATGTGGAATTATACATTATTTTTTATTTTATCACTGACACGCGTTTCTTCTCCCTATCGTTTACTCTGTCGGTATAACAGTTTTCTTGTTCAGTGCTCTTGCCATCGCACTTTGTATTTGTATGCCCTTCCCAATTTGTTTTTTTTTTTTTTTATAATTTTTCGTTTTATTTCTGTTTTCAAAACAAATGATGCGCGATGAGTTTAATGAATATTCTGTGAAATATTTAAAATGATTTGCTGGGTATGATAAGCAGTAATTATCAATATTTAAATAGGGGCTATTTTCTGCAGTGCTGTCGCAAGTGGCTCTGTCCTCGCTCTCGCGGTGAGCCTGGTTCGGTACGTGAAAACAAGGCCGACCGGCGTCGAGCCGAGATTGATTTTCTCCGCGGGGTCGCGGCGCCATTGCTATCGACCACCAGCCGGCCCTCGAGTCACGCTTTTCCCATCGTCTTGTGCCTAGCTTTACGCTCGCAGCAACTCTTTTTATATTTTTTTTTTTATTTATTTTTTGCTATTTATTTTTCATTCGTTTTCCTCTCTTTCATTCGACCGTTTTCTCTTCTTTTTCTCTCAAATTTTATCTCTCATTTACCCATTGAACTTTATCTCTATTTTTAATTGTACGTATAATGGACAATTGGCGATATTATCCTAGTTGTTGTTGTTCGTTATTCTATTGTATTAATCAAATTGGTGATTTTGGCCAGGAAAACGTGCTGTAATATCCTCTGCCATTCATTTCCGGTAATTGAGTATTATTTGTCTAGAAATATTTACAATTTTATTATGAAAAACCGCAGACATGAGCTTGGGAATATATTTTTGATATTGATGTTAGTTTTGAGAAATAAATATTGGAGATAAAGAGGAATTTTTGTTTTTTTTTTTTTGCTTGACAATGTTTATGAATAATTTAAAGTTAATGATGTCTTTTGGCACTTGAATATTTAGTTTATTTATAAAATATTTTTTATAAGTGTGAAGAATTTCACGTGACTTCAATATATTTTTCGTCAATTCTCTTGTTCATTTTACATTACGTTCATCACGTAAAGAGGAGAATATGGTGAAAGAAGGGATTAGTTGACGCTATTCCGGGAAAACGGAAATGCCACGTGGGCGTAATATGATTTGCTATTTCCACAAATACAGTGGTTTATTTTATACAATATAAATAATTTAGGATTTTATATTCACCAAACTGACGAAAGCACACTTTTTAATCATATTTATTATATATTCAATTCTTTCTATTTTTTTATTTCATTTCTTTATTAAAATAATCACGAAAAAATTCTTCTTTTGTATTTACCATGAGATATACACATCATCGTGCATTCATTCGCAGTTTATTTTCAGAACTCATAACCTTGAATAATAAAAAAAAAAAATAAATAAAACATACAAGTTTCATCTTCTTTATTTCTTCGATTAATTACACAATTTTATAATCTTTTTATTGTTGGAATATAATAACAAATTATCTACTTTTAAAATTTATTTTATTCCTAATTTATTGCATGAATAAAACGAAAATTTTTTTTTATTACAATTTTGTAAATAAAATATATGATTTAAAGGTAAATATTTTTTTTTCATTTTGTCATCGATAATAAACAGTTCAAGTATAGACATTCATATGCAAAATTCAAGTTACATATTATTGTTGTTGTATTCCAACGGAAATAAATTCTCTTGACTTTCAATATCCGTATATTGAATTGACCTTAACAGCCATACTAGAGTTGTCGTCGGAGGTTAAGTTATGCACTACGGCATCCGATTACTTTGAAATTTTCGTAGCACGTGCGTGTCCATGTTGCCCCAATACAACTAAATAACCCAGTTTCTACAATACCATTCGTCTCTTTATACCTATATGTATTGACACGAATGGCTTCCGTTGAGTCCAAATAATATAATCTGAAAGAAAGAAACAAAAAAGAAACAAAATAATAATAAATATTATTCATTTATTTATTTTCTTCAATTCCTTTCGTTGCTTAAATTCTCGTGGTATACCACACTTAAATATTGCACTACTTCTGATGCAATTTATTTGACTGCAGTGATGTCACTGCAGTTAGTCGCAGCTGGTTACAAAACGCATAATCATTTTGCCACTGCAGTAAAATGGACAGAAAAAAAAAAAAAAGAACAGTTGTACTCAACTGATATTCCATTATTTTATTCATAATATTTTTTTTTCTTCACATATGAATTTATATCTTTTAATAATAAATTATAAATTTTCCATTCGATTTGGTAACTACATAAATTAAATTTCAAATTTATTCCGATATATTTAATCTTTGTCCTCGTAGATATTTTGATTTATATTGAGTCAACTATGATTGTGTATAGCTTGTTATTAGTTTCGCTTGTATAGTGAGACTTTGAGTAAATGATAAAGGTACTCTAACTCGACGTTAATGGCCAGTGCAATAAGAGCTGCCAAGTGCTTACAGCTCTACTGCTATGAGCGCATATAAAGTTCACCCAAGCTAACAGATAGAGCGATTTAAATGTAGAGCAAGCTTACTGCTAACACTTATAACTAGTGAAAAATAAAAAAAAGTAGGTTAGTTTTAGAGTAATCTTACCTATAAACCCACTTGCATGAAGACATTTTTTGAAAATACATATCATTAAAATGAATTTAAAATTAATTATTCATAAGAATAAAAGAAATAATTTTATTTTTTGTATATACAAATAATTATGCTATATTATTACACGATTAATTTAGTAATACATTTAATGGTACAATTTATTGATCATTGCATTAAATATAAAGGTTTGCATTTAGCAGGTAAAAATTTAATGATTCAAATTTCGTGACATGGCCCCGAAACAATGTACGTTGAAATAAATTTAATACAATTGGCACAGAATACAGTACACAGCTTAGTTTTAGTATTCTCGCCATGGTCACAAGTGTTTCGTACACTTGAGTCTATTATTCTCATATCATTCAAGTGTTAGATGTTATTTAGTATTAAATATACACTTGTATCTATAGAAAATAATTTTATTAACACGCAATTATTAAAATTATTCGATATTATATGCACAATATATTAATTCATGTAACACGTACAGTATTCATTTTTAATTTTAATGTATTATTATTATTTCATTTATTATTAACTAGTTTTGTTTATGCTTAGTAGTATAAATACTTATTATAGTTAATAAATAATTTGGGTGTATAATCAAAATGCTGAATTAATATAAGTTTTTAATTCACTCAATTCAGCACATGTATAATATATTCATTATCAGTTGTGTATTTGTGTGTGTATATTAGGATGCTTTGTTTGAGGGGGTTATTTTTTTTTCGGGATAGACGAAATATTACTCTAAACATTCAAAAAAAAAACAAAAAAGTTCCCACCAAAGATGAGCTCTTAATTTTAATATTAATGATTGCCGCCATCAATTTGAAAATTTTCTTATTTAATTAACATGGAAATTTCAATTTTTTTTTTTTTCATTCATGCATGGCTTTGCGGCATTTCATGCTATTTAATTGGTTCTTAGCAGAAATTGTGCAGAAATATATAATCTTTAAAAGTGCTGATTATTAAATTATTTTTTGTGAATTGCCTTATTGGTAAAAAATGTTAAAGCCGATTTTTGCTCGGATATCATGGTTATTTCGATTTTTTTCGAAAACTATCAACTATACAGCAGAAGTCTATTGGACCATTTTTGTAGGAAATTAAATTTCCTACAGAATAGTATTCTTAAGTAAAAACCGTAGAGGTGAAAGTTTTCGAGAAAAATCCAATTAAACATATGGAAATTTGAAATTTCTCTTTTTAATGTAGATTTTTGACCGGCGGGGCAGTTCACAGAAAATAATTCAGTGATAGGTACTTTAAAAGATTGAATATTTCTGTACAATTTCTGTTGAAAACCAATTAAATAGCTATGCATGAATGAGAAAAAAAAATGAGGTTTGCGTTTTAATTAAATAAGAAAATTTTAAATTAATGGCAGCAGCACTTGATATTAAAATTAACAGCTCATCTTTGGTGGGAATTTTTTTTTTGAATGTTTAGAGTAATATTTCGTCTATCTCACGAGAAAAAAAGACTCCCCTCAAACGAAGCATCCTAGTGTATATGTGTACACTGTACATATATATATGTATATTATATACATACATAAATACAATTATCCGTGGGATGATGTGCCATTAGTTTGTTCATATGGATGACATATGTGTGAAGAGGCTAATGTGTTGCAAACTTGTTATTACGAAACGCAAAAAAAAAAAAAATATATTAAGTAAAATATACTGAAAAATAAAAAAAAAAACGAAATTATTAATAACGACTCGGCCAATGCAAAATAATTAACGAGGCCAATATTAAAAATGGAAAAAAAACAAATCAATATAGAATAAAATTTTAATTAAATTTATCGATGAATAATTAAAAACATTTGGAATATTAATGAACGCAATAATTGTATTACTGTACATGAATAATAAATTTTTCAAGATATTGTTATTATCATCGAGCAAGTATTATTCTGCACAATAAAACAATCGAATTGTTATATCCATTATTTTATTCATTTTCACATATCATCGATTACAATAAAGTAAAAAAAATAAATATATTTGTTAAATCGTGGGTGAAATAAAAGTGGAATAATTCACTGTGAAAATTCATACGTGTTTAATTTTACCATGAATAATTGAAAATAATTAATTTACATAACAGAAACGAGTTATAAGAGATTTTATACTTTATTTGTAAAATTAAATACAGATAAAATAAAACAACGTTAGTATTCGTGCACAATTAATTCATATACACTAAAACAAAAAATTAAAGGGTCAAAAAAATTTCTGAAATTTTTCCGTATTTTTTGACATGCTGTATCTCAGTGAAAAATGGTCGTATCGAAGTTTTAAAAAAACGAAATTAAAGCTGAATAAACAAGCTATCCAACCCAGTTAATGGTTTAGCTAAAAAAAATTTTCCCAAGTTCGTAAACTCAAAAAAAAAAGGGTACAAAATTTGCAAATTTTTTTTTTTCGCGCTATTTCTTAGAATCATGTAATAACCGTAATTCCAAACAAATTTTCGCCACAAGGTCTGAAAACTAAAGACTCAGAGCTTCAAAATGCTTATTTTGGAACCCCAATACGACCCTTTAATTTTTTCTTTTAGTGTATAAATAATAAACTCAAATAAATTAACATTTCCACAAAAAATGTAAAAAAAAAAAAATATATGCCCATATATATTCGTAAAAATATCTAAAAGGAAGTGAGATATATATATATATATTAGTACATAAGTAGAGCTATTGGTATATAAGACGTCGTCGAGTTATCTTATACATAAGTGTGTTCAACAGCCGGATGTCCTAGTGGCACTTTTGTCGACAAAAGGATCTTCTTATTTGTCTATTTTCCTCTGCATCACCTTTGTACACATATACATTTGGTTTTTTATATAAAAAGTATATTGCGGCAACCATAGAAGTGAGCACATACTGCCCAATGCGTTTGATATGTTGGCGACTATGTTGGTAATATGTTTAGTCGTATAGTCCGTGGCTCATGGCCGGCTGGAGCGTAATAATAGACACAAACAAACTCATTTGGCTGGGTGGCCAACTGCATTTGGCCCGTTCCCCGGCTACTGTTTGAACACACATATATACAATAAAATATTCTTAACTATCGACTAATGGTCGAAGGATTTACATCTCATTCTTTTCATCTAAATTTTATAATTCTTTTTATTTTACAAAAACTTGTTACTTCATTTGTTTTTTTTTTTCTAGTGTTAAGGACGTTTATTCATGAGATTTGTTAGTAGATAAATTTTTTTTTTTAGTTTTGATAAGTTCAATCATGTAGCTATCTACCCTTGAAAATTCAAAATGCTTTACCGATTATTTCAGAAAGTTATTAAAGATCAAAAATCAAATTTTTAACATAGAGCCTTATGAAAAATCAGCATTTTTATGTACTTAAAATTACAATAAGTATATTGTATGAGTAGATATAATAATAAATAATGTTTAAAAATATTCTTTGAAATATGTAGTTAATATAACTCCACAAAAAAACTGGTGTTGACGAATGTTTAAATTAAATATTAATAATTTTAATAAAGATAATTAAAACTGTTTTGGTAACTTTTGGTAAATGAAGTTAAATCAATTTTTTAATGTGAATTAACTAATTTCTTTAAATAAATAACTTAAAACTAATTGGTATATATAAAAAAAAAATTTATAAATCATTGTAAAATTATTAATATATTTTACAAATTTTTTCAAGCCTTAAATAAATTTTAATTTTTTTTTTTAGTACTCATTTGACTTGAGCATAGCGAATGAAAGCCCTTGATAGAATTTTTGAATTTATTATATGATTTTATTGTGTCGGGTTTTGTTTGGATAGGAATTTTTTAAATAAAGAAAATATATTTTTTCAATTTAGTTATGCGAGTTAATTAATGATGAACAAATGTGGCAGACGTTTATATTTGAATGATGAGATAAATGATAGAATTAAAAATTGGATAATTATGCACGAGGTGTAAACTTCTTCAAATCAAAGTTAATACCTCTGGACTGAGGAAAATGAGGAAGTAAAAAAGAAGAAGAAAAGTGAGGGGCGAGTTGACTATAAAGTTTCGACAGAGGGTTTTGCTCCCTGGTTTTTGTTTGGTTGTGGGACATTCTAGATAACTTTCGAGACTGTTATCACAAACGCTTTGGCCAACCAGGCTTATAAATTATTTCAGTGACTTTAAACTACCAAAATTTTGTTTTCATTGTATTTAATAATAATTACAGTTCATTATATCGTTGGACTATTGTATATTTCACATAATAATAACGACGATACTGAGAACAGAATGTGGTGTTTGAAAGTAAAGTTAAAAAATTTATTTTACTGTTTTTTTTTTCGTAATTTTTGTTTTTTCTCTTATTTTGTCTATATAACTATTTACATACAAAGGTGGAAATATACATATAAAGTTGTATGTGCTATTATGCAACAGTGTAAATGGTTGCAAAAGAATAAAAATGAAATATAAACAAGAGATAATAGACGAGAAAAATAAATATTAAATACAAAATGTAGAAGCAAATAAAATTGTTGCCGACAAGCAGCTTAGCTGTGAGTAAATTTATTCGACTAATATCTGATGATGCATCATATTTGTTATATTAGATTCATTCATTTGTATTCGTATAACAGATCTTGATATAAATTATTTATTTAATAATCTTCGTGGTTATATTTGATTAATTTTCTTCTATCAAGACAGAGCAAAAATTAGGGCATTTGAAATTTATTCATTCAATACATATTATAATAAATAACTGTTATTCTTATATAAGACAATGTACATGTACATATGTATATATTTGTATATATATTGCATGTGTCTATGTGTATATATATATTGACTTTACGACAAATCCATTGTCCTTGGTAACAATTCAAGTCCTTACCTTGGTCACGCATCAACAGGTGAACTAGGTTAAGTATTAGTTAAATGTGAATTTTTTAAATAAATATACCATAATGTTCAGTGTGTAATATATATATATATTTTTTTTTTTTATAAATTTAATTTGAATGAATATTTCTCATAAATATTTTTACATTAATTTGGGAGTTGAGGGAATACAGTTTGATTGGAAGAAAATGTTGGAAATAAAAATTTATTCTATCTCATAATGAACTGAAAAAAAATAAAAGAAGAATAAATAAATAAATATAAATAAATAGAGGTTGAAAAATGACGATGTATTTGGGTAAATTAACGCAATGTGAAACAATAATGTGGAACAGACTCATGTTTTTACTGAGAGATGGAGCTTGCAGTGTGGATCAATATACCTGGCCGGCAACCTTGTAACGTTTGGATTACTTTATTCATAGCTATACACGCGTCGTTTGCTTCGTGCTGTCCTTTAAATCCTTTCATTTAATATTATTCTCCTGTTCTTTTAGCTCTATAGCTATTATTTTTTATTGATATAATTACGTTGTTGCCATTGCATTTGTTCTCTTCATTACACTTAATATTTTATAAATTCATTTATACATTCATTGAAGATTTTTTTTTCTACTAAATAAATTCAACGATATTAAATAAACTCTTCATTATAATTATATACAAATTTATAAACACACTTGAAATAAAATATTATTGCCAATAGTGATACATATATTATTCAGTAAAATCATCACTATCAGAATGTTAATATAGACCTTTTGGCCTCATCCAATTTCGAACTCTTGAGAAGTAAAAAAAAAAAAATAGAAAACTCATCTTCTAAAAGTTTTTGATGAACCAAGTTTTTTTTAATGCTGCATCAAGTAAAGTTTGAAGCAGGAAAAAATATACAAACGTGATAAATTAAAGGGAATAAATAGAAGAAGATACACTTTATTGGATTAACATTCAATAGATCGATTAAAATCAACGAGCCAGAAAGTTCGTCGCGTTGTTGATGCTGGGTTAGGACTGCAATTGAATGTCGGCCGACCCACGACGGTCGACTAAGTCGTGTATACACAATTCCATGTCCTGTGGCGCGCAGTTCTCATATACTGTACATCCCCTATATGTATACTATCCAATCGATGTATTCGCGCGTGCGTCTACGAAATCCATTTTCGCCTTTGCTAACTCATCTCTCGTTTGTGCGCCTTCTTTATTTATTTTTTATCCAACTGATGTCTTTTTCTCTTTCTCTTCCATGCTCGCCTTTTACTCTTTTGCTTTGTTTTTTTTTTCTCTTTCCTACTCGAATTTCCCGCAAGTCTTTTACTATTTATATATAGTGAATACACACCTTTGCCAAGGGTTTTTATAAGTCGACAAAATTGTATAGCGTCAGCGATATTAAAATTTTATTTTATTGGTTTTTGTTTTTAATTCATTTATGTTATAATAATTTTTATTATGTATGGGGGTTTGATTTTTATATGTAGCTGCATGTTTTGGAGATTATGTAGTTGTAATTTGAAATAGGGAGATTATAATTAAATATATTTTACTGTGAAATTAGGAGAAGAAAAATTTTTAATTGTTGAAAAAATTGAGATGATTGACATTTTTATTTAGATTAATCTTCAAGATATTATTGCTGGTAAATTTGTGCTGCGTAATTACAAATCGAATTTATATAATAATGTTAATGGTATTAGTTCACCCTCCCGTGGGAAAATAATAAATCGAATTGGGATAGGGGAATTTGTCGTATATTTCATTCAATGAAATTTGTTGACACTAATGAGAATATTCTCGTCAATTTGAACATTACAATCGGTCATGAATTCTGTAATATTATTTTCGCACATGAAATTATATTTTTCATAATTATTCCAATAGATTAATTATTATTTTTTTGTCTAATGGCAGTATTTTGAATATCAGAAAATAGAAATAATTTTTGAGATTAGCCAAAAAAATTTTTTCTGATTCTTTCACATAAGAAATCTTCGTTTTCGCTTCTATTATTTAAAACAAAGCATGATTGTTATAGGTCGTACAATCGACAAGAAGAATCATGGTTAATCCCATCACAATGGTAGAAGTTTATTTGAAACTGTTGAATAAATCCCACGAATAAAAATGAGAATGAGTGTTTTTATTATTTTGTTTTATTTTTTTTTTTCTTTTCCTTTTGTCAAAATCTGAATGTGATACAGTTGCTATGGTATTGCTCTATCCACGTGTTACATAACGCTAATCAATTGTTGTATTCAACATCCATTGGTCATTTTTTCTTTTGTAATTCCCTCAGATTTTTCGCATTGAAACAATAATGAAAAAAAACAAAAAAAAAATAGATCAGTGCAATGAATGATAACATCAAAAAGAAATTAAGCCCACCTCACTGAACTCATTGAAATTTATTGAAAACAAAATATTGATTGATGAATAATCATGTTGAAAATAATAATAAATAAAATTCCACATCAAGTAGTAACAAAAAAATATTGTCAGACACGATAATAGATTTCAAAAGTCCATCACCAAATCAACCGCATGTTTCAATTATTGATTGAAATACTCCTGTCCGACACTTAATCATAAAATTCAATGGACCAGTCACGCATAAAATACGTATCATAATAAAACAATATCAGACAATATAATAAACACATAAAAATAATTTCTCTTTCATTTATTTTTATTTTTCTTTTCCAACTCAATCTGTCTCATTAATTTTTGTCCTTTGAAGATTCACTCGATCATAAAACCGATTATATACATATACTCATCTAATATTTACACACATATACATACACATATTCATTACAAATATATACATGTATATCTGCATGTATATGTATCATAAATATACTCTTGATATAGTAACCTTTATGATTTTTTTCTTTTTTTTTTTTGTCGCCTTGTCATCTCAGACGTAATGTCGGCAATGCCTCTGACGTTATTTATATCTCGTCTGTTTCATCCACACGGCCCTGATGTACGCGTGTGCAATTTAATTCTCAAGAGTATGAATATATACATACATATATACTCGTAAAACTCGCGTGG
This sequence comes from Microctonus brassicae, assembly GCA_918226075.1. NCBI lineage: Eukaryota > Metazoa > Arthropoda > Insecta > Hymenoptera > Braconidae > Microctonus > Microctonus brassicae. The sequence goes on along the minus strand of OW445481.1, from coordinate 13,069,569 downwards.
CACTCACGCGCTGTCGTGTGACTAGAACATTAAAAGCTCGCCGCGCTCGGCGAATATATTTTTGTAATTTCCTTTTGAATTTTATATTACCGAGTGCTCTTTTAACTATATAAATATAAATTTCATTGATTTATATATTTTTATAATTCTTTTTTCCTTCTACCTTAGTTTTAACATTGATTTAAATTTTGTTTTTTGTTTCTTCAACATATTTAATTCAACGCGACATAGCGATGAGGAAAATGAGGATAAAGAAAAATAATATTTATATTTGAAGGTTTGACAAACTGAAAATACAAAAGGCAAACATTGGTTAGGGACAAACGGAAAGGCGCCGTGCAAAGATGAGAATCAGACTTGATGGTATACATACATACATACATGTATATATATGTATATATGTATATGTATATGTATACACAATTGAGGGTCCCGACATCAATGAGGGTGAGACAAAGTTAAACGAATTACAGTGACGACCTCGAACGTGACTTTCAATCGTTATCGTATCAAGCAATCGTCATCATTTCAACAATCTATGCGACACATCATTACAAATAGACAAAAAAATTAACTATAGAATGAATAAATAAATAAATAAATAAATAATGATAACATGAAATATCCATGCATGAATATCATGAGAATTATAATTTATATTTAATATTAACTATATTATAATATATTTAGATAAGATAGATACATAAGATATCTCGATAATGTGTTTTAGGCGTGTGTATATATAATACGTATACTGTATACTGCAATGGAAGTAGATATATACGCCAGTTCATTGTCAGGTCATTGAACTTTTTGTTGGATTGTCTGCGCAAAAATTAAATTCGGCCACGTATTTTATCTTCATTCCCCGAGTCGAAATTTTTGTGCTTCTCCAAGTCTTCTAATAGTCGATTAAATATTCTGTGGCACTGGTTGGCCTATCAATTCTACTTTGAATCTGGGAAACCTCTAAAAATCTAGGATTAAATCTAGTTTGATGCTTTTTACAATCAATACAACATTGTAATATTTTATTTCATAATAAAGTTAGACGCAAGTTCCTCTCTTGCGCCTTAGAATGAAAGATTTGGCAATATGTTACTACTTCGGAGTGTTGTATTTTCTATTAAAATATTTCTAAACAACCTTCCTTGCTCCTGAAGAACCTCACTGAATACTAATAATGAGGTTTAAAGTAGCATAAAATTTCCTTTGATAATTTCAAAGAATTACATGTAAACTTATTTATCCGCATGAAATTGTTTATAAACAATCAATGAAAACACTATCGGCACCCGAGTCGAAATTTTGTTCCTACTTTAGACTTGAATATAGCTCGTTTTCTAGAAATTGAAAGTATTATTAAGGACAAGCTCTTTAATTTTAGTCTTTTTTAAGACTTTAAAAAAATGACAGATATTTCCATTTCTTTCACTTCAAGGTATAAAAAGATATAAGCAATTTTAACTAGTACCTTCTTGTATCTACATGGATGATAATAGACGTATAAAAAAGGAACAAGTTAGGAAAACTAAGGATTATTAAAGTTCAAATGAATATGAATAATCTGAAAGGTATTGAAAATTAGTCATTATTTAGGACTCACAAAGTACGATTAAAATACAGTAAGGAGAATAAAGGTCTAATATATAGTAACAAAATTTCGACTAGGGTATAAATATACAACATATATTTATAATAATACAAATATCTACGTAAAAAAAATAAGACTTTTAGTGGATGTTTTGGAATTATTCATTCAAAAACGTGAGAAGAGAAAATCAGTAACACATGTAACACGTAGTCTCATTGGATAATTGTGTGTCAATGTGAACAGGCGTGTCATTGGCCAGGCTGTTTACATACATTTATATATACTTACATATAAATACATAAACGATTCATGCAATATATACTTCTAGGTATATATGAAATGATATAGAGAACATCAGGATGAAGTAGGGTAAATTAGTATTTGTGGGAATGTGATATGGATTTACAAACCCACATTTAGCTTCATGTTATATGTATACATATACAATATACATATATATACACACATATATATATATATATATACATATATATATTTGATTCACCCCCGCGTGGTATAGAGAAACAGCTGCGGCGTAGACAGCAATCGTGTCACTATACGCGGATCAATATTCCGTCCGGTCCATCCTCTCTGACCCATATCTCTTTTTCCCTCTTAGCTTCCGTCTGTTGCCTTCACCCTCTCAACTTCTCTAGGTCTCAATCTCCCCTTTCTCATATTCTATATTTTTTTTTTCCCCCCTTTTATTTTTGTTTTCCTTTCTCAATTCATCAATTTACGTATACTCTTTTCCTGCTTTCGGTAATGCATTTCCGCATTTTTAATATACATATATGAAATATAGTGTGGCTATTTAATTTCATTTAAACAATTACATTATTCTGTATTGTTATGTAAATATATATATATTTATTTATTTATTTTTTTATATATAGTTATGCAAATTAATTTTTAATTTGAATATTTATAAACTTCCGCGATTTTATTTGTTTTTAGTTTGAATATACTTTCGTGACGTTAATATTATAAATAAATTTTATGAGATGTATAGTTTTTGATTGTCGATCTATGTGTGTGTTTTTAATGAATATGTGTGATGAAAAAGTGATTGCATTGCTGTCGCGTGACTGTGATTTTGAAAATATAATGGTATACATGTAAATATGGTTGAGTTATATTAAAGTAATTCACGCACTAGCAAGGCTGAATTGCTGTGTATTTATATGTATATATTTATTTTTGAATATATATATTTCTACCATTTTGAAACGTCAAGTATTAGCTAATCTGCCAGTAGATGAGAATGTAAATACACTGTGTATGGTTGAAGTGTGGAATAATGGACTACAGTAAATTGTTCGGCTAAATTCCACACGGTCCATCATATTATTCCTGAATTTCTCGCAGATTTCATGACCTTTCGACCCATATTTACACTTTGTACGTTCAATTTCTCTCGTGCTTATTCCATTCCTATCTCAATTCCCCTCCTCATATTCTTCTCATCTTGGTCACGGTGGAATTATTTGATTCTACCACTCAAACCATTTAAAAATTATCCAATAACTTTGAAAATTTGTTAATATAACAAATAGTTTCATTAAAATTCTTGCTGTTTTTAATTTAAATCTTGTTGTCGAATAGTTTTATTAAAAGTCATATTATTTTTATATCACACTGTTTGATTAACTATAATAGTAAAATAAAATAAAATAAAATATCGTAACAAAAACGAGATAAAAATTCGTTATTTTTTTTTTTAAACAAAATAATATTAATTCGTTGATAAAAATATTATTTCATTACTTGATTGGAATAATTGGAAATTTATTGATGCACAAATTATAACGATAATAATTGTAATTCGTAAACTGAGTGCGATCAATGAAATATTCATTTAGAATCCACTGATACTAAATATACAATTCATTATTAACAATAATATTATAATTATCAATAATTATCAATTCCACTATTAATTTATCAATTAAAATATTATAAATAAATAATAATAATTCAGGAATTAAATTCTTCCGTTCATAATGCGGATTTTAGAGTCATTGAATCCGATAATTTTATGTTTGATTTTTATTTGCAATAAAATTTAATATGATTTTCTTTAAGGAAAAATATTTGAATAGCCTAATTCTTTCAAAGAAACATTTTGTTATGCGACTGCCACCTGTCGGGCCACTTGTCCAATGCTTAACATTTCGTTCAGCTCGGTTTACCGCACGTGAGAGAGCGAGAAAAATAAAAGTAGTACCGAAGTGGTGACAGACCGTAGTCGACTGGCCGACAGCCAATGTCTGTCTGACAATTGTGTATCGGTCAATCTTACTTTGTATTTTTCTCAATAGATCTAGATGTATGCGTTGTACATATACAAATATTTGTATATTTATACAATTTTACGCATCCCAAAATTTCTATTGAATTATTTGAATATTATATGTATATTTTAACTAAAGTTTTATTGTATTTTATACTTGACAATAATTTTTATAAATTAATAGAATTAATAATGATGAGGTGGAATATAAATTTTAAACATAAATATTTGCCTAAAATTTTTGGAATTAATTTTTATTTCAATATATTTTTATTTTATTAAATAATTTATTGTTATGAATTTTTAATGTAGTGTCGCCAAAATCAGTTTTAATAATTTCTTTTTAACGAAAAAATTAATAAAATAATTATTTTTATGTAACAATATTATTGGAAATTTTTGAACTTATTTTTATCTTTATTTTCGATGTTTTAATTAATTTGTTTTTAGTTTATACAATGAAAAATTAATTCAAATAATATCAATTAATAATTTTAAAAGTAAATATTATATTATACATATATATTATTTTTGTTTCTTGAATTCAAAATGGAACGAAATAATATTTTTTATAGTGATAATCAATTAATGTTGTGTAGAATATAATAAAATTTATGTCAGGAATATTAGGAAATTTTGATATGTTTCAATGTAGATTTTACATCGTGTTTACACTATATTTGTATAATCCAGCAACGTTCGAATTTGTTTATTATTGTATTGGCTTAAATTGGTAAACTGACGCTATTAAATACTGATGAGAAAATAATTTACATATGTATTTTCTTTTCACAAATTATTTAATGCAATCCAAAATGGACTTAACTCGGTGGGCAAAAAATTAAAAAAAATCCTTTTATTTAATCATAGATATTTAAATAGTAAATATAATTTTATAATTAATGTATTGTTGCTGCGTTTGGAATTATTTGTAAAGTGAGGACGAATAATTTTATGAAATGAAATTGAGGATTATTGAACAACTCTCTTAATTATGATATTCATATTATTACGACCTTTGAAAGTCGTAATAAATCTCGTTGTCATAATTATTTTCTTCATGCTTGTCATTACGCATGAAGAATTTCACAAGTGTTAATGATACACTCACGTTTATGGTAAGCTTCGAATATACTAAAAACAATTTTATATATTTAATTAATTATATTTTATAATAGAGTAGTGTATAAAATAAATTCAACTTTTTAATATTCATAAATTTGATGGAGTTAATTGAAATAAATTATTGAGTTTAAATGTTTTATTGAAAAACTTTATTTGTTTGAATAATTGATTTTCCATGACAAAATTGATAGTCACAGAGAAAAGATAATTGCATTTTAGTTATTGATTTATTTATTTTTTTTTTTTACAGTTTTTGAAACTTTTGATGATTTTAATTTGGAATTTTTTTTGCTATTTCTTTATATTTTATATTTAATTAGTATAAAAAATTTTAATAATCATATGTTTTTGAAGAACGAACAATTTGGCAATAAAATTAATAAATATTCTACAATTCTTTAAAATCAATGAGATGATTTGATAAATTGTAAAAAAAAAAAAAAAAATTCACATTTTTTATGAATTCATTTGAGTGTGAAAAATTGAAGAGATTGATTTTTTTTTTCGTCGTTATCAGAATGCTCGTGGGACTGAATAAAGATGTGTACTGAAATGGCCTTAGTATTGATTGTAAGAGTATTCGTTGGCGACATGTCAATTCCTTGCAGAATTGATAATTAAATTCATAAACTATCATAAAAAAAATCTATTTTCATCAATAGTCTTTTTTCAAAAATCATTGATTGAAAATATAATTTGATTATAGAATAAGCAGGTCATCATTGTGGTTATTGTGTATCTCAATCAGTTGTCAAAAATAAAATGATGAGTTGACAAAGAGACAGAACAAAAATAATTCCACGCTACATAAAATTGAATGTGTTAAATATTATTAAAATCGATCATAGTTCGCCCTAGATATTGACAAATATTTACAATAAAAGATAATAATGAATATTACACAGTATAAATTAACATAACAATAGTTAGATCAATGTAACAATAAAAAATATGCATGTATATAAAAAAATAATAATGAAAAATATAAACTCGTAAGAGAAATAATAATATTGTTTTCTTTTTGATGTATTGTGACGAACGCTCTCGTTTTAGTATTACCCTGTGGGACTGCAAATTCAAGCATCGTTAATTTTATAACTGTAAGCGAAAAAGCACTACGAGATATATATAAATAGTATAAAGCTTATTTAACAACATCATAATATTGCCAGGACGTCATTACCATTTCTGCACGTGCAGCCATAAATTTCATTTTTATAAAATACCTATGGTATATTCTAGACCATTTTATTCCACTTGCAGTTATTATATATAGAAAAATAAATCCCTGGGTTTATTAATCTAGTAATTTTCATTTTATAATATTACATTATTTGCTCATTAATATAGAAATATTATTTGAGAATCGGATTATTAGATGGACAACAATTTATTTCTCTTTGTGAATTATTGTATAAGTGTTTTTTTTTTTAGATTAAATACTTGTGGATAAATTTTATGTAGCCAAAATGAGTGTTGGAAAAAGATTAAATATGAGTGAATCTTTGTCTATGAGTGACTCTGAAACTGATGAATTGTATAGTAGTGATAATGAACAAGCAATTGAACATGAGAGTTCAGATATTACTACAGAAATGCTTTATGTTAATGTACGTCGTAAATTAAGAAAAGTAAATCGAATATCAAAAAGTGCTTTACCACCACCGCGTTCACCATCAAAAAGTGGCGTAATTGTTGAGACTACTTTTGGAAAATTCAACGAAATAAAAGCTCGTTTTGATCAAAAGCTCTTTCATCATGCAATTAGAAGCTCAAAAATATTTACTAATTATGCCATTGGCAATAGAATTTTTGATCGTCTATTCAAAGGAAAATCTAAACATGTTATTGATATTGGTCAATCAGAAGGTAATTTATAAATATTTATCTAAATGAGACAAAATTTAAGGAAGTTAATATTTATTGTTTTTATTTTCTTGATTTCTGTTATTTTTTTTTCATAGAGTTTAATTCTTCATGTCATGAATCTACATCCAACAGCAGCAATGTCAGCGACACAGATGAGGCTTCAATTTAAGATTTATTATCATAATAGAATTTTGTTTTCTAACGGTCAAGACCGATATTAAATTTATATACTCGTTATATCTTTGAATTTTTATTATTCAATTAATTATTTTTAGATTTTTTTTGTTTGTAAATATAAAGAGAATTCATTTCTACAATCTATTAGTATTTTGTTTTCCCAATGTCCCTCAAATAATTTCTTATCGAAAATAATTAAGTTGGCACCACTGATTAAAATCAAAATGTAAACAATACTAAGTTGGTAATCGTTTAGTAACACCAAAATTTTAATAATCACAAATGAAGACCGTTAAAATTTATCGCAGTCAGTATTTAATATTCATTTGTAAATAGTGCACGTAATTGTGACTTTCTAAAACTAATGAATCGTTAAACGTTATAATAATATAAAGTGAAAAGTTGAAAATTATAAAATGGCTTATCGACAATTAGTTGATAATTTAGACGATGATACACCACAAAAACCACCAAAAATTCCACTAGAAACTCCTCAAAGCTCTAGACGAGCCATATTTGATTCACGAATGAGTCCTTCAATGGATATGCTAATAAAACGTATGAATCGATTAGGTTTGAAGACTCCGGTGCACACTCCAATGCGAAATAAAATGGATACTGCATCATTGGATGGTAGTATATTTGATGATATGGAAAAATCAATAGCAGATACAAATAAAAACTTGAAAACAATTCAAAAATCATTGGACAGTAGTTTCAATGCGTCATGTGGAGTTAGTGAACAAATGTCTGGAACTGTAAATTATATTAATGATGATATGATAAAGGAAGCATTAGAACGTGCGCACAAACGGCGACGTAACGTGAATCTATCATGTTCACAAGATCTTCTCGAGAACGCATTTCTACAAGAAACACACTTATCAACTGAGAGTAAAAGTAATAAACTTGATGAAAGTTTTCAAGAAGATGACGATCTATCGCCATTTCATGAAATACAAAATGCCCTTCAATGTCTTCATGTTTCAAACAAATCAGAGGATAATGATGAAGGCTCAATATTAGATCAAAGTTTGAATAACGTTTCAGAAGTATTTTTGCTATTAAAATTTAATAGAAATTTGGGTAAAAAACAATTGGTTCAAAATGAAGAATTACTTCACCAAAGTTTAGATTCAAGTAAAGATTTATTGAAAAATGTAATTGATGAAAATTTCAGTTGTCTCGTTAATGCTAAGCAAAAAGAATTAATTGAACAGAGTTTTCTCGAGTGTTTATATTGCGAAGGGGATAAAGATGTGGATCATCAATGGGACAATTATGAACATTCATGGCATGCAGTATCAGATAAAAATCCACAAAAATTTAAGACTGAAATGCGAAAAAAAAATAAATCTGACCCTACTATTAATAAAACGGAATATTTTACTTCATCGAATTGTACAAATGTACATTACAAATCGCAGTGTTTAAATAATTCTGTAGACTTTGAAAATAAAGAAAAATCACCAAACAAACGTACACCTATGAGACATGCCGATCATTCACAGGAAAATGCTGAATTATCAAGCTTAATTGTGGAAACTAACGATTCACAAAAAATTATTGATCTCACAAATCTTACCGATCAATCATTTTTTGCTACATCATTAATAGAAGAAAACGACCTTATTTTAAATACAACAATTGATTTAGATGAATCAATTATTATTATGCCTATCTGTGAAGATAAAGATGATAACGATAAAAGCATTAAAGAAAATAATTCTACAATTAATTTAGAAAGCACTGTATATTACGAACCAAATATTGCTGAAAATAATTCTGATATTTTCACAGATACAGAATGTAACATTTCAGTCATAAATCATGGAGAAGTAACGCAATATTATGATGCTGAAGAGACCTTAAATCGCACTCATAACACAACAAATATACTGGAAAAATCCACTGAACCATTGCAAGATTCAAAAAACATCGTGATATCAAGTGTGTCTATTTCTTCATCATCATCATCATCATTATCTGTCACGAAATATAGTCCAATTTCAAAGATGCGAATCGAGAAAAAATTATCTCTTGACCCAGTGCCCAGACCAAAAGGTTTTTGTCCAAAGTTTTGATTTAAAAAAAATAATTAATAGAATAATTATAATAAAATAAAATACCATTGAATATTAAATTGATTTAAATTTATTACCTAATAATTTTGATTGATTATAGATATAATAATTATTAATCAAAACAATATATTATTTTTTGTTACACAGGTGTGCCATTTCCACCGTCGCACAAGCTGACAGTGGCAGAAGTGTTCGATGCACGAACCGGAAGGCCACGACCCGATGTGCTCAAGCATCACTTTATTCTCGAAGGGAGAATTGACGAAGCGGCGGCGCTTCGTATCGTCAATGATGGCGCTGCTCTTCTACGATCGGAAAAAACAATGATCGATATTGAGGCTCCAGTTACCGGTAAGAATTATTATATATTTTCATATCGAAATAGGTCTATTAATCATAATCGGTATATTTAATTAAATTGAAAAATCACTCGACGTCGTTGGTATTTAATAAAAAACAATTTCATTTAATTGAAACAAGAAATAAATAAATTAACTCGTGTCAATATAAACAGACAAATCCAATATGGGATATCGTAAGAGTTTATATGTACTTTTTTTCTTCTTTATAATTCGTTTCTATATATTTTTATCATCATTATCCCATATTGATTAACCTTTCCCTGTATGAAAACAGTCTGATGCTGATGATGGTATGTTAAAATATAGTTTATCCGTTAGCATATGTGTGTTTTAACCATTAATAATGCAATGAAGTATCGTCCATCTCGTTTGTATTCTACATAAATGACACAATCATCTACATCATGAAGATATATAATACCTATTGGGAATAATTCAGTAAAATTTATCACACTATACATTAATATTATTCAAAACTTGAATTTGTAAACAACATACATTAAAATTTATCATTATCAATATATTATTAATTCACACATAAATTAAATCTACTTCAAATTCATCAAGTTAACTATATCTCTATAATATACATTTTAGATAATTAATATCAATTATCTTATTTGATATACAATGTATAAATATTTCAATTGCAGTGAATAGAAAGCAATCGTAGAAGATTTCAAATCAATTTGATAAATTGTGATTTCTATTGAAGATAAATTAATCAAACGTTTCTTTGAATTGGAAGTAACGAAAGAGAACAATTATAGAAATAAAAGAGAGGCTTCTATACAATGATAAAGTGACAAAGGCGCTATACATTTATATGTATTGACACGAAGAACGGTCATGGCTTCTTTCCAACATTTTCTTCAATCGTTAGTATTTTTTTTTTCTTTTTCTTTCTTCTTAGACTCAGAGAGAGAGACACACACACACACACACGTACACACGACATCTTTGGTTAGCCAATATTTTTTATTTTATTTTTATTTTATTACATTTTTTCTTTGCTTCCATTTTTTTTTTTTTGCTTGACTCATCAAACAAAAAAATATATTCGTGTATATAAACAAAAAGAGGGGTTGAAAAACACATGAGTATATAGTAAAGAATATGTACACATATATAAATATATTGTACAGTAATAAATATTGAATGGAACGTGGAAAAAAAAAATTGATGTAATAAAGAAAAAGAAAAATAGAGAACAAAAGGTGACGATGACACTGTAACAGTGTCTTTGGTATGTGCCTGCTCACAAACATTATTATGTCATCGTGTAAGCAGAGAAAAAGAAAAAAATAATACTATATAGATAGGGTTATATTGTATATATTTATATGTAAAGCAAAATACATATATGAATATTGTGTACGCGCGGGCGCAATGGCGAAAGGGCGACGGCGCGGTTTTGAGTATGTGAGAGAAAGAAAGAGTACGAGGGGAGGGTTGAAACACGAACGTGGCGTGGCGGCACATAATGGCACACTGGGGGTGCTCAAACTGGGTCACGCTTTTTAGCTGTAATATACCATCACCTATATTATCTATGTATTAGAACATTTTCGCATAAAAAATCCAAACGTTTCGGTACACCAAACAAAATTCAATTAATTTTTTAACCACAATTTATTCCATAATTCATCAATTTATATAATGGTAATATAAATAAATGATGATGATGATGATAAACTGCTTGTTACAATTAAAAGTTAAATGATATATTTATTACAAATTATTTTGATTTAATTATCAAATTATATGAACAATGAAAAATAAAATAAATATATTAATAATAACGTGAAAGAAAAATAATTGATATTTCTATTTATTTTTCGTGGATTAATTAAATTGTTGGAAAAATAATAGATACGAAATAAGTATGATAATATTATCACAGTGGTCATTTGTCACATAGGTGCACTGGGTTAGACTGAATAATCATGTGAATAGGTTTAAGGTTTTCGTTGTTTCGTTTGCGGAAAAGGTTGGTTTTTGCGTTGAGAATTCACATGTACTCGGCAAACATCAGTACATACTATACCGCTAACGGAAGGGTGGCTGGTGTGTCTTTGACTCTGGATATTGAGGTCGACGAGCGTTGGGGAAAGAAGAAATAAAAAAAAAAAAAAAAGAACAGAGGAATGAAGAAGAATGAAAACCTTCTGTTTCTAGGGACATTCGTTGGTCAAAGTGCCAGAGGGGTATTCGTACTATCGCCCGAATAAACACACGACTCTCAAGGGGAAACTCACAATATTTTGATTGTTCGTACATATACATATACATAAATATATACTCACGTGTATTATCTATATTTACACATACAAAAATTGTGGTCATATATTTTTTTGTATCGTATTTTTTATTTTATTTCAAACATACAGATATTTCTAAAAGTAAAAATAATACATCCATTGATATAATACTTTTTCTTACATATATATACTTATCATTGTGCGAAAATATTGACACATTCCACATGTCTTCTATTGTTCTTGAAAATGTTTTAATGCTGCTTTGTGCGTATAAGAAGTACATTTTGTTTTACTTCTAACACTACATTCAAGAGCACTTGAACGTTTCACTTCAAGAAACACGTGAGCTTTTTCAATTTAAATTGCTTTTTCATACATGTACGTAGAAGAATTCTATCAAAGTTCTATTGTAATATTGTTAATAATTATAATTATAGGTAAAAGAGATTTATTTAATATTTTTTTTTTCGTTTTCTCTTGTTTAATAATTCATAGTGTTGAATTATTATTTATTCAACATAAAAATAAAGGAATAAAATTAAGTGTAGTTAGAAGTGGATTATTATATATATATTCTTGGGAAGTCCTTCAACTTCGTAGAGCCATAGTGTCTGTTAGGATAATGCAATGGATTAAACTTGGTGACATAATAATAATGCCTGGCAAAAATGGCAGTCTTTTGGAGCTCGTGCTGAATTTTATCCAACATCTTCAACGTGTTCGTCGGTGGCTTCACTAAAAGAAAAGATTGTCAATATATATATGTATATAAAAAAAAAGCACGGTAGAAGAGGGTGAGACGAATAAGAAAGAGGGTGAATTCAAGTGGAGGTAAAAAATTAACGGTCTCTTTATTTTAAAATTATTCAAGTGAAATGGAAATTCTATATAATATTAAATCAAAAGTCCGAATTGATCTATGTATATAAAATGTAAATAAATATGTATATAATTCTTATTGTTTTCGTATTTTACTATTGATAAGTGATGAATAATAATGTATGCATTAAAAATTTAATGACAATTTATTTCTCATTTGTTGCATATATTGAAAATAAAATTGCTGGGTTATATTATAGTATTTTATATGGAAAATTAAGTGGCGAAAAGAATGAACGAAACCTGAGGGATTAAATGTAGAATATACATATAAAGTAAATAAGGTAGATTAATATGAAAGTATATATATACACGTCGCAAGCTCACATATACAGTTATATGTATGTAGGTATGTAAGAATTTCTAATCGTTTCTCTCTCAATTTACTTTTACGTAACTTTTCTGTGACGCCAGGTCGCACGGATTTAATAATAGATTATATAGACACGTCGTACAAAATTCCATTCTATTTTTAAACCATAACTAACTATATATATGTATATATATATATATTAATAATACACGTGCATTTAAAGCAAAAATTTCGCACAATGGCAATAGAAATTATTCTTCATACTGATTTATTCAGGAATATTTTATTCCTTGGAAAAAAATTTAATTTTCTGCAAAATTTTTTATCAGTAAATATAATTACTATTTTTATTCTTTTTTTTTTTGTTGGAACTTAATTAATTGTTGCATTAATGGTGCTTACTATTGTATTGTTCATTAATTTAATAAACGTGTATGATTAACGCGGAAGAAGTAAATGAATGATTAAAATAATAATGAAAATTCGAAAACCTTTATAGGGATTATTTATATTTAATGATTGGAGTATTAATTCCATTTATGTATGAATGAGAATTGTGTGATAGTCCGAATGGACATAGGATATTTTATAGGAGGGTGGTTATATAGCGATCGACCGAAATGAGCGGACGGTAAAAAGCTTTCTTGTTCTCTATATTTTGTCATTTTTTATACCTTCTTTTTTCTCATTCTTGCACGCTTTCGTTTGCGTTCGTGCTACCACAGTAATCTATTTTTCGATCTTCGCGCGCACTCAAGGGTCACATTAAACGTGGCACGCAAGGGTGCATGTAGTATTATATGCCATGCTCTGTTCTCTCACCGAGATACGAACAGCAAAGATAAAGGCGAATGCGTTTTGCTGAGGACGCGTGAGCGCCAATATACAAGTAGTGTAGTAAAAGAAAAAAATTAACTGAAGAAATTTTTTTAAAAAGAAAGAAAATAGTAAAAAAAATTAAATTGCGCCAGATGAAGAAGAAACAAAAAATAAATAATAAAAAATCAATATTAAATATTTTCACACAACGATTTTAATCTCAGCAACACGTTTATATTATTATCGAAAATAATTTTTGTCCATAAAAAAAAAATATAATAATAGTATAAAGTTGACAGTACAGTAGATAAATATTATCAGAAAAATAAAATGGGAAATATTCTGCACGTATATCTAACATTGTATTATCGAATATATTTTATGAACATGAAACACGTCAATTGATCGTTTTAATCGCAGTTTAGATAATGAAGGGGTGGCAATTCTAGTCGTGTATTTATTTTTTTATTTTGTCTTTCCCACTAAATTATTAATCGAGTTAACATAATGATAAATAAATAAATAAAACGTGATGAATACAATGAAAATTTCATGTTTATATGCTATAATAGTTGAATACTCTCATACATCTTCCCTTCTTTATATACAATAAATGTAACATTTTGATTGTAGATCGTTTTTATTAACTATGTTTTTCCTACTCGCCACTTCTGGAAGGAAATAAAGGGATTAGTTTGAGGAAAAATAAGAAATAAAAGGGAGAAAATACTCGTGTGATACAGCAGCGGATATAAAAATACATTTTATATTTATTATACACTTGTATATAGAGAAAAAAAAATAAATAAATAAATAAATAAGAAAGAAATTGAATGAATAAAAAATGTATAAATATATAGAAGTTCCGGTTTACCTCCGGATGTGCAGTTTGTCACACTCCGGGAAAGTTTATCGAAAAATCTTGAAGCCCAGATGTTTTACGTAGTATAAAGTGTACCCAGTTACCACCAACCATTTACTTTACTTTGTTTAACTTCACTTTTCTTCTTTATCTTTTGTTCTTATTTTTTTTCTTCTATACTCGCTTGATAAAAACACTAGTTTATATTTAAAAATAATGAGTATTTTAATGCAAATGAAGGAATACAAGTGTGTCAGATACAATGCAGTATGATATAAAATTAAAAATCAAATATATCCATCGTGCAATGTGACAATAATTAAAATGTTTAGTATTAAATTTTGTATAAATATTATTTGGACGATATTGTCTACTTTGTATTGTCGCACATCCCCTCAAAATATTTCATTTTAGTGTGCACAAGTGTAACACCACAATGTTCATCTTCTATTTATTCTTTATTCTTTTTTTTTTTTTTTTTTTTCATTCATTCATTTAGTGTATGGATACATTGTGTTCTTTATCGTCTTTTTCTTCACCCTCACGTCATTTCTTACATTCAAGAATCGCCATTATCTACACCTTCCCTCGCAATGGTTAAGAGTTAAGACCCAAGCGAGACACCGAAGGTCATCAGGGGCTTTGGGTTGGGTTTGCAATAGTATGGATGTTGGAAAAACCTCTAGAAATAGGTTGAGATTGCCCTAGGGATATGTGACCAACTCCCTTGTTGAATACCGAGAGTCGCTTGTTCACGTGCAATATCATTTCGTTGATCGTTTTCTTTTTCTTCATCGTTCAATAAAGAGAAAAAAAAAATTATTATATTTATATTATAAATATGTGTCGTGTATACAGAATGAAAGAAAAAAATATATAATAAATGAATAAATGACATTTTTGGAACAAATTTTTTCACATAATTTTTTTTTCAATAGATAGAGGGTAAAAATGTTTTGGAAAATTGTCACTTTATGAATATAAAGAAAATTTTGGTGTCTATAAATTTCTTCTTTTCAATATAATAATATATGTTGAAACGAAAATGAGAATAAAATATTATATTTTATATAATATTTATAGACGTTTATTAAATTTCAATATTCATTTAAAATTTAAATTCAATTGACATATACAATATCAATGGCTGTGTGACACATCGACAATTACATGACGAAAAATATTCCACGTATGTGGATAGTAATGTTATATAGGTCCCAACACTTTTCTCGTATACTGTTCGAACATGAAAATTTAAGAGCGAAAGAGATAGTTGGATAAAAACGAGTGAAATTTTCAAACACCATCGAGGCGATCAAATGATACAACTGGTGTGCTCGCGTATCCTCAATGCCAATTTCCTCCTGGGCATTTTGTGACTACCCAAAACGTGATGGGATTTTTACGTTGTACAATTCAAAAATGAATAAAAAAAAAAAACACTTTTTCTTTTTTATTATTTCTCACATAAAAATATTCAGAAGACAAACAATTTTAATACCAAATGAAAAAAAGTTTCCATGCATATCTAAAAATTATAGATACATGTACAAATTTGTTTAAGATACCTAAAGCATAGAATAACATCTAACTATTTTTCATCTCGTGTTCTTGACATGGTAAAGATTTATTGCCAACTTCTTTCGTATCCAGAATATATTTTTTTTTATTCGTTGCATACTTGTCGTATTGTCGCACGATGCTCGGACCGTTTTTCACCAAGTTGAGACTACTATCTTTTATTTTGTTTGCAACAAAACATCCACGTCGTTCCATAGCGTACATAAACTTGAATAAAAAGAAATAAACAAAAAAAAAAAAGAATGCTAAAACAGACTTCAAAATGACACGCTACATTTTATAAATATATTTTATATTTATTATACCCATACTGCTTTCCATTAATTTTTTCTCTTATTTTTAACTTCAATATAATTCTCCAAAAATATTCATCTCATTAATTTGTTTTTCTAATTTATTTTACCCTCGTCAAATACACATTTATATACACCATAGAGGATTTAATTTAAAATAAATGAATTGTTCTTTTTTATATAAAATAAAACAGGCAAACATATTTTTACAATAATTATACTTTTAGTAATTCAAACACGCGATCAACGCCATGTGGGCCAAACTACCAAGTGTACAGCAAGCCATGTGTGTAAATTACCATTAAGCTAATAGCATTACAATCTGTATATGAGCACGCGTTCAACAATCCAACATGTTCAACACGTACATCATGAGACTATTCAGTATTAAATAGAAATACAAGTATATCAGAGTTGATTTTAAATAATTTCATAGCTTATTCCTGTCAGGATTCTTCTTTATAATTATATAATTTCTCGCATGCATTAAATAATTCACAAAATAAGAAGAGAGAAGAAAAAAAAAACAAATTTTTCTATCAGATAAATATACATCTGTTGTCTATTGAAATATTATTATTTATTATTCATAAGTATCTGTTGTGTGGATTCATTGGAATATATTAAATAGAAAATATGTATCTACTTCTGGATATTTCTTTTTATTTATTTATTTTTGTTTTGTTTTTAATATTGAATTATAAATTGAATGTGATGGCGGATTGACAAACGATTTGGAATGAAGCACAGATGATTTAAAATACAATATATATTGAACTTTGAATGAGGGTGTGCCGCAACAGTTTCGTGCACGATGGCACACCCGCACTCTATAATTCCTCACTATATTCATATATTTATAGTAATAATAATAGTGATAATAGCCATCGACCTTGTAGCTTTTTGATCTATATTCCATTGGTAGTAAATCAACATTATGATTCTTGCTATTATTTATTGTGATGCCACACCACTCATCAATTTATATTCATTTTAAAGTTTATAACAACAGGACATTGGACAGAATTTTCATCATCGTTAAATTTTTATTTTAACGATTGAAAAAAGTTTTGAATGAAATAAATTAAAATTGTTGTTTAGTTTTTTAGCTTTCAAGTTCTATATAAATTTTTGAATCTATGCAAAGTTGTCGAGTGTATGTTAAGAACAGTAAAATATATAATTTATTAATTAATTGATTTAAAATTTATTTCAATTATTTTTTTTATTTCTATGCAAAAATTATGTTCAATCATTACATTATTAATGTAATTCCATTAATCATATAACAAATATAGTTTGACAGACAAAAAATTTGTATTGAATTTAACATGAAATATTATTCATTTTGCTCGAAATAATTTTTCTGCTGTAATAAATTTTTGCGTTGAAATTTAATATAAAATTTATATTAAAAACAATCAACACAAATTTTAAATGGACTTTTAAACAAATATTTTTCCTGTGTATTTTAAAAATTAATTTTCAATTAATTATATTTTTACAATAAATATTTTTGTTTATTCCTTTCATTTATATTTACTTATAATCTTGTATTTTTCTAAATGAAAAATGGTTATCGATATTTGCAGTCCACAACGATGATGGTCGTTCTTTTATATAGTTTGTGTTCCAAGTAAACACTCATTCAATTGAAACTTTCAAACAAATATTGGCTGGGGTTAGATTTGTATTTAAGATACCCATTTGCTGTTGCAATACACTGCACACACGCGACGACGCATCTAACTTTCTTGTGAATGGCTTGATGGAAACTGTACAATGTACATACATATAGAAATACGTATATAAGTACATATGTGTATACATACAAAGTGGCACATATGCATGTGTTTTATACATGTAATGTTGCTTCAACAGAGATAGGCACTACTGCATGCATGTTGACTGTTCATTTCTCCACTTCCGGCTCATTTACAACAATCGATCGTTACGTACCGGCAAATTAACCATCAACCCGCTTCATTCAATGTCAATTAGTTACAATATTTATTATTTTTTTTTCTCTTTTCAATTTATCAATTTAATACACATCATCTATCAATTCAATAATTAAAAACAATTAATATTTATTTGCCATTACACATTTTTATTTGTCCATTTCCATTCATTCATTTATGATAAATAATTCAGACAATATTTTATTTTAATTGAGATTTAATGAGATTAAAATTAATTAGAGCAAAGTGGAAAACTATAAATTATTTTATTGCGCAGAATATATTTATCCGGAGATATATAAGTTCATATGTGAATTTATATATTATACAATTTTCATTTATCATTGCCAATTAGGTCACTAAGTTGATAATTCTCCGTTGGACAATTTTCAACTTACAATTCCACTATTACTTTTTATTATTTTCTTTTTCTTTGTTCAATTTTTTTTTTCTCTGTTCTTTAACCGTTAAATCGTGTCTTTTCACACCCTTTGAATTGTGTGGCCACTGCGGAAAACACTAGAATAAAGAGCTCGTGTTCATTGGACATATTGTCTTTAGAACGTTCCCACATCGACCATTCATATTCATTGCCCAATCTATTAACGAAATCAATTAAGATTTATCGATAGCAATTTTATTCCCATATTTTTTTGTGTAATAGATTAATGAATTTTTTTCTTTCATCATTATGTCTTCCCCTTGTCAATTCATCTCTCTATTTTATTTCTTTCCAACAATTCATTAATCTTTGCAGTAACTCTAACGCGTCTTTACAATGTTTTATTTATTTATTTTTCCCCTTCACATAACTTGAAAACTTTAATGCATAACTAATTCTTTAAACTTTATTTCTTCGTCGATTCTATGAATGTATATGTTGTTGAATGAAGATAAGCTATATGTTATTTTAGGTTCTATAGACGATAGGTAGCGATATAGAGTGTCATGAGAAATATTTGAACATTAATCATTGGCTAAATCGATAAGCTTTCATAGTGCGTTCGAGCACATATACATATCCATGTACACATGAAATATATACATACATACATACATACGTATGCATATAGAACAGGATAATATTTCAACGATATTGCAAACCGCGCGAGCAGGTGAACTAACCATGAGCAAAGCCAAACGATCACACATGAATTGCCATTTACTCCCATGTGAAAATATATTGTCCGATGATCAAAGTAATTATTCATTTTGAATTCTATCATTTATTAATACAAAGAAATAGTAAGAATAAAAAATAAACATTAAAAAATTATACATCGCAAATTATTTAACTAGAAATTATAAAGAAATATTTTTCAGTGGAAGAGTGGATATATTATTATTTTAAGATAGTAATACTAGCCAAATATCGCTCACAAACATTTGATAGTTTATCAAAAATAAACGTCGATATGACAAAACTAATAGTAATATGATTGTACAATAATTTTATAGATATATTAGGCCTTCTAATACCATATATATTTTGCAGGCAAATTTTTAATTTCATACTAATTTTCGGGGTTATGTTTCTTGGGAGAATATGTTTTGAAAGAGCCGGGCTGAAGTGTGATGAAAAAGCCAGCTTTATATGGTCCGTTCAAAAAGCTCTTACTAAGAAATTTAAAATAAATAATGATACAGACTCAGATACATCAAATAAAATTATATGAGCTCTTAAAAAGATCGTACCTAGTCAGATTGCAATGATTGATTTCAAACGGCTAATTTCATGAGAATTTCTTAGATTTAAGTAAATATTTTATCCAGAGCATGCATTATATAAAACGTTTTATAATTATGTAAGATATGAAATTATATCTTAACATTATTAGTTAATAATATCTTTGTTAGTCTAAAATTTCAGTCCTATAATAAGAACTTGGCTTTTTCAATGCCTATGTGTCTTGAAAGAGCCGAATTTCATTATTTTTATAAATGCTTAGAAGTCCAAAAATATCGATAATTTTGAAAAATATTTGATGACATCACGTACATAAATGAATAAACAATAACTTATTATACAAAATTTTTCAATCATTCATTTTCTTTTATATTATTTATCCCATTTTCCAAAACTAGCTCTTTCATGCCACTCTTTCCCTACTGTTAATTCTTCGGCCTCAATTCCAATGACGTAAATATAATTAATTTATTATTTAATTAATTAATAATTTGATAGAGCACTTGGAACAATATATGACTGACAATTTGCATTCGACCTCATCCACCACACTACCATTACTATCAAGAAGACACTATCCTTCATGTTATCCGGTATGTCGTCCTCATCACCTGTTAACTTGAACTCTCAACCAACGCTACATACGTTTAGGCAAAATGACACGACACATACTACAAATATCTGCATGAAAGTTATGTATACATGTGTAGCCATTATATACACGGGAAGTTGTTAGTATATATGTTACTATACATATAATAATACATTGTACTTTATACGAAGTAGATTGTCAATGTGTCCTTTAAGATTAATTTTCAAGATATATTTAAATATTTATCAAGTCAGTTAGGAGATTGGATTTTTACGTATTTCTTTTTAAAAATTAAAAATCTGTACAAAACTAATAAATAAATAATCTCACGCAGAATATATTTGTTAATACTTAAATTTAAAATGTATTTAGAATAATAATTCTAAAAATCGACTGATTTTTTATTTGATTTGTATTTTCATCCTGATAATTTTGTTTATAAATAATTATTGTATCTTGTGTGTATTAATACGTTGTGGTAAACTTTGCGGGTAGACTTTGTGTATATAATTTAGATGAATAATATTATAGTAGCAAATTTATCTCAGACTCTTGTTATAGATTTTGTATCCGTGAGTTATTCATCGCGGTTTAGGTAAAAGGTAAAAGGTGACAAATAAAATATTCATAATTTTACTTTGAAATAATTCTCACACTTACTCTACATAAATTTATCCTTCACTAGCTATGACATCCACAAATATAGGGATGAGAAAACATTATCATTCACCTTCTATATAGTTGACGAAAGGGGTTAACTTGTGATTCACGACAAATGACCTGCTTTCATGAAAGTTATAGCACGATGCACTCTATGGTTATGTTCAATATATGTATATATTTTCAAAGTGAACTGTCTAAACTTTAGTTGAACATGTTGGAGCACTTCGAAGTTAGTAATGCTGCCAATTTTTCTTTTTTTTTTTTTAATTTCATTTAGCAGTAAAACATTCGCAGGCATGTTCGTTATTTTTCATTTCCTATTTATTTATTTATTTTTTCTTCTGTTTACTTTCTTAATTTAAATTATAACAGCACATAAAATGTTTATGTTTATATGAGAGAATATATTTCAAATAATTTACGATTGATATAAGAGGTAAATAAATTATTGCACGTTGAACTTTAACGATTGAAATAATGTGACATTGTTTAACCACAATTGTGTGCCCTGGTATGTGACAATTTTCACCGCGAATGTTGGTCTATGTTATATGTGTCGTTTTATATTTTATAACGATACAGTAAACTATCTATATATATTCACATGAAGGTATACATTTGTACATAACCCTGATGAAGTTGATGATAATAAACATACATATATATTATATGTATATCCACAAATTTGCTATTACAGTTATTATTATTATTGAATTTGTGATATTGAAATCTAATGGGAAATACAAAATACCCTTCAGTAGCTTATTCAACTCAAATGAATGTAACGAAAAGCGGTTTACAATCGATCACAGTCACGTGTCACAATATATCTCTGGATAAAGCTTCACTCATTATTCAATTTTGATCACCAACTACATTCCCCTATTTGTCAAATTTACCAACGCATTATAATACTTAGATAATTGCATTTACATATGCGACGTTTATGAGTTATGTTTTTTTTTTATAAATAAAATAATAAATATTCAGAATTAAAGTGAATTATTTACTAAGATACATAGATAAATAATCATTATTATTTATTATTTTTATTATTATCATTTTAATTTTATGAATGCACAATGAAACGTAAATATATTTTTGATTGTGATTATTTCGTGAGAGACGACTTGATGGCGTCGCGACGTTCAATTAAATGGCGAGCACATTGGCGCCCCATACGTCATGCTTCAATGGATCGAGGTGAAGCTATAGAAAATATTCACCTTGTACTTCACGTATTTATTTTATCTATACAATTTAATTTTTTGGATATTTATTCAAGTTTTTTTTTTATAGACATTTGTAAGCTTGAGATAGTTATTAATATATTATAAAAATTATTTATTGCTGGGATATTGTTACATAATTATCGTTATTTTATTTATTGTTTGTAAGATGAGAGAATGATTGATAAATTATATTTAATTATCTATCTTTATTAATTTTATATTTATTAATATTGTAGAGAAAAAATAGTGAAATATTTTTTTCTTTTTTATTGAGGAGTCATTTTTTAATATAATTAAGCAATGACAATTTAATTATTCAATTAAATAAGACGATATATAATACTATTGATGGATTGATATAAATAAAATAAAAAGAAAAGGAGAAGAAAAAAAATAATGGAGAATATTAAATAGGTCAGAATTACACAGCAGTCAATTTTACTGTAGCGGAAGTAATAGATCGATCGTTGGCTATTGCAATATCACCCAAGGGTTTCGTTCAACTATATATTTTTTTTTTTTTTTATTTGTAGCATATATGTCCCTTCTTCTATTATATATCTCAAGGAAAGTATTCCTTAAGGTCGATAAGAGATGAGCGAACGACGTGAGCCATGCGGGGGAATCACAACGAGGGAAAAATAGAAAGGAGAAAAAAAAAAAAGAAGAAGAATTTTCTTTGAGGTTTAGTGACGATAACGCTTTCAATATCGGGTGTCGCATATATCTATAAGCTCCTCAAAGAATCATACGGTTCACTGACATCGCGTTTCTGAAGAAAAAAAAAAATATGATGGTAAAAATGTAACATGGGTTTTTCAAATTCGCCATTGTCTCACGTAAATTTTATTATGACACAAAAAGATAAAATAAAGAAATAAAATAATATCATAAAAGTATATATATATGTATTTATAAAAATTTATAGATAATTTATTATTGTATTATGTAAATTTATTATAAATTGAATTTATTATCGAGCTGTGTCTGAACTTTTTTGTTACAGTTTGTGGTGATATTCATGGACAATTCTATGACCTTATGAAATTATTTGAAGTTGGTGGTCCACCAGCCACAACAAAGTATCTATTTCTTGGTGATTACGTAGATAGAGGCTACTTCAGTATCGAGGTATGTATTTAAATAAATATTATAATTTATATACAAGAATAATCAACGATGTCATTTCAATGATGTTAATAAAACTTCAGACACAACAAAAAGATTTTTATTCACAAATGACAGACGATAAATTTTCAAATAATTTCTTTAAACACAAAATATTTCTTCAATATTAATTATTCAGGGATCATAAGTGAATGGAGGATGATCAAAAGAGTCAAAGTGTCATCAGTTTCTCTCTATATATTTATACAAATATATATAAAATATATAACAATGAAATATTATTTTCCTCACTTGATTCACTATTGACAAATTCAAATGCTTCAACTAAGGTTGATAAAATTATTGATGTTGATAGGAATATATGTTTTTAATTACTCGAAATCAATCTATAATATAATCAATTAAGTATTTACGTTAAATATGTAGATTAGATAATCAATTTTCGATTAAAATCAGAAAAATGATTTTTTAAATATTTAAAAAAAATTTTTTTTTTAATATTTTTATTTATTATTTTCAATTTATTAATTATTCAATTTATATATTTAATAATTATATATATAAAAAAGTAAATTATCAATAATAATGATAATAATTTAATTAAATAATAAATTTAATATTAATAATAAAAAATAGAAATTTTATTTATTTGATGATAAAAATTTTTTCTTTATATATTTTCACAAGTTTATTATTTAAGTTTTATAATCTTAAGCAATAGTTCCTTTCAATTTATCGGATTTTATTGTTACAATTATATATTTCTCAATAAATGTACATTTGTTTATACTGATGTATGTTTGAATAATCGTTAAAGATTTGAATTTGGAAGTAGATCAAGGCATTTGATATGTTTATGGTGACACAGATAGACTTAAGATTTTATATACAATAAATATAAATTAACACTGCCAAGACATACGCATTTAATGCATTTTACCTGTTGGAATTGGATGAATCAAACCTTTTAATATTGCATAATAATTTTAATGTTTATACTCGTCAAAAGTTTATACAAAACTTTAATACACAATTAATATTTCTCTTTGCATTATCATAAATTATATTTGTATTAATAAATTATATTTGTATCACTAAAAATAAATTCATCATTACAAATAAAAATATAAAATTAAGAAAGAAAATTAATTTAAACGTTTACAAAAAATCCAAAAGTGAAAAGTGAACATATAAATTTATCAAAGTTGATTTCGCGAAGCAATTGTAGCATCTTGGTTTGGCAAAACAAATGGAATGGCCTGGGGCTTGAAGGCTTACTTGAAATTAATGGCAACGATGGCGCGTATTGGGCTCATACATTTATATATTTTTTTTTTTTTTTTTGCCTCTCAACACAGAACAATATCGGGGACGCTTCAAACTGGAGCTTATGTCATGATCCCAAAGCAATATTCCACGCTGATCTCTGTTTTTGTACCTTCTCACGCGCACTGTATATAGCAGCGTGCGAAAGCTGACATCTGCCACGGATAAGATTTAACGCTTGTATCAAACAATTCGACATATTCAAATATTTCCCCATTTTATTTTTTATTTAATTCAAATTTTTCGTGCTCTAAAATTAAAAAAATATAATTTTTTTATTCACGTAAAAATTTTTCCAATGCTATAAATATTTTTTCATATTAATAATAGACTATTATATTGTTATTTATTTTATATATAAATTTTTGTAAACTATTTTTTATAATAAGATAAAAAATATTATAAATATACTTACTAAAAAGTCGTTTTATATTTTTTCATTTTTTCTCATTATTCTCAACATTGAACGTGGATTTTATATATCACAATATTTTTACACAACCTTTTGAAAGAATCCCGAGTTTACTATATATTTATACGATCATATACTTTACATACATATGTGTATTTTATATACACATAAATTGTTATGGCATTTCGTTTGAAATGGGGATCGGTTGCCAAATACTTTACTGTACGTTGGTTTATTTTCTGTTTGATTTTCTATACATTTTTACTCGGTAAAAATTTAAGTTTATTCGTTACATACACATACAAATCGTCTTATTGTTTCATCGTTTAAATATATACTTCAAATTTACATTATAAATCTTTAAGATTAAATAATAAATATATATTATTGCGTTTATATTATTGCAGTATTTTAATTAATCATTTGTTTTTGATTTTTTTTTTTTTCAAGTGCGTATTGTACCTGTGGGCATTAAAATTGTGCCATCCAACCACACTCTTCCTACTTAGAGGTAACCACGAGTGCCGGCATCTCACGGAATATTTCACATTTAAGCAAGAATGTAAGTATACAAATATAATATTGTTTATATGTAAATAGATATTTATTAATATTTTTCACAGATATCTAAAGTTATTTTATCTGTATGATGAAATTTGTAAATTATTGTCGCTGCATTTTGGCAAAAGTATAAATTATTTTGAATAAATTAATTCGTCCAATTTATTGTTTAGTTATTATTTTTATCTTTAATTTACTGGGGACTGAAAATTGTATCAAAAATATCTTGGCAATAAAAATGTTTTAATAAATATCAGGAATTTGGAATAGTTTTTTTTGTGCATGAAAAAATAAAATTGATTTATAAATTCGTGGAAGAAAATAATTATAATCAGGATACTATTATTATTTTATCCATCAGTATTTATTGGTTTAATATATTTTAATTATAAAATGTTATTAATATAGTTATGTGAATATTTTTATTTGATATTAATGTGTAACTCACATTGGATAATTGCCAAAAAAACACGTGTGCTGTCAGTCAATTTACACCGAAATTTTTGCTGCAATTTTTCATGCATAACTAAATGCCATTGTTTATAAACTACCGTTATAAATTGAATAAAGAATCGTATAAATATTTTCAAAGATAAAAAAAATTTAATTACAGCACTTTATCATAAAGCCACAAGTCAATATAAATTTATTTCCAAAATATATTTTATTTTATTGAAACATAAAATAAAATAATTATTCTCATCTTTATCAAAAAATATAAAAAAAATTGCCTATTGTTGAGAACTTTGATTGATAATGTGAGCATGAAATGACCAAAATGCACACACAAATTGAAAAGAAAAAAAAAAAAAAAATATGTGGGACAGAGAAAGTAGAGGGAACAAACGAGTGTCAGACATTGGCAATCAATTTTACCCACCCAACACCTACACAGTGTATCCTCATTTAATCCCTGTTGGTCTGTCATTCACTGTACATATGTATGTATACACGAAGCTTTCATGGTGTCTGTTTTATTGACGACAAATTCCTCTTGAACATCAACTCAATTGACTGATGAATTTGTAAAAAGCATCCACGCCCTTCTTGCATCTGTCTCATATTTTCTTCACTTCATTTTTCTTTTCTCTCCACTCAATTACATCGCAAATATTCCATGTCAATATAAATTAAATAAAAAAAAATATATATGTAAATAAAAAATAAAAATTCGTATAAATATTCATAAAAATTTAATAATTGAAAAGGAAAAAATTTAATATATGCAATATTAGAAAATAAATGAAATAAAAAAAAATGAGTATCTACTTGATAAAGACAATTTCTACGTAGACTTTTTGATAAAAAGTTTCGAAAAAAAAATACAATAAAAAATGTACTTTTGCTTGGAGCTAAAAGCTGCAAGAGAGAATAATCTGTCTGTCATACTGTTTCTTGACTGGATAGTTGATCCATTTCTATATGCGCGTTCTTCACTCAAGTTCTACTACTACCTTCCTCTTTTCTCTCCATACACGCATTCCATAACTACTATTCTCTTTGACCTCGTCTACTTGAATCACTCGACTTCTTTGAGTCTTTTATTTTAATACTTTGAGATATTTTTCCCACTGACTAAAAATAAATGAACTACAAAAAGAATATCATAAAATAAAAAGAAAAAAAAAACAAATCTAATAATATAAAATATTATATAATACATAAAATAAAATAAAAATATTATCAGGATAAATTTAATATTTAAATTATAAATTGTTTTCAGGTAAAATAAAATACTCGGAGAGAGTGTATGACGCTTGTATGGATGCCTTTGACTGCTTACCACTTGCCGCTTTAATGAATCAACAATTTTTGTGCGTTCATGGTGGTTTATCGCCGGAAATTCATCATTTAGAAGATATCCGAAAGGTAAATAAATATAATGAAACAAATTGATTGATAAAACGTGTCTATTAATAAAACTTAATTTAATATCTATATCAAAATTTTTATGATAGTGAATTTAATCCAGCAATAATATTGACACACTAATTGATTACAAATTGAAAAAATGTCAGCGGGCATGTATCTTTATTCTTTATTCATTTATTTTTTCTTCTGGCGTCTGCGTGAAGGTGATTGAAAACAAATTGACAGATTCAATTGAGTGGTATGCCCAACATGATATAGAAACGGAAGTTAACCAGGAAGCTTGTCCAATGTGCTGCCACCTGCTCTATCGATCGTCCACCTACGCCATGTCTTGCACGCCCACATACATAATAACAATATCTATATATTCATTAATATATATTTGTTTATTTATTCATTTATTTTTTTTTATTAAAGTGTATTTGTGACATTTCTATTTTAGTATAATCAAAATGTTTCTAGACTATTGTGAAATACATTTTATTTTAATGCAACTATAAAATTTATTGATCATCACAGCGTAAATGTTTGTATTGAAAACATAAAAAAATTCTAATTTTATATAAGAAACATTTATAAATTTTATATCACTACTCAAAATAATTCGTTTCAAATTCACGTAATTTATAATCGTAAAATAAAATCTCTAAATCCCATCGTGTACTTATGTATGATTGCGATAATATTTACATATATTCAGCATGTAACGATAGAAAAGCTCAAAAATACTTGACATGCAATAATGAAACTTTATAAAAACAAAAGACAATTCAATGTGAAATCTTTCACATTTTTTTTTCTCTGTATCAATCTATTCACCTGCATTGTTTATTTAAATTTTTCTCTACTAAATTTTACAATGAAGAATATTTATATTATAAAATTATCAAATCATAATTTCGAGCTTGACATTATCATAAAAACAAACAATACATAATTCAGAATTATTATAAAAAATAAATTACAATTCTTCATTTCTCCAATAGAATATTAAAAAATAAAGAAAAAAAAATGATCAACGTATGAATGATAAATGCATATGACATTAATTAAATAAATATATATTCATAGCAGATATATAATTTATAGAGAAAAAAGAAGATAGACCGAAAGTGAGATAGATATAAAGCTAAATCCGCCTGGCCTCGTTCACAATACATATCGGAAAGTGCTGGGGCGTGTGGTTACGCTTTCTAGCATCTCTGTATGCACATATATATACGTGCTTCAAGCTTGTTCAACCCCTTTTCATACCTATTGCATGATATAGGTACTGAAAACCACCTCCCCGACATTATATCGACACACCTCTAAAATATCAGACATATCACCTCTTACCTATATGATGCATAGTTATTTTTTTTTATTACCTCACATGCACCCTTGAGCATTTTTTTCCCTTTATAATATTAAACCTCACGCTAATCCATATTTATTTACTTGTTTATCAAAAGAATTTGTTCATTAATATTATAAGAAGAAGAAGAAGAAAAAAAAAAAGAATGAATATTAATGATGAATCAAAAATGGAATATTTTAAATTCTTTCCACGAGATGAAGATAAAAAAAAATATGGGAATGTAATGTTATCATTTATTAGAATGATATCCGTCCATCTTTAAGGCTGTGTTGTTAGTGTGTTTGTATGACAAACGTTATCTGTGGAGTTAGTCAAAGATGAAGAGAAAAAAAAAAAATTGAGGGAGTCTATGCTGTCTATAGATTTAACCCTGAAGACGCTTGAGGGGTGAATAAAGATAACGGAAGGAATGTTGGATGATACAATATACATGAGATATAGATTGTAACTTCTTCTTCTTGTTCTTTTTCTTCTTCTTCTTCTTCTTTTGCATTATTCTATGAGTTTGTCTTCGTTCCACTCTACTCTCTCGAATATATTCTCTCTAAGGGGTTGGTTTTGCTGGGATGTCGAAGCGATATGAATACGAAATGACGACATGAAACATCTCACGGTCCAGTTTTACTGTACAGTCTCTTCAAGGCATTCTATCTCACATTGACATTTTTTTAATCTACATAGGTACATGTTCTTCTTGAATTTGATTTAAATACATTTATAGATATTATGACAGTGAATTTATTATTAATTAGACATAATTATAAGTAATATAATTGATGTCAAGTAGTATATTAATAGAAAAAATAAAAAAGAATAGAATAATGTAAAAGGAAATCTCTTCAACTGTTCAGTTATGACATGAGGATTTTCAGAAAATCTACATCTTATATTTTGTGACGTTACTTGAGCTATTATGATATCGTGTCATGACTTTATCCACAATTTAACTTCTTGATATATTTATATTTATGCATAGCCCTAAAATCTCAGTTAATATATACCTACATGCAATATTTTATATCATTGTGTTATTTAAAAAATAATCAAGTACATAAAACGATGGATTTTATTTTATAAATTAAATATTGAGATATTTTTTTATTTTCTCATTTATTTATAAAAACCATCAACTCAAAGATCAATGATTTATAATTAAACGCCAGCATAAATATATTCAATAGATTTCTCTTCAAGTCAAGTAATTTTTAGTGTAAAATACATTAGTATATCTATCGTATGGAATAAATCGTTAAATATAAATTAATTTCGAATTATCAGTCATTTAAAAAAGATAAATAATGATAATAAAAATCCTGATATATTTAACGTGAATTCCATCGCGATAATTTATGGAAATATTGTACAATATCCTCTATATGAGAGAGAACGAACCATTCCATTAGGGAAATGAAGTAGACGCCACGGTGAATTACATTCACCGCCTAAGACTCAGTTTCCTGTTGTACCTATCTTCACCCTCTCCTCTCTTATAAATCTTCATTAAATACAGTGACTATCTCTACGCACATGGACTTGAACCACTTCATGTTTAATCAATTCTATCCTTAATTCATTCCCTACTAATGTTTACTTTAAATAATTCCAAATGAACCAAAACTTCTTATAAATTTTAATATAATTACAAATAATCTATTCAAATAATTTTCTCTCACATTTATATGTCTTATAATTTTATTAACAATAAAAATTACTTTTTTTTCAGTTGGATAGGTTCAAAGAACCCCCGGCATTTGGACCAATGTGTGATTTATTATGGTCAGATCCACTTGAAGATTTTGGTAATGAAAAAAATGCTGAACATTTTTCTCACAACAGCGTTCGAGGTTGCTCATACTTTTACAGGCAAGTTTAATCATGACTAAATTATTTTTAACATTAATTTATAAATTAAAATAATTATCCTATATACAAGTATTAAATTTATGTATTTATACTTTGTATTAACTATACATACAATTATTTTATATTATATATGCTTGTACATATGTAAATAAATACATGAATACATGTATTTTGGATAATGTTGAGAAATTATCGAATAATTAACTTGCAGCCATTTATATGTATATATGTATAATATCCGGGACTAGGTTGATGTTGTGTGATGTTATGCACATCGCATGCGAGGTCGCGTCCGTCGGAAAAGTTGCTTTGCGCCACGTAGTGGTAGTATACATATATATAAGCACGAGTGGGATAATTTTACCTCGAGGCGATAAGAGGACTCAGGTCGCTCAAGCGTTTGTAAATTATAATACACCCAGACGAATCATTATCGTTATTGATTTTGTAACATTCAAATTTCAAATACCATCGATTAAATACCTTGGACTTGAAATATTTCGTGACAATAATTTTAATTGTTTAATTAAAGTTGAAACATTTTTTTTTTTTTTCGTGATAGTTTATTTATTTTGTTGCGATTCGATTTTATTTTATTATGAATCAATGGGATAGAGGTGATATGAGCAATTGATTTTATACGTTGAAGAAAATGGAGATAAAAACAATAGACGAAAATGAAAAGGAATATATAAATAAAAAAAAAAAAAGAAACGAAATTTAGTGAGAAATTTGCTGACTGAATAGGGTAGAATGAAAGTGAAGTGAAATGACTGGCTCTCTGGGGAAATTAAAAATAAAAAATGTACACGCTGTGAGGGTTAGTGGATATATTTCTAGAACGGAGAAAGGTGCAATTAACGCACGCGCGTGTACGATAAATATATATATATATATATACAGTTGTATGTATAGATGTTTTTTTTTTAATTGAAACTCTTCACTGAGAACTTGGTTTTTTCGTTTCATTAATACTTTTTTTTTTTTCAAGTAAACTATTTTTCCTTCAAGCGATAATTTGTAATTTTCTCCATTGTTTTTTTATATTTAATTTTATAATACAAATATTTAATCAAAGTTTTTGATTAAGAAAAAATTGATAAGCATGATCTGCGTATTTTTTTAATGATTAAAAATAATTAAATGTAAAGAGAAAGAAAAAAGGCGAAACAAAATTAATATATTAATTTTCCGGGATAGATAAATTTAATTTATTACTATATTTTATCACGACATTTCTCGTTTTATTTGATAGATAAAATACAACAATAAAATTGTTGAGTTAAAAGATACAATTGAGTAGTAGATATATTTATAAATGACTTTATAGATATATATTTTTTGAATTCTGCTTGAATTGAGAAAACTCGCTCGAACTGCGCTTCGAAAAAGCAATATTTTTCCTTCGAAGTATCACGAATGATTTTTTTTTTTTTCTTCTTTTACTTTTTCTACTTTCTCATCTGTCTCCCTCACCGTCGAGTCAATATAAAAAAAAAAAGAAAAGAAATATATGGAGATCCGATGATTCTCACACGAAATAGCACCGACATCTAAAATTTTATCTACGTATTTCAAATAAAACAAAAAAAAGAAAAAGTATTATTTCACATCATAAATAAAATAATAAAAATATTTTCGTAAAATCACCTACGATATTTATTTCATATTATTATTTACATAAATAAATGAAATGTTAATAATGAAAAATTTTAAATTTAACATTTGTATAAATAAACAGTTATGCGGCGTGTTGTGACTTTCTGCAAAACAACAGTCTCTTAAGTATCATCAGGGCGCACGAAGCACAGGATGCTGGATATCGTATGTATCGTAAATCCCAAACGACGGGGTTCCCATCGCTCATAACAATCTTCAGTGCCCCCAACTACCTCGACGTATACAACAATAAGGTTTGTTACATCACTACACTTAATACTCAACATTTAAAAAATAAAATAACTTTTCATAATTCATAATTCTCTACAGAATAAAAAAAATAAATAAAAATATAAATTCACATTTATTTAATTTAATTAATTTCCTTTCTCAATTACTTCAAAATTAAATAAACCAATATACACACCTCCACATAAATAAGACATACAATCATGACTTGTTTTTTTCAGGCGGCCGTGCTCAAGTACGAGAACAACGTGATGAACATCAGACAATTCAACTGCTCACCACATCCATATTGGTTGCCGAACTTTATGGATGTATTCACGTGGTCCTTGCCATTCGTCGGCGAAAAAGGTACAAGAAGACACTTCATGAACTTTTATAGTTGGCGAGGAAAAAAAAAAAAAAGGAAAATAAGGTCATGAATAAATAAATATATTGTTTATGCTGGAAACAAGCGGTATTAAGTCCATTGATTTTCCGTGAGACTTAATACCAGTTGGCTTTGACGTATTGATGTGAATGTTTTTTGTTGATGTTGAAATATGAGGTGCAGACGGAAAAAAATAATGAATAATTGGTCTACTGGATTTTGAATAGTTTATTTTACTATGTATTGAACTGTATTATACCACTTTCAATCGATTCGTATTGAGACACGTAATTTTTTTCTTTTGTCATTTTTTCTGCTTTTATTCTTGACTATTTACTTCATATTCACAAGCGTTAACGAGTCATACTAATGATATCCTATTCCGGTATGGTTTTTTTTTTTTTTTTGTTTCTTAGTCACGGAGATGCTGGTGAATGTGCTGAATATTTGCTCGGATGATGAGCTCATGAGCGATGGTGACGATGCCCTCGAGGAAGGTAATATACATTATTTATATTTTATATGCATGCATGTACTCTTTTTTTTTTTTTTCACACTTGAACTAATGACACTTTGCGTCTTTGAAAGTTACATCACTCTTGATGCTGTGATAATTTTTCAAAATCACTGCAATTATATATTGAATGGATATGTATAATAAGGTTGTGTTAAAAAAAAAAAAAAAGAAAAAAATAAATTAAAAAAGTTTGAAAAATTGAAAAATAAAACAAGATTGATGGGATTCATTTGTCGATGTAGAGATTCCAATGGTTCGTGTTGAAATTGCGGAAATTCCCTAGCGCCCAGTGCAATTTTACGGAAAATTCATTGGCTATTTTTAGTTGAGCAATTTTTCACAAAATCTCATTCGAATAATTTATCCGTTTGGATTATTTTTTGAATCGAATAAATTGACAATATTTTATTGCATTATGATTTTGAATTACGAATTACTTCATCGAGAGTGAGTGTATAAAAGTAAAAAAGAAAGAAAAAAAAAAAAAGGTTATACCATTAAACAAATAATATATAAATAAAATATTTATATTTAAATATTGATTATGAAAAATTAATGAATTGTATTTTATAAATATTTATTAATTCTTTTTTTCCATATTATCCGCGGACATGGACAGATGGTAAGAAAGCGTCATTCGATTGTATATATCTGTTGTATATTATTTTTTCACGTGCTTCTTTTTATTTATTATCAATGTCATCATCACAAATTAATTTTGCTATATTACATATTACATGTATATTATATAAAGCGGTTATATTGGTGTCGGATCTCTTCATTTTCCTCTCATTTAAATAATTCATATACATTTTTATATATGAAGCGAAAATTCTTAAGAATTTTTCCACACATTCATATTCACATGCATTTTTCATAGTATTTTCTTATCTCTTACTATTTCCACTTAAAAAATTTTCCAATATTTCAAAACTATTTTTCTTCGCTGTTGGTTTTATACATGAATATATATTATACTTCATTCGCATTTATTTATAATTCGCTTCATGCATCAAATATAAATACATATAATATTTATATGTATATATTTATATAAATATTGAGTTAAACAATTGCTCAAAAATCAAACAATATTCCTTTATATTATAATAATGATTTGTTGCGCACATGAACAAAATTTTTCACATTGCTACCAATCAAAATTATTTTTTTTTAATTGCCTGTGATAGAATTTTTAAATTTCATAAACTTGAAAAATTTTTTTAAATTCAATTTCATTGCACAAAATATTATTTATTTACATATTACATTTTTCCCAATCTTTGAAGATACCTTTCAACTAAATAAACCATCTCCACTGAAAAAAAAAAAAAAAAGGAATAAATATATAAAATATAAATAAATCAGTTCATGCTCGTCCAAATTTCCTTCGACTCTTGATATTGCAAACGACATTGTGCTCTTTATTTTATTTCATTCCTAAAAATTTTATGCTACTCCATTTCTATACTTTGCACGTGTATATTTCTACAAAGACACTTTAGTTTGTCCACACGTTGACGATTCATTTATTTAACATTCATTCAAGAATATTTCCATTGAAAAAAAAGAAGTAGCAAAAAAAAAAAATATTCAAAAGTTCTTCGAATGAAAAAATAAAAAAAATATATTTATATCCCAAAATCCAACACATAAATTACTATATCATTTTATTTTATTCTTTTACATGAAAGTAAAATATTATATTGAGGATAAATTACACACACCCCAACAGTATTGCACTGATTATCTTTTATCGTACTCCTTCTTTATTATATTTGTGTCAATCACACTGGCCTTGGACTCCTCTTATATCGGCACGACACTATGCTACTTCTACTACTTCTACTACTACTTCTACCACTACTACTACTACTACTACCACTACTACTACTACTACTACTACTACCTTCTACTACTACCATTCAAAACTCCGTTGATACGGCAAACTCCAACCCCATAAAGTCGCAGCCAAAGTCGTTGTCAAAAAAAAACCTGGTAAGTCCGATTGAAGACTTACATTGTTGCAAATTAACCGCAGAAATAAAAACAAAAAAATTCATAAATTACGTGGCATAAAATATATAATCAAAATTACAACAAAAAAAAATTTTATTCGTATTTTTTTTTATATAGTAAAGAAAGTTACTCTATTAATCCCAAGTCGCGTTTTCAGTGTAATTCATTTTGTTTTTATTCGTTTTCATTAATAAAACGCGTGGTCACGTTCCGTGTCGTCGTCGTTAATCGTTTTGCTGCTGGAACCAATTGTTATTTGTTGCTATATTCCTGTTCAATTTTGTTGAATTATATGTATATACATATAGACATGTGAATTTAACTTTTTTTTTTATCGGACCATCACACAACAAAACACAAAACATGATTATTTCTATTGATTATTTATTTATTTATTTATTTTTTCTCTTGCTATTTATTTATTTATTTATTTTTTTTATGTGCACACAATTTTTTATATTGCTGTAATATATTGCTTGTCTTCAATAATTCAATATTGTTAAGATGATTATGCATTTTCAATTTATGCTAGTGAAAAAAAAAAAAAAATTTTTTTTTTTTCTTGACAATTTTACTATTTAATTTTTTGGTCATTTTTTTTTTCTCACTCCCCATTGGATTATTTGTTGTTTCATATTTGTTTCTGGTTTCTGTTGAATAAATTATAAAAGCAATATGATGAAATGTGTAATAATAAAATTATTATAATGCCAGTAACGCGACTACGTCACGAACGTTCCACAGTGTGTATTAAATAGTTTTTGTTGTGTTTTAATTTTTTAATTATTTATTAATTTTTTTTCTACTGTGCATTTAATCTCTAATTAATTTTATTGTTCAGCCATTTTGATAAAATATTTAATTTATTGAATTTAATTGAGTTTGAATAATTTAATTTATTTTATTTGATTGCTTTTTATACCGTAACATCAACTGCTCAATTATATATTTAATAACCAATCAATACATGTACGTAGCACATGTTTTTTATTTTATTTTTTTTTTAAATTTTACTACACAATACTCACATACACACTCACAATTTTCACTTTAAAACATATCGCCCAAATAAAATCAGGCAATATCCTCAATCACGTACTCCTCTTCCTCCAATTTTATAAACTCAATTACAATTTATCACAAAAAAAAAAAATAAATAAATAAATATATAAAATAAAATATCTGCAAAATTTATTTTTCGTTTGAGTGCTTTTTTGCCTCACAGACTAAATCCCCGTTTGATAAAGTTTGAATTCATTTTCAATAAACTGACTTTAACATCCCTTGAAAAATAAATTGAAAAAAAAAAAAAAATTGAAAGAAAAATAATCCATCTCTCATTTTTCTTTTTTCCTGTGCCTTATCTTTTTGCCCTGCCCTCGTATAAAATTTCGTCACTTGCAAACGCATTTCACGATCATCTGTTCTTAAAAACCAGCCAGGTGTTCACCTATCGAGGAAATAGTCCGGGAACGCGCGCGTCCTAATCGATGAAAGCAACCGAGTACCGCAAGATAAGAGAAAAGCTACGGGCATCGATCAACTCCCCTTTGAATCCCGGGTTTGTGTCCCCTCTTCTGTATCAAGTTCTCGACCAAGCTACGTCGTGCGTCCAAACCCCACCCTAAATATTGTGCCGCATCAACCCTCTCCTTATGGCCTCTGAGCCATCCGGGCTACGTATTCACAAACGCGTTCACTCATAACACTCACAAAGAGATGAAAAAAATAAATAAATAAATAAATAAAATTAATCATCTATCCATTTTTTTATTCATATACTACATCATTTATACACATCCTCTGCACCCTCATTCAAATAAATAATATCCAAATAAAGATAAAAATTACTTGAATATTAAATTAATTTTATAATTAATAAATCACATTTATTATAATTTATCATTGTCAGTTTGGTAATTTTTATTAATACGCATTATCTAAATTATTTTGTTTATATATAAACATTATAAATAATTGGATGAAAATATATTTATTTATGTTCATTAATTAATTCCTCTCATCCCTTAGAAGCTTTTTGCGTGATTCTATTTTTATCAATAGCTATTTTTCTTTTCTCATATTATTATAACATTTTCAAGTTAATGCTATCCAACCTGTCGTCTTTGATTTACCGAGTTTTCCTTTGAGCACGATATAATTTCACTAGCAGATACCCGAGTCAGTTGATCCAAAAGCAGTAGTTTTAGTCTTCTATTTTTTTTTTTTTAGTCTTTTTCCTCTAAAAAGATCCTTGAGGGTCGAATCGAAAAAGTTCCTGTGTCGTTCGCGTGCAGTCACCATATTGTTGAATTGAAACGAGAGACTTTGACAAAAAATAAAATAAGTTTTGCATATACGTCGAGTAGATGGATAGATATATGTATACATTTTCGTGTATATATGTATGTATAATAATAAAAGTTAACATTTATTCGACCCTCTATGAATCTCAAGTGTTTTTTTAATCAAATTTCCTTTGGTGCAAAAATTATTTTTTGTTTATAATTTTATAGGACAGTGTGTGTATACATGTGATACACAAATCTCTTTGTGTATATGTATACTCAAACATACGTTCTACTCTGCACGTATACAGTAACTTTGTCAGTTGGTTTTGAGGCAATTGTGTATGGAAAAAAAAAAATAATTAAAACTGACATGGCAGAAACTTTATCTGCTATTTTTCTTTTTTTTTTTTTTTTTCCCTTTTGTAATTAATTTCTATGGGATTTCGCATGATTGTCTCAAAGCGAAATTGATTTTATTAGTAACAAATTGATGCAGAGCCTGCGGTGATCGAGACGAGTAATCGATAGATGAATAATTAATTATCAGTTGAATATTCAATTAATTTCATTTGATTTAATAATCATTTGTGTAAAATCGTTATAATTATACCAAGCATTTATGTAATATCTGTCGAGCACATACAAATTCACTGCAGGCTATGTGAAATGCGTTGAAATATTATTTATATTATTTCTTTTTTTTTTTTCCTCTGTTTTTTTTCTTCTTAAAATTTTCCTTTGACTCCCTCACTAATGAAATATTCTTGTGCTTTCAGTTTATATAATCATTAACGTTACAAAAATCTCAACTTGCTAAGTGAACGATGCTAGTCTTTTTCCAAAAAAAAAAAAAAAACTATATGTATATATGTACAAAATTAAATTAGCAAAAAAGAAAAAAAGAATTTTCTTGAAGAAAGCTACGCTTAATGCAAATCATTTCAAAAGCGAAAAAAAAAAAAAATATTGTATATAGACAACATTTTAATGAGGATGTATATAGAAATACCATTAATATTTATTTAAATGAATTTTATTCGCTGCTGACTGAATAATTTTTTTCTTAACTTTTAAACTTTCTTATTCATTGCACTATTAAATCTTTTTTCTATTCATCCTCAATCTTTTTCATAAATATTATGATAAGGTATAAATATTTTTTTGGCTCACGAAAAATAGTAAATGTAAAAGAAAAAAAAAAAAAACATTGCCAAACATTATTTGCACTAGCTTGAGAATGCCACTTACGCTGTGCACATGTTTTTTTTTTATCTGTTCTATGTATTGTTTTCTTTCCACTACACTTCTACTACTACTACTACTATCTCCGCTACTACTACTACTACTGATAATTGCCGCTGATTTTACTACTTCTACTACTTCACCATCATCACCATTCGCCACTGCTTTCACCCTCAATCGAAAAAAAAAAAAAAATACATAAAAATGAATGATTAAAAAAAAATATGTATAAAATATAAAAAAAAAATACAAATGGTCGGATTGATGCTGGTCTCACATTGTTGGTACTTCTGTCCTATAACTCACAACCTCTGCCGTTGCCGTCTCACCGTCAAAAACCGACCGTTTATGTACACCTACGTGGCCCGATGGTAAACCCGACGTGGTCCAACTCGAAAAATCACCCCAATACTAACCGCGTACGGTGAGTCTTTTAGTGATTATTATTTATTTGTCTTGATAATTAAATTTAGTCAACTATCATCCAACATACAAGGCAAATATCGAGTTGTTTATTAAAATAAATATAAACAATAACGCATTGAAGATCAATCAGAATATATTATTCAATTTCATTAGTGAAATATTTTCAATTCCATTAACAAAAAAAAG
Organism: Microctonus brassicae; assembly: GCA_918226075.1. NCBI lineage: Eukaryota > Metazoa > Arthropoda > Insecta > Hymenoptera > Braconidae > Microctonus > Microctonus brassicae. The sequence goes on along the minus strand of OW445481.1, from coordinate 13,029,444 downwards.
AAATAAATACGAATGATAGATAAATAAAATGAATAAATATTCTTTGTTTAATCTTCAAAACGTTGCCTTGTCAATTATTATATAATAATAATTGTTAGTTCGTATAAAGAAACTATCGTGCAAATTTGATACGAAAAAAAAAAAAAGAAAATTTTTTTATAAAAATAAAAAATTTATATGTAAAATAAATCTTTTATATCGGATAAACTTTTGTGTATATATAAGTAGTGATGCATGATAAAATATAGCACGAATGCATCATAGCTGTCATAGACTAGTTGAGAAAAAAAAAAAACCAATAACGAACACATACATATCCATATTTGTGTTCATAAATGCAAATATAAGTATTTTTACTATTATACGGTTCAAAGCTCATGATATTTTAATTACAAATCGGCAAAGTAATCAATTATTGACATGATATAAAGTATACTTGTACCTTTCATTATGATGTTAAAAATAATAGTAATACAAATATATTTATTATCATCCCTAATAATAATTATTCATAGTAAAATAATTTCTCTTATTATTTTGTCAACTTTTATTTTTATTTTTTTGTTCGGGTATGTCAATGCGATGAGTAAGCAACGGGGGTCATCAATTATAATAGAGTTCATCACCCAACGAGTATATCGAATTTCGTCCAATGAGATACGGCAATTTGGGGCATGACCGTCGTACCAGAACACTCAACGTGCGTCAATTGTCCTGTCTCACTCACAACCTCCCTCTTTGCGTTTCCATCCACCTACTACCACCACCTTCATTACCCTATATATCTCTGTTTATGTCTCATTCTCCATCATCGACCTCGTATCCCTTTTGTGTCGGTTAATCGATACAGGAGCCTCACATTACCGTTTCATAATAAAAAAATAAAAAAATTTTTATAAAGCAGAAAAGTTGGAGGAAAAAAATTCATAATTTTCATTTCGATAAAATATGAATATTAAAGTCAAAAGAACAATGAAGAATTATTTACTGAATAGTGATTAACAATAGTATTGTATGGATTTGTATGAGATTCTCGGATTGAAATATTTCAAATAATAGAGGTTGGATTATATGAAAAATGAAAAAAAAAAATTGTAGGAATGATAATAGTAATAAATTGATGATTAAAGTTCCGCGAATGTTGTGCTAGAATAAATACTTTTTTTTTTTTTTAGCTTTATTCAACGGTTTGCTAGGATATTCGCGTTGCACTTGTTCCCTTAAATCACCCAAGTATTGTCGCATGTGCATGGTTTATTAAAATGCATCTATAAAATATTTAGAGCGAGTGCAGGCTTTTGTTGCACGCAAAGTTTTCTCTGCGAGTGAGTTAATATACAGCTTGACTACGTCGTTTGTGTGTGTGTGTGTGTACAGAAATGTATGTTAATAAATTTATTAACATGAGTATTAGCAAGGATTAGCGAATAAAAATGAAATATAAATAATAAAATATAGCTTACATAAATAGATTATGTAAATGCAAAGAAGACAAATTTATCTCAAGTTAATTTATAAAATAATATAGAAGGATTTATGGAAATTAATTTTTGTTGAGAGAATCAAGTAATATATACAATAAAGTTTTATACTTGTGCGGATAAATTGCTCTTCAAATTCGTGATATAAGATAGAAAATTTTGTCTGACACAAGACATTAATGAGAAAAATTGTAGTACGAGTAAATCTAAAATTAAATTTTTGATATTTGTAACAGGTGCAGCAGCAAATTTACGAAAGGAAGTTATCAGAAACAAGATAAGGGCAATTGGAAAAATGGCGCGTGTATTTTCCGTCCTCAGGTAAGTTGAAGAAAATAAAATCAATACACTGAAAGAAAAAAAAAAAGAAAAAACCTGGTTAATTTCACTAGAAAATTAAATAGATGGATCGAATTGTCGACTCAACTAAAAACAAAAGTAATTGAATTAATCAAGAAAATAAAACTATGATTTCCAAAAGTCTTCATCAACAACCAGCAGACAATTATAACAATTATTATTTGTTATATCAATTATATGGTACTATTTTTTTCATAGTTGAATGTTCAATTGTCCTAAATTAGTTTGTATAACAATTCAATTTTGTTAAATTTATTAAATATAATTAAATACACTGGTTGTTTTGAGTTGAGTCAACCACATTCATTTCATTCACTCTGTTACCCAAACCAAATTGTCATTCAACCTCTGAAAAACAGTTATGATAAATAAGTTTATTCATACAATTCAATTGACAATTCAACTCGTCCTTTGACTTTCTAGTAAAACTCTTAAAGTTTTTCCTTTCAGTGAAACATTATTGCCTTATAATTTAATTCATCATCATGAAAGTAATATAGTATTACTGATTAATTAATAAACGTCTTTACTCTTTATATAGATGTTCAAATAGATATACATATACATTTTGATAATTTTTTTACTCAATTAGGGAGGAGAGCGAGAGTGTCCTGCAGCTTAAAGGTCTCACGCCAACGGGTGCTTTGCCCTTGGGAGCCTTATCGGGTGGAAAAACGTCCCTTAAGAATGGTAAGAATAAAAAAAAAACTAATTCAAAAGAATAAAAAAAAATGAGGGAAAAAAAATTTCTTTCTTTTTTTTTTTCAAACATTTTTTTGTAGATTAAATATATGTACAATATTTATGTATATACATATATAACTTGCTGTCATAATGCAGAATGAAATGGTGATAAATAAAGTAAGGATAAAAATAAATAAAAAATTATCATGACTTTTAGCGCTTCAGGGCTTTTCACCGAACCACAAGATTACGTCGTTTGCTGAGGCAAAGGGACTCGACGCCATAAATGAGAGAATGCCACCACGAAAAGACGCACCACCAACGCCAGTAAATGAGGAAAAGCCCGTGATAAAGCCACCGGCCGCTACTACACCAGAGAAACGGGAACAGAGCACGCCCCAACCTCATTCGTGAGTTTCATAAGCGTCTAATATTCGAGGTAAATATTTTTCATGATTTTCAACACCGAAAAAAAAAAATAATAATAATAAAATAAAGTTTAGCACATAAATAATAATCATAATAAAATAAATGAAGATAAAATATAATTAATTAACATCTAAAATAAATGAAGACTAAAGTAAATAAATGAATTCAAATTTTCAGGTGACAATTACGAGACAAAATTGCATCATCGTGTCGCCAAGGAAAATAACAGCAACACAAAAAAAAAAATAATAACATCAGTAACAACAAGAACAATTACATCTACCGTTCGTCACCGAAAATAATTAAAGAACCAAATGAGAAAAAAAAACGTCCCCTTCATGTTTTAAAATTAATAATTGAAAATTAATCAGGCCGAAAATGAAAAAAAAAATATTGAAAACTAAAAAGCAAATAATCACCAGAATGAACGATTAAATTAAGCTTGTACATCCCGGAGCAAAGGTGGCAAATGAAATTAAGATAAAAAAAAAAAAATAAGGAAAGAGTATAATAAAATGGTTGAAAAAATAAACGCAGGACAAATACAAAACACAACTATACGCATAATGTGGCGCAATCCATCTCTTCTTTTTCCGCATCGACATCAACTGATACCAATCAACTCGTATATATACATAAATACATACATACATATATGCATACATATGTATACACTCAAGTATATAATATTGCAATGAATTGTACGTTGAAACAATGTAACATGAGAACGCCAGCTCTATTGAGTATTTAAAAGTCAAATATAAAATATGTATGTATAAACAAATTATTATATCTATTATAAAGATATATAAATATATTTAAAAAAAAAAAAAAACATATATTCACCGATATATCACAAGGAATTTTGCATATACTTGCACATAAACATCGTATGTATAATATGAAAAATTTTATTTTACTTGTCTTGATGCAAAAACGCCACTAATGCAAGTCTATCCAATTGACATTTTGTAAAGAAATTAATATTGGAAAAAAACAACACATACTTATTTGTTTATATACATGGATATGAGAATATTTGTTTATATATATATATGAGCATCCACATACGAAGCGCAAAATAATGAGAACAGGAGAGTGTACGCAAAAAAAAATAAAAACAATACATACAGAATTAATAATAAAAATAATTGCCATTAGTTGACAGCTGGCCTGTCATTAATGAGGGGTTATTCTCATGTTTCAAACTTGTAAACTAAACAAATGAAAGAAAAAAAAAAAGAGAAGAAAAATTGTTTAATAATATTAATTATAACATATTCGTCTTTATCCACATCATAAATATAACAGACATCAAATCTAAATAAAAATCTAATTGTGCACTCTCTCCAAGTGGGTCTTTGCAGTATACGCCAAACGAATTATCACCTATTGAACAACATTAATACAATATCACTTGACGTCATTTGGAGCACGAGGTTTAAAAATTTATTGCTGCTTTTTTTTTTTGTTGGAGATTATCTTATTTTTGGATTATTTTTGAAAGTAGAAAATCATACGTATATTTATTTATTCATTTTTCTCTGGTCGTATTTTTAATTGTTTAATTTATTTCAATTTCTTGCCTTACAATCTAATTTGATTTATGATAAAATTATGAAGATTGAAAGATGGAGATTATTTCTTTTTTATTGTTTAAAGTCAAGTTTCTCTTGCCCATTTCATACAATAGAATAAAATATACGAGCATGAATAATTTGAAAGAATTAGTTTAATTGAGATCATTGAAAAGATCTAGTCAATCTAGTCCATGCTAATTTTCGATTATTTAGTTAACTATTTTTTCTGTATAATTTCATGTACTGAAATTCGAATCTCAGATTTTTTCACTGATAAAGTGAATTAATTTATTTGATTATTTTTGTTTCGTTTAATCTCTCGGTAATAATGAATAAATTTTTACTATATAAAATCTCGAGCCTCCAAACGATTGCAAATGGTAATGAAATAAAATGTAATATGAATCTCGTGATTAAGCCAATATCCAAAAATGAAAAAAATAAATAAATAAATGAAATAAAAATAATGTGAGCATTATAAAATTTATGAATAATAAGCCATGACATGTCGGTTTCTTAATCTGAAAGAAATAAAAGAAATAAATAGCTCGGCCACTTTAATTTGTTCGGAGAAGGAGAATTGCAAAAAAAGTAATAACGAATCATTTTTAAGGGCTATAATATGAATGCCACGTTATAAATATAAATAATTCCCTAATGAGCAAATATTTCATCAATAGGCCACTCTTGTTTTATCATTGATTTGAAATTACTTTAAATTAACGAGCGGGATCGAAAAGCAAAACAAAAAAAATCACGTATGGTGAAAACAAAAAAAAAATAAAATAAATTTAAAAATAGTGTTGATCTACAATGATTTTTAATGTGTGTTCTTGCTATTCAAAATAAGTATGGGCAAAATTTTTGGCCCACCCCGTGTGTCATTAAAATTTTTCAATGCACCGGAAGTGGATACTTTGCCAAAAAAAAAAAACAAAAAAAACAAAAAAAAACAATTACGAAATTAAATAAAAATAATTAATATACAAAGGAGATGAGAAATTTATCCATAGGCGATTGAGATAAAAAATGTGCGTCGAACTTCTGATATTACAGCCTTTGCACGTCGCAAAATATGAAAGAAAAAAAGAAAAAAAAATACATAAAATATAAAAAATAAAAAAAAAAAAAATTACGAAACGAAAAATGATAATATCACTTACATAATTATTCCAATTATTCCACATAAGCCGAAGTAATTTAAATATTATTCCCTCATTTTTAATCCGCCCCGCTCTTCTAATGAGTGAATTTAAAGTGGCGTTCGTCGTTTGCAAGAGGAAAAAAAAATACATTGTCGTATATATAATAGATAAAAAAAAAATAAAAGAAAAGATGAAATAAGAAAACTATACATATAATGAGGGAAATATAAGTGAAGTTAAGCAGAGCGTGGCAAAGATCCCTTTCGTGTCGAATGTGGCGTAATTGCGGTTAATAAAAATGGCTACCAAGATAAATAATGAAAGAATAAAGATGAAAGAGAAGTAGGAAAATAAAGAGAATGGAAAAAAAAAAAAAATTTAACATGAATTAATAAATAAAAAAATATTTCTCTCACTCTCCCCCCTCTCTCTCTTTCTCTCTCTCTCTCTCTATCTCTCTCTCTTCACTACGATAATTATAATAAAATAATAATTCTATCTCTCTTTGCTACCAAGTTGTACTTATTCTTAATTAATTTACTTGTACAAAAAACAAAAAAAAATGTGTTAAATAATAAATACATAATATAATATAAAAAATAAAAAAAGGAAAAAAATCTAAATAATACCACAACATAATATAATTACGAAACATATATACATATTTATATGTGTGTTATATATACATATATGTATGTATACATGCCGTATATCATAATATAAAATACCTAATTGATAATTATTATCATTACTATTTCATTGAATATCACTATCGAAGCAAGATTGAAAATTATTAAAATGGAAAAGAAAATTAATAATAATAACAACGGAAATAATAAAAAAAAAAAAAAAGCATAATGATTATATAGGGGCATGAATGAAAATGTTTTTCGATAAATCTATAACGTATCAATTTTTAATTAACATGTTGTCCTCGATAATTCCTCAATTTATTCAACCGGAAAAATTTGAAAATTTTATCAATGTGTCATTTGCAATTATTAACAATGAATTAGATGTAATAATGTTGATGAGTGGGTAAACGAAGAAAAATAATAAACAATGCGAAAAGAACATAAGAAAATGTAATTTTTAAATAATTTTTTTCTGTATGAAATCTTGAAATTCATCAATCATTTCGATAAATCAATACAGTTGGTAAATACACGCAAATATATATTAACATAAATGTAATTCTGTATATCTTGCACATTTTACAATTTTCCTGTACACTTCGCAACGCAATTATTCGTAAACAAATTTGGACAAAATTTTTTTACTAATTATTGATTAATTAAATGAATGTAATTTACTTTATTTATGTATTTTTAATTATTCATCATTTTTCTTCATTTGTTTTGTTAATTTGTTTATTGTCCTCAATGTGAGAATATGCAATTGAATGTACATAGCCTTATACACATGAATAAAATCTCACTTCTTGTCCACTAGTATCTAGAAAAAAAATAAATAAATTAATTAATTATCGTTGAGATATCTCTGCAACTCTTTTTAAACAGCGAGAAAGAAAATTTGTGTGTATTGATGATGCTGTATTGCGTATAGGTTTAAATAATTATGAATGATTGAGTATGTGCATACTGGAAAAAGTGAAATAAATAATTTAAAAAAATAAATAAATATGTCCCGGCGCCTTTCTCTCAGACTGACGCGCTTGAAATTCAGCAATTCTCGCGCGAGCAACTCGCATGTGTAATCTATATCGTGAATTGTTGTTCTTTAAAGTACGGGTATTAATAAAATGCTTGCACGTAAAATTTCGGATCATAAGCGGGCCAGGACGATTATTATGGAAAAAAATATGAAAGAAAAAATAGGAAATAAAATAAAACACTAAAAAATGAAAATGAAAATATAAAATCCAAATATCTCCTTCCGCAATTTGTAATCTATTTTTCCGTAATTTACGTACACGAAATACCTATTTAAATGAATAATAAACAAAAATATATTGTTGTATAATAATATACAGACTGGTTCATGACATCATTTTTCATTATCTATAAAAATATTTAATGAACGTAAATAAATTTACAAAGATATGCTAGAAAAAACGCACAATGTATGTAGTGAATTTCAATATTATTTTACTTTTTATTTTCATTATTCTTCATTCGATAAAATTTTATTTTATTAATTTTTCTTTTTATAATAAAATTGCATTCACTTTGAGTGAAGCAGTCTGTATATTTTTCTCATCGATATTTTAACCAAAATATAATCACGTATGATTGTGCGCCATTAAATTTTCCAAAAAATATTTCTTCCCGATATATTTATCGAGTCGTACGTTGCATAAATATATTTATCATATAAAATAATTGTAATCACAAAAAGTAACCACTCAAAATCATTAATAATTAACATATATTTATTTATTTACATAAAGTGAACAAAAGAAAAAAAGAAAATTTTTATTTCAACTCATTAATATGTGGAAATAAAATTCAAATTAATTGATATATTATTTTTAACAATCAACTAAAATAATAAAATTAATTTTGCGCGTACGAACTCACTTTAACAATTAAATTGAGTATATCCAAAATTATGTATATCCAAAAGTAAAAACAAAAATGATAATCATATAAGCTACTTTTTCGTCCCACATTTATGAATAAAGAGAAGAAGAAAAAAAAATATTTCAGTGTAATATCTACACTCGCATATTCACATATACATTGTACAATTATTATTACTTTTATTGTTATTATTATTATTATTATTATTATTATTATTATTATTACGCTATTAATGAAAATATATTTGCCGGAAGTTGAGCTAGCAATTGTGCCTTCTCCGATGTTTAATGTATATCATGAAAATAATCCTCTCTGAAAGTAATGGCGAAGGCAATTTGCCAGTTGATCTTCTGGCATTTAATATTTTTATATAAATTTAATAATTAATTATTTTTCATTCAAATCTCAGCGTTGGATCTTACACGAATTGAGTGATTAAAATGTTAGAAAAAAAAAAAAACATAAATATATGTATACATATATTTATAAAATTTATTTAATTGTTACACGTTATTGCGTGTGAGGAAATTTCATGATGAAATAAAGGACTTTAGTGTAGTGAATATTATTTTAACGAAGAGAATGGTGATTTAGAATTCAGAAGAGAGGAGAGCGAGTGACAAATGTTAACATAGGCAACAAGAAAAATAAATTTAATATGTTTAGGTCAGATTTTTTTCTCGCATTCGATGAGATAAATTAAATAGGAGAATAATTTTTATGAGATGAATTCAAATTTTTTAATTCATTACTAAAGGATATAAAATTTATTTAAATATTGTGTACCAACAAATTTTTACAACACTTTTTTATGTTGTTTCACTGTTTCAAATTAGTGATTAATTATTTGTCTACATTTTTTTGTCAATTATAATAATGGTTTTTCTTTTATTTTCCTCGACTCCTCTTTGTTTTTTTGCTTTTTTTTTTCATTCACAATTTTTATTTTATTACAGCGAATAATAAAAAATCGTTCTGAGCTGCACTATATTTCCACATATGCGTCAACAACAAGAAAAATTCACCTAAACTGTAAATAAACGTGTGTTTACTATTAATAATTTACTAAATATAGTACTGTTATCGACTTAATGTTTAAGTACCTTCGAATTATTTAATTTTATCGTAATGACGCTAAAATTTAAAAACAAAAGGGGATAAATTAAATTAAATTATTTAAAAATTAATAATAATAATAAAAAAAATTAAACAAATAAAATGATGAAGAAAATTAATTAAGAATGAAAAGTGCAAACGTGCGAAAATATAATAAATAAAAACGCATTGTTTACGTTGTTTTTAGGCAACTATTGCATAAAATCTTATTTCACACACATGTACAAATAATACATGTATCACATAGGTAATTAATATCTATGTGAATAACGAGACGGATTATCATATGATAATATTTGTCATTATCATTATTAATATCGACCATTATGTCGTGTAAATAATATGCGACAAATTAATTATTAAAAAATGAAAATGAAATAAATGAAAAATCCTTATACTTATATATAATTAATTATGAAAATACATCGTGATGATATATATACATATGTATGAATATGTATGTATTATTAATTACTATAGTATAATATCTTATTATTCTCATTATTAAAAATTATAAAATTACAAAAAAAAACAAAATCCCTATGCCCATTTGTTGTGAATGTTTACGTTGTTTAATGATACTCAGATTATTCTAAAAATAAAGTCTATGATTTCCACGCGAATGTTTCGATATCTCAATTATTTTCCTTTTCAATTGAGCTATTTATTAATAAATATTAAACAAAGTTATTTCAATAGAAGATAAATTAAATAAATATATAATTGTAATTAATTGTAATTTTACCTTTTAGATTTCGTCGATTCCAATTGCATTACATATAAATAATATTTCGTTCAAGAATAATTATTTACTGTTTGAACAAATGATAAAATAATTCATAAATAGGTATACATAAATAATCAAATTATTATCATTTATTAATTTTATTTTTCATGGATTATAAAATGCAAATACAAACTCACACAATAAAACCACACACAAGTACACACAATAAATAAATTGATTACATATTTGTTTCGATAAATTTCAATATAAATATGATTATAAGAAATGAAATGAGAAATTATTGATTACACTTCACACAATAATTAAATAAATAATTGAATAAATAGATGGGAAAAAAAAGCTAAATATAAATTTAAATATCAATATTATGTTATATGAATAAATACATGGATCATTACATAATTATTTTAAATAATAAATGATTATTTGTATCGATTATAGACTTATCCACAAACTGAGATCAATTACCTTACTTTGGATAGAAATAAATCTATCAACATTTCGGGTTAATGTTTGTGGGTTTTGACTAGATTCCACTCTCGATATATATTTTCATTTAAATATATTCATTTTTTTATCGACTAGAAATTAAATTAAATCATATTAATAAAATTATTAATATTATTTACGCATATAAGCATCAGCAGATATTCTTTGTTTTCTTTTTTATCAGCTAATTTACATTATCAATTAATAATAATGGATGTAATGTACTTTTTTTGCTGTAAAAAAATTTCTGTGCTCAATAATTTTAATGAAAATGACTAGAACTCTATTCTGGTATCGTAAGCACAGCCTCATAATACTCCAAACTTATGATAGAACTTATATAAAAAATTATTAGACTTGAAATATTTTTATAACTATTTTTCGTTTGATGAATTGAAATTATTTATAGATTAATTTTTGCCTTGACTTATTTTTGATTATTTTGTTTATAAATTTAATTTCGTTGACTAGCTGCCATGAAGGACTTTATTTTGTCTTATAATTTTAGACTTATTTAATTATTTAATTAAAAATTAATGTATAATTATTCGTTGCAAATGCCTGAAATTACCAATACATATTTGGATAATGATGTCGTCGATAGGCACTTAATGCACGAAATAAATTAATTATACAACTAATTAATTTACATTGTGAATAATACAAACTATTTTGTTTCAATTTATTTTTAATACTGGCACGTGTTCCCAATTATTATATTATTTTATTATCATGACTAGAATTGTATATATTCGACTAGAAAATTGAATTTTTCAGAATTATTGAATGAAATAATATTTAATTAAATTTTATAATTAAATAGTAAAATAGGAACGTTATTATTATTTAAATTGAATAGATTAGATTCAATAAGTGAATCAATAATTATTAATTATTCTACATATGGCATCGTATCCACGGGCAGTGATTTTTAGCCTTTGTGTTAATTTATAAATATTAACGCATTATGATTAAATTAAAAGCAATGAAATTGTGAAATTATTTACTTATCCAAAATTCTAGATGTAGGGAATTATAAAATTGCATGTTTTATCGGCCTGCATTCTGATATGAGCCATCCGAATATATATTGTTTATGGTTTATTTATTTGAAATGATTATACGAATAGATTTTTATTTATAGTGACTAGATTATTGTTTATATTGGAATTATTCCAATTTTTTTTTCTTATTGTATTTGGAATGTGCTGTATGGAATTATTTTACACGAAGTTGAAATAATATTTTTACATTAAGATTGACTAGAATTGTTTTTACTATCGCGAAAATGACTAGATAATTTTTTGTTATTTATAATATTAATAAATTCTCTGTTATTAATTTTTTTTTTTATTTTTTATTATTTGATTTGACTAGATTCTTTTTTTTTCTTAGAATTTAATTTATGACTAGATTTTCTGATATTTATTTAATTTGACTAGAACTGACCAGAATCCAAAACGAATTTTATTGATATTAACTTTTTATTTTTCTTTTTTATTTATAGCAGAATAAAATGTTATCACTCCTAATTGATTATCACATTTGTGTCATTTAGTATTAATTATGAGCTTTTGTTTTTGTTTATCATACTTTCACTTTACTCAATACTAAAATATAATCTCACTGTTTCAATGACTAAATAAAATTAAAACTAATAGATCGTTCATAATTTCACAGAGAATTATTAGAGCATACAATTATTATTTATTTATTTTTTTTTTGCTATTTCAATAATTGTAAAAGAGTGTAAAAATTATCACCGATCATTTATGTTGTAATTTACTTTTTGGCTTGAGCTTTATGATTCAAAAATTATCAATTACAAATTAACGTAAATGAATTTGACTAGAATACCATTAAATAATTTTTTTTTTTATCACACTCGAGCATGGTTTGATGACTAGATTTCATGACTAGAATATTCTCGTTCATACTCGGACTATTGTCAAAATATATGAGAAAAAAAAAAATCACATACGTTCACTGTTGTGCAGAAAAACAATTTCCATTTCCAATAGCTGTTTCCATTCTGTGTTGTATTATGAGTTCCAAATATTGTTGATTGAAATATGTATATAAATTTTAATCTTCCAATTATTCAGCTGTTTATATAATGCCATTATTGCTCTATTATAATTTTACTTCCATCGTGAACGATCGTAATTTGTACACTGTGTGCTCGTAAATTTCCTCCATTTCGCAACTCTCCAAAAATTCATAAACTCGTCAGTTGTCATCAAGATATTTATTTATCTCTAAACAAAACAAAGACAACATTGAAATAAAAATTAATATCAAAAAGCCAAAGAATTTAAAACAATTACAATAAAACTATCGCAATTAAAAAAAAAATTAATTAAACATTGAAAATAAATTGTTTACTCACCCAATAACAAGAGTCAAGTAGTTGAATTTAATTTCATCAATTCGCCAATCTCCAAATTAAATATAAAAATAATTTGAATGACAGTAAAAATTGAAGAAATTCTTGATAAATTCCAATGTCCCAAGATAACGATTGGGCCCACAATATATATTTACATCTATGTATGTATGTATCTAGATATTTAGTTGACGAAGGGGATGAGGGTTCGTGTGGCCTGGAGGACGCCAATTGTCCCCAATGCGCCCTCCAGGACCACGCAAGCGCACAGTTACTCACTTCGACGCCGAGTGCTGACTAATTCCGACGCTGTGTGCTACGACGTAAAATACATACATATTTCCCCTACCCTTGGGTCATGCAACCCTCCACTATTTAATGCAAGGATGCAATCCCCCCCCTTCTTTTCCTCTTCACTTAATATTACATTTATATCCCCACTACTTTATGAACAAATCCGTCCTACCGCGGTGCGCACGCAACTTGTTAACCAAAAGATAAAATGCCATTGGCTACAAACAATTCTAATAAATATTCACCCCTTGCTCTTATAAAATTGCTGAATATTTTACATGCTTCCAGATGTACCACTGATGCTGAACACGTTGAGATATATGTGCAACTATGTATTTTTTTATATTTATTATTGCAATTTTATATATATTTCAATTTGCTTTTTTTTATTTAATAGAAAAATGTCGATGGGATCAAAATTAATGATGGAAAATTGCTTTGGATTAAATTTTAAACAATTATGTTTTATTCTTGAATTGTTATTGACATAATTCTACTTTTTTTTTATAATTATCATTTTAAGACGAACAAAAAAAATAATTATTACTTAATATAAATTGATTTTTATCATTCGATTTATGGAAATGTTATTTATTTATTATGTTCCTTGATATATGTTTATATTATTTTTTATTATTAATTAATGCAAGATATAAATTGACGTATCATTGATTTATTTTATTGTTAATTTTATTTCCTAATTATTATTGCTATTGTAATTTATAAAACAATATTTATATAATGAACCAAATTATTTTAAACATTTTTTTTATATCCAATGATTTTTGTGCAGCTTTGTTATAAACGTGATTTATTTTGTTCTATTAGAATATATAATATATTTACATACCCTTGAGATAATGCCCATCGTCCATGAAATATAATTACGTAATTAATTATACTGTACTCGCACACGTGTAACGTAAGGTCAGTGCAAAAATAAAAAGTAAAATAAAAAAAAAATACAAAATAGATGCGGGCTAATGTGAATTGCGATATAATTTATATATATGAAAAAACGTAAAATCCAACAATGTTCAAGGTTTCAAGAACCAATGCCAAACCCGTATAAATTAATAACAATAAAAAAAAAAATTAATATTCGACACTAACCAACATATTTTATCCTATCAAAATAATAATAGAAAAATAAAAAAAACAATAAAGATAATTGAAACATTAAAATATTTCAAAATATTTATTTTTTCATTATTTTTTCCTGTTTATATTTGTATTATTAATAATTTTCAATGTAACCCTATATAGTAATATACATAAATGTATAATAATAACAGCTGAAGGAATTTTTTTATGATTACATAGTGTTTTTTTGACTGATGAACATTCGTTGCCGCTCTTTGTAATTATCATTTTACATCCCTTATATCCCTTCAAATTTATCTGTATATATGTAATATATATATAGATCATATAATACCTTCAACCTTCAGGTATATTCACAGGTATACATACATATATGTATGTATATTTAAACTTATATCACACCTGGAACCAAAAACCAGTTCATATATATTATATAAAATAAAATAAAAAAATAAAAAATACATTTATTTTAAGAAATATGTGCCACGTGCCTTTTCATCTGTCGGTTTTATAGATCAGGTATATTTTAAATAACTGAAGGTATACTAGTTGAAGTTAATTAATATATTTATATTGAGTAAATTAATTAAATTTATCAAGTACGACTATAAACAATTGTAAACATTTAATTTGATGGATATATGTATGTTCAATTAATTACGCTGGAATTGTTTACGAATAAAAATTGGGGGTAGCAAATAGATAATGTTCGTTTTGGAGTAATTATTAATTTATTGGAGTGAAAATTATTTTTATAGAAAATAAAAATTAATTGTTTAATTTGAATATGATTATTTGTTTAAAATGAAAATCAATCGATTGAATTGAATAATAATTGTTGCATATGAATATTGATTATTTAAAATGAATATTAATTTGTTTAAAACTAACATTAATTATTTAAAGTGAATATTAATATTTTTAAATGAATTTTAATTATTGAAAATTTATTTTTAATTATTTAAATTGAATACATTGATTCATTTAAAATGAAAATATATTGTTTGAAATAAATATTAATTTATCAGAATAGTTATTAATTATTGAAAATATAAATTAATTATTCAGATTAAATTTATTAATTGATTCGAAATGAAAGTAAGTCGTTTAAAATTATTATTATTTATTATTGAAAATATCGACTAATTATTCAAATTGAATTTATTGATTTATTTAAAATGAAAATTAATCGGTCATAATAAATATCAATTTATCAAAATAAATATTATTTACTGAAAATGTAAACTAATTATTCAAATTAAATTTATAAATTTATTTCAAATGAAAATAAATATTAATTTGTCTAAAACGAACAATAATTAATTTAAAAAAATAATAATTCATCAAAATAACTATTATTTATTGAAAATATAAAATAATTATCCAAATTAAAATTTTTTAATTTATTTAAAATGAAAATAAATCGTTTAAAATAATTATCAATTTATCAAAATAAATATTATTTATTGGAAACATAAATTAATTATACAAATTAAATTTATAAATTTATTTCAAATGAAAATAAATATTAATTTGTCTAAAACGAACAATAATTAATTTAAAAAAATAATAATTCATCAAAATAACTATTATTTATTGAAAATATGGAATAATTATTCAAATTAAAATTTTTTAATTTATTTAAAATGAAAATAAATCGTTTAAAATAAATATCAACTTATCAAAATAAATATTATTTATTGAAAATATAAATTAATTATACAAATTAAATTTTCTAAATTTATTTCAAATGAAAATAAATATTAATTCATCTAAAACGAACAATAATTAATTTAAAAAAATACTAATTCATCAAAATAACTAATATTCATTGAAAATATAAGTTAATTATTCAAATTAAAAATATTAACTCATTCAAAATGAATAAAAATTCGTTTAAAAAAAAATATCAATTCGCTAAAAAAAAATATTAAATATTCAAAATAATTATCAACTATCTAACAAAACCATAAAGTTAATCATATCAAATTTATTTATCTCACTTATACTTTAATTCTCAATGAATATCATAAATTATTAATAAAATATCATAACTGTCGCAATTGATTCAATAATAATCGCACAAATATTAGATTAAATAAATTCTTGATAATAATTTTTGACAGTAGCACTCACTTGGGATATATATAAAAGTATATAAATGTAATACATACATATACATATGTATATATTAGTTGAGTTTAAGTTGCGCAGCTGCAAAGTGCGTTTACATCGGGCGCGTGCTGCCAGAACATGATCATATCCATATAAAAAAAGCCAACCAAGCGCTTGAAATTAATATTATCATAAATATAAGTATGCATAGTCGCATTATACGAATTAATTAATTAAGCCACTGGTTAATATTATAAACTCTATACCATATTACATAGCGATTGTTATTATTATTATTTTTAAAGATATATAAGTTGCCAACCTCGTGCAAGCATTGAAGAAAAAAAAATAAATAGAAAAAGAAATAGATTTTAATATATTATGTCTATGAGGAAAGTTGCGCACTTTGCATGAATTCCCAGTCACGCTAATGAAATAAAATTCAACGATACTATTTGGTATATTGAATAAACTAATGTGATTGCTTATGAAAATTATCATTCAATGTCATTTTATTTATTATGATGTATAAAAATATTGATAGAAAAAATTTTAGTAATTAAAAATGATGAAGAAATAAAAAAAATGGATTAAGTAAAAATTAAAATTGATTGAAAAATTGAGATGAAATAATAAACGAGTTCGTTGAACTGTGTGCGATGATAAATGAAAAAATAAATTATTAATAAAAAATGTTCTATTGACATACATTAGGGAACGGCCAATGGATTGAAATTATAAAAAAAAAAATCATGAGTCAAGGAAATTTAAACGCGTGTACATCTGCCTCATCTTTACAAAACAAATAAGCCTTACAAGGAAGAAAAAAAAATATTACCACTGCTCTTTTTATCTCACTGAACCTTCTGTTCCATTTGTTTGTGGGTGGTTTTTATTTTTTATACTAAAATCTATCATTGCAATAAATCTAAAGAAAAAAAAAAAGGTAAAATAATTAAATAACATAATTAAAAATATATTAATATAATACAAATGAATATGAAAAAATTTTTTATCATTTATGAGAAATATTTATTAATGTATTTTTTTTTTTTCAGAGTAGAAAAAAATTATTTTATTGATAATAATTTTAATCCTGTGTGTGATAATATTAATTTCATTTTTCCCATGTGAATAAAGCCACATGGCTACTTGTAATAATTATTATTGTTAACAAGAGAAAATTTTATGCACCAGCAAAAGAGAAAAAAAAAAAATTCTGTGTCAATACAACTTTACATGAATTTTGCTTTATATCATCATTTTTAAGTGTCCATATATGTACAATATACATGGATGTATACCGTCAGACCACTCAACATGGTCATCCATGAAGAAAGGGTGCATTTACACGCCAATGAAGACGATAAGGGTCGTTGCCAACCACCTCGATACCATCTGAAACGTTGTTGGGCGCGCAGTAAAGCACAGTTCATTGTCAGCTGTATATACATTATACATACATATATAAAGTAAAGTGTACATAGTGGAGTCTAGAACAATTGTGAATCGCTGGTGGCCCCATAACCCGGCTTCCGTTAATCATAAGTATGCATTAAAGAGATTTTATATTAAATTTTTTTTTTTTCTATTTATTTTGTTATTTTTAAATGAACCATTGCAAGAAATTTTTAATTAATTTCCCAACACTTTCAACAATTAGAAAATACATTCGAACGATAAATAATAAAATCGTGTAAATATTGTATTTTTTATTAATAAAATAAATATTATTATATATTCCAATTTATTATAGTATTTTTCAATTAATAATCTTCATTAATCAAATTAATATAATATGCAATTTTATAATATATAAATAAAATTTATTTATATTATAAAATAACATTAATATTATTTATTTTGTTATTTTTAAATCCACCATTGCAAAAAATTTTAAATTAATTTCCCAACACTTTCAACAATTAGAAAATACATTCGAAAAATAATTAAAAAAATCATTTAAATAACGTATTTTTTAATTTAAAAAAATAATAATTACTATATATTCCAATTTATTATAAATAATATTTTTCAATTAATAATCTTCATCAATCAAATAAATATAACATACAATTTAAATATATAATAAATAAAATTTATTTATATCATAAAATCACATTAATATTATTTATTTTTTTAATAACATTACATGTCAACACAATTACTCAATTTTTTTATTATTAATCAACCAATCAATACAATTTACAATATTAATATTAATAAATATATTCATTCCAAAAAATCGATGAATCAATAAATAAATAAATAAATAAATAAATAATAATATACATTTGACATTTTTAACGGTCTTGATTTTTTCTTTACAGTTATAAAAAAAAAAAATAAACTCCCAGGATGTTGATATATGTTATTATTGTGTATATTATAAATAAATAGTTATATAAATTCACAAGTGGGTGTATACAAAAACTCACGAATGAAAATTTTCGCATTTTTATGTACATATATATATATATATATATATATCTACCTGTATATTCTCATGCATACATATAAACATACATACATATATAAATTCATATAGGTACTTATCAAAGAGCCATATGTTGTGTGCAAAACTCAGTATATATATTTGTATATATATTATTTGCAACACTGGCATTTCGTTTTTCTTTGCAGGTGGGCGAATGACTATTTATTTTCCTGGGAACTAAAAACAGTTGATACACATATGTATAAATAAATATAAATATACATATTTGCATTGTGGGAATATTTCATTGATAATTAATAATCAAATAAACAAAAAAATTTTACATTTTAATAAAATTCCTTTTAAAATTCAAATAATATAATAAAATATTTCTAAGACATTATTAAATTATGATGTAAAATTTTTTATTCAACGTCCGCTAAAAATCAGGATCGCATAATTATTTATATATACCTATGTATTGGTTATATGTACATGAGATTTATTTAGATATGCCAATGCTCAGAGCTTTGACATCGTTAAACTTGCAAAAGTTCTTACGACTGTATACAAAAGGCGTTACAACAAAAAAAAAAATAAAATGATCGTAAAAACCATAAAATTTAGGTCTTAAATATATTTATATATATTATATGTATATTATGCAATAATAATAAACCTATTATTTTCTTGTTAATAATTTTATTGTGAAGGAAGTTGATGCAGGAAAGTTTTGTGATTATTTTTTTAATTTACACGCACGATAAAATTTATTTGATAAAATTTTCATGAGTAAAATTTTTTGACTAATTATTATTTTTTTATTACGACAAGATCATTAACTAAAAATACTTTCATTACAATAACGGATACCTATACATATGTATAGTGGCACTGACTATCATAACATCATTCAGTCATTAAATATATTGCGCCCCGCATAAATGTATCCACTTCATTCGCTCTCTTATATATTTTTTTTTTCTCTTCTCATTGTCACTGACGTAACACCGACCATTCTTATATATGTGACACTTGAGTGACATGTATATAGGGACGCTATGACACATAGTAACGCTGCTGTGTGTCGGTGCAGCAATTGTTAAGAT
Source organism: Microctonus brassicae (assembly GCA_918226075.1). Lineage (NCBI taxonomy): Eukaryota > Metazoa > Arthropoda > Insecta > Hymenoptera > Braconidae > Microctonus > Microctonus brassicae. The sequence continues at coordinate 13,009,424 of OW445481.1, read as the reverse complement.
TGCTATATAGCTCACACTCACTCATTACGACGCATTTTATATCGAAATATCACTTTCATCTTGGGATAAATATTGGACATATGTCGAATAGAAATAATTATGTATAAATAAACAAATGAGAGTGAGGAAATTTATAAAAGTAATATTGATAAGATTTTTTTCTACTGAATAAATATTCTGACAAAATTAAATTGAATGTAAGAATGTCCTTCAATATTAATTAATTTTAATGTAATTCTGGTATAGAATTAAATTTGGAAAATGTGAATTTACCTTTGTAACATAATAAATATAAACAAATAACGGAAGTATATTAATAAAATAATTCTGATAAATTTGAAAAATGCATCAAATAGGAATATTTTTTATTTCTCTTAATTCTACGAAAAATAATATAATATTTGCATATAATAATTTACGAAAATGTAAACTAATTATTCAAATTAAATTTCATAAATTTATTTCAAATGGAAATAAATATTAATTTGTTTAAAACGAACAATAATTAATTTAAAAAAATAATAATTCATCAAAATAACTATTATTTATTGAAAATATAAAATGATTATTCAAATTAAAATTTTTTAATTTATTTAAAATGAAAATAAATCGTTTAAAATAATTATCAATTTATCAAAATAAATATTATTTATTGAAAACATAAATTAATTATACAAATTAAATTTATAAATTTATTTCAAATGGAAATAAATATTAATTTGTTTAAAACGAACAATAATTAATTCAAAAAAATAATAATTCATCAAAATAACTATTATTTATTGAAAATATAAAATAATTATTCAAATTAAAATTTTTTAATTTACTTAAAATGAAAATAAATCGTTTAAAATAATTATCAATTTATCAAAATAAATATTATTTATTGGAAACATAAATTAATTATACAAATTAAATTTATAAATTTATTTCAAATGGAAATAAATATTAATTTGTTTAAAACGAACAATAATTAATTCAAAAAAATAATAATTCATCAAAATAACTATTATTTATTGAAAATATAAAATAATTATTCAAATTAAAATTTTTTAATTTACTTAAAATGAAAATAAATCGTTTAAAATAATTATCAATTTATCAAAATAAATATTATTTATTGGAAACATAAATTAATTATACAAATTAAATTTATAAATTTATTTCAAATGAAAATAAATATTAATTTGTTTAAAACGAACAATAATTAATTTAAAAAAATAATAATTCATCAAAATAACTATTATTTATTGAAAATATAAAATGATTATTCAAATTAAAATTTTTTAATTTATTTAAAATGAAAATAAATCGTTTAAAATAATTATCAATTTATCAAAATAAATATTATTTATTGAAAAAATAAATTAAAAATACAAATTATATTTTTTAAATTTTTTTCTAATGAAAATAAATATTAATTTGTTTAAAACGAACAATAATAAATTTAAAAAAATAATAATTCATCAAAATAACTATTATTTATTGAAAATATAAAATAATTATTCAAATTAAAATTTTTTAATTTATTAAAAATGAAAATAAATCGTTTAAAATAATTATCCATTCATCAAAATAAATATTATTTAGAAATATTTTTTATATCTCTTAATTCTACGAAAAATAATATAATATTTGCATAAAATAATTCACGAAAATTTTAACGTCAGAATTATAACAATATATTTCCTCATGTATAAATAATCTAAATTTTAAAATACATATATGTACATACATGTCTATATATTATGAAAAAAATTAGTAGCACATGGATATCGATGAGCTGATTGAATTTCACAATTTTTTTTCTTTTATTATCTCCATAGCATTTCTAAGGACTCTTTGAGGTAGGATGTCGCTTCCTGAGGAACTGGATCATGGTCGTATGGCACGTGCAATGGATTATACTGCGACGAATTTTTTTATTTCATCCTTCCATTATACACTTATATAATATTATCTACAAACATAAAGACTCATAATAAATGTATGAGTAATAGGAAAAAGAAAGAAAAAAAAAATACCGAGACTATATCTAAAGACATAAATAAAATAAATATATCCAGGTGAAACACAAAACAATAATGATGGACAAGGTAATAACATTTGATAATGTACAATAATAATTCCAAGTACAGAAAACGAAAGGGAGAAATAAAAAAATTATAGTTAAAACCCCCTATTGTCTACAAACACGTTCATACACGTTTATGTACAATATATGTTGATGAATAAAAATAGTAGCCACGACATATCACAAGTAACCACTTTAAAGCGACAGGTTCATGACTATACCAGCTGAAACGAAGCATACACATATGTTTTTATATAAAAATATAATATATAAGAGAAAGGAATAGAATAGAATAAAAAGAGAAGAAAAAAAAGAATACAACGTGAAAGGTATTATTATGAGTGAGAAAATTGAAGTTTGACAGAGTGAAAAGCACAAAGGGGTTACCTCTATCATGCATTCTCTTTGTAAATACTACTGCAAAATACACCCACGCGTCATACAGTGCGTCATGAAACAGCACGTCTCGTTACTTCAAATATCATTTTACCTATACTACAAATATAAAATAAAAAAAAAAACATTTATATATTCTAATATACAACAAACGTGAGTTCATAGAAAAATACATCTCACCCTCTTTGACAATCTAAACAAGTATAAATGTTCCATATATCAGGTCGATGACACTCAAGAAGTAAAGTAATATAAATAAATAAATATTCTAACAAAATTAAATAAAGAGAAAAAATGTCCTTTAATATTAATTAACTTTAATATAATTCTGATTAGAATTAAATTTGAAAATTTTGAATTTATTTCTGATAAATATAATCAAATAACAAAATTATATTTATTAAATATTTTAAATTTATTTTACAATCATTTGTTTAAAAACACCCACATTATCTACATCAATATCAATAATATAATCATATACATATAAATATAAATATAAATATAAAATAAATTCAATGACATACAAATGAGTTTGATGGAATTGTTGAATGTACATTGGTCTCACGATTCTCATTGTGTGCCAATTAATGAAGTGAATCGTTTGTGATGTGAATGAATGCATTCTTAGAGCTTGGTATTGTCTTTTATATGTATATGGACGGTGGTTAATAGTGAACGGTGGGTGGAAGGTATAGATAACGGGCACGATCGAGGACACAAATGAGTATATGTATAGAAATAATAAATATACCATGGGATAATTCGAGGGCGTGACAATGTGTTGAGTACGATCGTGCTCAGAGAGACAGGACATACAGGAAGGAAGTCTCGTGGTCGGCTCTTCCGGGCAGCTGGCACTATTGCTCCAATATATATGTATACATATATAAATATGTATATATACTGTATGAAACCCATGCACATATGAATCTATATATTGATGGTGAAGCAATCCAGTATGGGACACCGTACAAGTGCCATTACTTACGTATATTATACACCGAGCAACAATGCTGGCTTCATTTAATACCCATCGCATTTTCATAATTGGTTATATTTATATTATTATAGAATAAATATTATAGAATAAAAGAGAAAAAAAGAAAATTATAAAATATTAATAATAAGAAGAATTTTTTATTTAATATATTTTTTATTTTATTTATTAAATTTTTTTGCTATTAATTTTATTTGTACGAGGAAAAATGGAATGTGATAAAAAATTAACCTGTCTGATAATTTTAATAAGGATAGTATAAAGTAATAATTTATTTCACTAGCGAGACTGGAATTCAAATTGCAATCAAGTTAGTATATGGTAGATGGAACTCTAATTACTTTGTGATATATATTGAAGCGTTGATGTTTTATTCACTCTCCTCATCATCATTCCTTCCATCTCCCTATCTTTGTATAGTAACTATATAGGCCACTCTTATTTTTCCATCCCTCAATATTATCCAACGGGTTTTGTGATTCGTCCTCTTAATTATGTCGACGGCCATTTATGATATAATAAATAAATATTGTATATAGTCTACTTGAAAAATTGTTACGAGAAATTTTGTTATTTTCTGTCCAAACTTACAACGATAATAATATTTAATATAAATTATAAATTATATATCTGTAGTTTTATATTTTTTCTTTCTTATTAAGAATATTTAAAGTGTCGATGATTTTAGAATTCATTTATAAATTAACAATGATGAATTGAATTTGTAAAATGAATACGTGGAAGAAATGTATTCAAGTGAGAAAGTAAAGTTGAATAATTCACCCGCAGATCTCAGGAAAAAATTAAATAAAATTCTTAGACTCTCAACAACAAGACCCGTATCATTGACCTGATGTTCACCTACATATTTAAGCATCAAAACATATATGGGTGCTGTTTGAAATAAACAAGGCTACGTAAGAAATCATTCAATAAGACTAGGTATTATAATGATGATATAAAAAGGTGCTCTACCCTCATAGATCTAACAGTTAAATAAATATATCCATAATAAATATAGACATTAGTACTCGAGTCTTTGATAGGTTTTTGAGCGATTAAAAAACATGATATCATTCATATATAAATTTTAAGTGGATACTGCAACAACTATAACGGTTAATAAAATAAATCCTCAACTTTTATAAATGTCTATTGAGTTGTAAATTCCTGCGGGTTATTTGTAATGAATTTTAAACATAAAACAAATTTTAATAAGTAATATTTTTATTTCTTTTGTGAAATATTTTATAGATATTGAAAGGAATAATAAATAGAATAAAATAAAAGTATTGGGATTGTTCTGGATCATTCATGGTCTATCAGAAAAAATGAAAAAGAATCTCTGTATATTTACTGAGGGATATTGGCGAACAGATGGGTAAGTGGTCGCTCCCCCGCGAAGCCGATTGTCTCCACCCACCCTGTATGTATGTATGTATGTATGTATGTATATAATATATGTATATATATGTATAGCAATGACACATTACAGTCCGTAGGGACACATGTATGTACACCATGCAGAAAGCCGGTATAGATATCTTTCAATAGTTATCATTGATAAATACCAAATGCTTTGAAAAAAAATTATAGTTTTGATAATAAATATTGAAGTCTATTTTTGTTTACTTATTTAATATTTTTTTTTGTTAAATTACTTTCTCCACTTATTCTATAATGATTTATATTATTACTTTGTTTTTTGAAAAATATTTTTATGTATCATTGCTTTAATTATTAAATTTGATATAAATATATTTAGAAAAATTTATAGTAATAAAAAAATTTTTAAAATATACTAATTTTAATACGAAAAATATAATTACTATTTGCTAATTCGTCTGCCAAGTTTTTATAAAATTAATTGACTTTATAAAAATTAATAATTACAATTAAACAAATGAAAAGAACATTATTATGAATAAACAAAAAATTGCATATGCCAAAATCGATTAATTCTACACCAGAATCAAACAACACAAACAAAACACATAAATAAATACATAAATAACAAAATATTTATCACCAAAAGTGATAAATAAAAAATCGTGATTTATTTGAACTGCATACAGTAGAAAAAAAAAAATACAAACATATATCGCAAGATCACACATTCATCCAAGCGTTACTCCCTTTTCAATCTCGATTGACTCTACTGAAAGGATCATGGAGTACATTTACGTACGTCCATACATACCCAAACCTACACTACTATCTGGCATTTATACTTCTTATAGTCACTCAACGCCCTCAAATCCATGTAAAATACATATACGAGTACATTCAAACATGTACCTATATTCCAACATAGATGAATTTGCGAATATGGCATACAGTACCATTGCCAAGTCGACAGTCATACACTTGACAGACAAGTATTTTAGACAAGACCATATATACATACATACATACATACATATAATATATATAAATGCAACCCCCTAATTTACAAATAGACTACAACAAAAAATCATCCATACGTATAACATACACGTTTTGTCACGTAGGCCTATGTACACTACTTCAACCTCGACAAATAAAAATAATGATGGTATGTATGTTTGTTAAGTATTTGAGGTACCTATATAGTATATACATATATGTATATATACTATAGCTTAAATATATATAAATATTGTTTGATAAAACTTCGCCCGCATCATCATTGAAACTCTACTGTGCACAGATGCGTTTTTCTCTTGTAAATTTTCATTTTATTTTATTATTATTATTGTTATTATTATTATTATTATTATTATTATTATATAGGTATGTGTGTATTTGTTTATATGTATTATGTATATATGTTTTTTTCATTCTTTTGTTATTGAATGTTATATTGTTAATGTAAGGATAATTTTACAAGTAGTGTGTACTCATGAAGGATTTTTTATGCAAGTATTTTATATATTTTTTTATATTCATATATTGTAGAGGGTTTTGCGGTTTAACATCTGTTATTTTGATACTAATGTTGAATACAGATTGGAGCCCTTAATGCGCAACTAATGGGCATTTTCACAGCTTTGAATAAAAATAAATAAATAATTACGATGAAAAAGAGAGAATTAAAAATATTTGGTTTATCTGAGAGTAAATTTTCAAATTTAAATAAGTAGATAAAATTTTTACGAGTTATTATTTTTATTGATTTAGTTATCTTTGTTATTAACAATTGGTTTGTAATTTAGTGGGTAGATTTTCGATGTTGGATTGAAAGAATTGTTTATAATTATCAAATACAATTTTAATAAAAATAATTATACAATTTAATCCAATAGAAAAAATAAAATATTTCAATTGGATTATTGATTAATTTATAAATATACATGTCTATAAATTGTAATAATTAATAAAAAATGATAATTATTTTTTATTATTCACTAATAACAATATTAAATATCCTGACAGATGTCTATGGCTATTAACACTAAAGATTTTACCCTAAATATCAGCACTCCCTTGTCAAATCGACATTTACCGATAATCTAAAAGGATCGAGCATCAAAAGACATTACAATAGTCAAAGATATACATATATACCTTCACATACTTACATAAATATACATACACATATAAAATTTATCTATAACTAAAAGAATTTTTTTTTTTCTATCCCCCTCGAACTTAATGTCCCAATATTCTGTGCGTGATACCAAATATTATTTCTATGTATATCTGTATACCTGATCAGTTTGCCCTCAAGGCACAAGGTATATATTCTACACCCCGTGGATATTTCCTCCCCCGTGCGTGCACCTATTTAAGCATCCGTATACGTAAAAACATCGGGCTGCTTGTATGCACGCGTCTAAGGGATAAAAATGCACGTGCCCTGATCACAGCAAGTTGAGAAATAAAAATGAATAGATGTATATTCATTCACCCTCTTTCTTTCTCGCTCTTGTCTCTACTTCTTTCCCCTTAAATTTCACATTTATTTGCGGCAATGGAGCCCGGTGTGCGAGCAAAACTTCATACATATATCAACGAAGGGGGCAAAACTCACGCGCACGTTCGCGCACATACAAGACCAGGTGGTATGACGTGGTTTTCACTATGGGGGCACGCATGGGGGTCGTACAGGGCAGCTGCATCGTCCCGACAATGCTTGGATAAAGGGATATGAGGGGGAAATAAGACGTATGTGTATATATTATAACATGCACATATGCATAAAGAAAAGGGAGATAGAGAATGAAAAAAAAAATAAATAAATAAATAAATATAATAAAAAAAAAAAAAGCTTTTGCATCGTGGATGTGATTAGGGGAGTCGCCGATTTGAGGAGGGAATGATAGAGGTGTTCTAAACGCAAAATATTTTACTGCACATATTTAAAATTATTTATTATTTATATTTATATTATTTTAAACATTATAAACGACGTTTGTATAAATTCAAATTTATTACTAAATCAAAATTTTCTATTAGAATAATTCTCATTTTATTCACGCTATGTATTTATAAATATATAATTCATTAAAGAAAAATAAATAAATTCATTATAATTGGAAAATAAAATTAATATATTTATTTATTAAAATATATACATTTAATTGTTTCTTTTGTTTTTTTTTTCGTGGTCAGTTGATTTTTATTTGATGTATTATAGATAACAGATAAATCACGCGCAATGCGTGAATGAGGGTTACTACGTCACACACATGCTTTGAAGAGAGAGTGGAGATCCCCCAACACGATACACGACTTGAAGACGTCGTGAAGCGTGACGTCACCAGGCATATTACGTCATGAGATTATTAAGGGCTGGACAGGTTGTTATGGCAGAGTGCATCGGCCTTAAACGTCGTATAAAAACCATACACAATACAAAATATACTTGTGTAATATATGAATATACACTATACATATGTGTAGAATATATATACCTATTCTAAAACGACAAATGGTGCCAGCTGATTTTTTGATATGCCTCTTAGTGGTGGGTCTTAAACGTCTGGGGAGCACCTTACAAGGGATCACGGCGCCTTCTTTCAAAATACTCCACATGCTCCAGTATCTATGTATATGTATACATGTGTGTTTATGTGTGTTATATGTTTTAGAAATACTTAAGGAACTATATATATACCAGTTAATGGTGATGCAGGGTCTTTGCAGTGAGGGGAACGTGTTACAATGCTTACAATAAAATTATGCGTAAGGTGATTTTTTTCTTGTGCAAGGTCATTTCAAGAAATGTATTTTTAATTTTTTTTTGTTATTATTTATTATTTATAGTATTGTTTTAATTGATATTGTTATAAGGAAATATTATTTTTATTTAGTATATTGTGAGTATTTTTTTTTTTTTTTTTCATTATTCTGGTGAGGTCATTATAGTTCATGAAAATTAAATGATTAAATTTTTTTTTTTTGTCATAAATGATATATGTTTTGTCTTGTTTATATTATTGTTTTTAATTTTTTTTTTATTTATTTATATTATTTTTTATGTATTTATATTATTATTTTTATATATTTACATTGGTATATTTTTTATTTATTTAAATAAAAGAAAATAGAAAGAAAGTAAACGAAAGTATTTCTTATCATATATTTGAAAAATTATTTAATTTTCAAAATTTCGATTTACCAAATGAAAAAATATAAATAACTTTCTTGTTGTATTATATTAAATATCTATAGTATTATAAAAAAATCAATTTGGTCAGTATATAAATTTAAAATATTCAAGAAACAATTTTTTATCATAGAAAGAATAATTAAAAATGAAGAAATATAATATGCATAAATTTACGTTATTTATAAATATTTAATTTATTATATATTATATTTATTTATTTATTTCTTTCTGCATTAAATTATGTGCATTCTAAACAAGAATAATCATCAGCCTCATTAGTATTTTTGTATGAAACAAAAGAATAATAAAAATGTATAAAAGAAAATAAATAAAAATTTTGTTGTTTGATTAAAATATTATTTATGTGAAGTAAATGAAATAAAAGTAATTTCAATGCAATGAAAATAATAAGAAAAAATTATGAATAGACTATTTATATACATAATATACCGAGGGATTTATTGAGGATTCCTTTGATCCAATACCAAGGGTAGATTGACGTTGTTGTACCGCCGCACCAATCCATTTCGAGACATTGAACATATCGCTCGCGCGTGGCACACAATGTATACATATGTATACATATACATATATATGTATGTATGTATTTGTACATTAACGAAAGAGTGAGAGTAGTAGTCGGCTTTTGTTTGTCAATGCTGTGATGGGGCCCGGGTTATGGGGTCCAAACGCAAAAGCAACAAGAGAAAAAATAGCAATGATGAAGAGAGAAAGTGACGAGCTTTTACTCTCATCCACTATCACTTTCTTTTTCCCTCTTATTTCTTACAATTTCTATATACTATACATATACCACTCGGTATATCGTCACAGATGCCAGTCGCGTGACCTTTTGACATCACCCTTCGTCAACGAAGACTATGTCATCCCTTATTTTACCATTTTTCTCTTTGTAAATACAAATTTACCGCGAGATCACTATATCGTTTATTTGTTTATTTATTTATTTTTTATTTTTATATTTAATTCACATTTACCACTGAATTTATTATTTAGATAAAGAAATCTGCTATAAAAAAAAAAACAATTAAAAATTATTTATATATTTATTTTAGTTTTTATAAAGTGTTGAGTAAAATTTTTAGAGGTTTGAAAAAAATATTTAATTTATTAAAAGATTATAAGAATTTTATTAAAACTGCTGTAATTAATTATTGGTAAATAAAGTATATATAAATATACTTTATTTAAATTTATTATATTAATATATTAATATATCAAATATATTTGAATTTATTAAATATAAATAAAATAAAATATAAAAATAAAATATATTTGTATATGAGTTATCATCATTTATTTGATTTTTCAACAATTTTGTTTTCTCTCCCCTGATTTATTTATATTTCGATAAATATTATCAATTGATTTGTAATGTTTGAGCAATCAAAGGTTGTGAGATTTTTTTTTTTATTTTTCCCAGTACTAAATGTGTAATTTTGATGACTAATTGAACGATCATTATTCGTGCTGATGTTTTAAGCACCTGTTGACCATCTTTTTCTTCTTATGAGACACAAAAACCTGATGAAAGAAGAAAAAATAACGTAAATAAAAATAAAAACGACGATCGCGTGTATGAGTTGAGTATTCCGCATTTTATTTGGACACGATCAAGCACGTTTCGTGATTGAATTCATCAAAAAATAATCAAATGAAAAATGAATAAAATAAATAAATAAATAAAGTATACTTTCAAATTTTATTTAGATACAATGCAACATTCCAACAATTTGTAATGCAATTATATTAAAATAAATAAAATGACGAAAATATTTTATAAAAAATATATAGAATCGTATTCATATTTAATCAATGAAAAATAATGAACATTATACCGAGTCATACACTGTGACGATAATCCATTGTATATATATTTATTATACATAATACAATTCTTATCGCCATCGTAACCATATGTTTAGTGGTTGTGCGCGTGCCAAAACACACGTGTGTTTTTGTCACACCGATGTTCATTAATTAATTAATTGAACGACTCAATTACTATGTAAAATATATGTATCTCTTAAAAATAATCAAACTAATATAAAAAATAAAAAATTAAAATTAAAACTAAACATATGGCAAATAAAAAAATATTTTATCCCTGATCACAATTTTAATTGTCCTCTGAAATAAACATCAAAATATTTCATAAAATTCTATCAATCATCATCATTATATTCCAAAACATTTTTCACCCCTTAATTTATTCTCCCCTTTCTCTACTCTTTCCAAAATCAACAACTAAATTATCAAAAAAACTTGCAGACAAAAATTCCAAAGACTCTATTTTCCTTCATGCTCTAAATAAAATAAATCAGGTTCATTTCTTAAGAACTTCATCGACAAATACCTTTTTTTTTTCTTCTTCTTCTTCCATTCCTATCGCATCACTCCCTTAAAATGTAACTTGCACCCTCTTGTGTCAAACTCGCTTCCCATACATTCCCTATACTTATATAATACCAATACAAAACTACACACATACATTTTTCATAATCTCCCTTTTCTCTCCCTAAAAATTCTTTTACGTAACCTTAATTCATCATCAAACGAAATATAAAAAAATAGAGAGGGTGAAGGAAAGGCCAGTGATAGTGATATAAGATCAGGAGTATATTTTGGCACGTGGATTTCTATAAAAGTAATTTAAGAGTACGCGTGTTCATATATAACTACATAGATTACTTTGGTGGCTGTAGGCATTTGCACCAGGCGCATTTATACTTACACATAAGCATATATATTTGTATGTATTAGTATCATATGTATATAAGAGAATGCAAAAAAGATAGGGAGAGGGTATGAGGGGAGAGAAAGTTCTTTGGACACTCGTGCACTTATATAGTCGCGTGCGCGCCACGCCACAGTGACAAACAATGACGGAAATCAGGCATTGTGGTGGAGTATTGTGAGGCAAAAAGCTGTGACATCGAGTTCGGCCAGCTGCAACACTCCTGCCCCCTTCTAAAGCTACTGAGCAACACTGACATTGAACACATACGCATATAACACACACGATAATATAATATATATGATGTATGGATGTGTTTGTAGATGAATATACGGATATGTGTTTGCAGGGATGAAGAAGGTCGAGGGAATGAAAAGAGCAGAGGGGAAGGCAGTATACGATCGTGGGGTGGTTCACCAACTTGGCGTAAACTTGATTTGTCGGATTGCGTGTTAAATATATGGATATATTTGTGTGTGTGTATATGTTATGTATTTTTTTATATGTTTTTAGAATTGTAGATAATTTTGGCAATGTTGCCGATATGGAGCTGCATCGTCGATGATACGAATTATTTTTATTGAAATAATTAATTTAATATTTTATACTGCGGATATTATTATTGATTAGTCATTTTATTTTTTATATTATTGTTTTATTATGTTTGGGAGATTTAAGTGAGTGATGATTTTCTGATTGTTTTTTTGATTTTTTTGTTGATTTGTAATTTATTTTTTAAGTTTGAAAACGATTGAAAATGTTTTCATTTAGAGTTGAAATACACAAATTTTTATTTTATGGCAAATTGTTGCTGTTTATGTATATATTTTAAATGTTATTTTACACTGCAGTTTAATGTTAATTAATAAAAATTAAAATTTTGTGTATTAATAAACAAATGACAGTATATTTTGTTGAATATTTTTGTTTTATTTGGGGGTTAATAATTATTTATGAATTGTTAAAAGGAAATTTGTGATGAATTAATAAAGTTTTGTTTGATGTTTGAGAATAGCCAAAAATCCTGAATTTTCAAATATGATTTGCGTGGGTTCAACGGATTGTAAAAGTCTAAATGCAGCTGTTAAAATTTTTCTTTTTTTATTTTTTTTTTTTCATATGCTGCAGACCAGACTCCGCACACGCTCTATTTAACAATGGAAAGCAAATAATTTATATAGATACATGTGTATGTGGAATATATAAACGAAAAATGGATAACGACAGAAAAGAAATATAAAATTTATTTTGATTTGTTCAACCCCTTTTCCTTCTACCATCCATTTCATTTATATCACTTTTATATATTCATACCAATGTATATTTTTATTCTTATACGATAATATGGACAAAGGAGAAACGTTGAATCAACAATCGACAAGCAATACTTGTACATAATAGAAACAACCCACCCTCGCATCATTTACAAAATCTATTCAATGATCCAAAAATATTCAACCACGAAAATTCTTTCATAAAATTATTATTATATTTTTAGACAGATGCTAAACTACATAAAGAAAATTATATTTATTTATATAATGAATATAAACTCCTCAAAATCAGTATAAAATCAAACAAAAATACTTCAAAAAATTATTCAATTAAAATAAAATAAAAATTTTTAATCTCCAAAAAATTAAACATAAAAAATACTAATCAAATTGATGTACAACGAGGTATTATAGAAGATTCATCAAACTACATCATTTGCATTCATAGCCACGTGCCAAACACACGAGTCCACCCTCCTTTCTCCATCACATTCACCCTCTTTCTTCCCCACGTCTTAAAGGTAAAAGTATATTTTCTGACACTCTATGGTTTCTTGGCGTAGGTCACATTACTTAACTTTCATTCGTGCATTCATTCACATTTAAAGTAACATCACAAAGAGACTGATGAATATAAACACACACAAAAAAACCTTACCAACATATACATAGACATTAAAATAGGTGTCTTAAACGTTACCCTCTTAAAGGTAACGATACACCCAAGTGTGGACATAACCAACTGAAACACCTTTCCATTCCAGTCTCTTTCCTCCACTTGTAAACTCTGAATAACAGTGTCTTTCCGGTCTCATGTCACGTTCTCTTTCATTCTTCTTCTTCTTCGTCTCCTTATTCCTTTCTTTCTCTTCTCCTTTTTACTACAGAGGGTGATTGTGTTTACCAAAGTGCGTAATATAGTATACACACATACATACACACATGGTTTTTACTTCCGGCTGACGAGGTTCACGTTCATTGATACTTTTTCTCAGTAAAACCTCACCATCCAGTTGAATGTATATATATATGAACGTAATTCGTCCCCCTTCAGACGCCCATAGTCGACGTCAGAAGGGGAATTTCTTTCTCTATGGCTTGGTGAAGTAGCACACACTAATGCCAAAGACGTAACCTGGCATCTTCAATGAAAAGATGGATTACGTCACGGAGAATTGTTAGCTATTGTGTTGATGTATGTGTCAGGGGATATGAATGAATGCAAGGTGTTTTTTTGTTGAGAAAAGAATCAAGGAAGCAGGTCCTAGTTATATATGAAAGCACAATTTCTTTTTTTTTATTTTTAATTTTATTTTTTCTCTTCTTTCTTATTTTGTATTGATGTCTAAATTAATATCATCATATTGATATGGCCAATATCATAATAGATATGTGGGGCTTCAGGTGAAATGTGAATCCACAGCGTTGATGATCTGAATATCAAATCAGCGAGAGAAACATCAATTAATTTAATATTGATTAATATACACTGTAATATTTAAAGGCTTCAGGGCAGTTGAAACTACATAATTAATCGAAAAATTCAAGTTAACTTTATTGAATTAAATAATTTATACATCTCTGCTGATAAATATTATTATATACTTTGATAAATCCATATAAAAATCTTAATTTATATTAATATAATTACCAAAGAATATTAATTAAACTAAAAATAATATTAATAATAATAATAATAATGACAAGAAGAATGAATAAAATAAATTCCTGGAGATAAAAGTAAACGTAACATAAGGTACTTTCTCTACATTCCTTCCTAGTTTCTCCCCTTTATAGAGTTACCCATAGTTCCTCAACATTAACCATCAACCCCCTTTATTGTATTATTCTTATTTATTTATTTTTTTTTTTTTCCTCCACTCTTGGCATTATGGGGTGTTCCGACAGTGGCATATAAATCACAATCTCGCTCACTATACCGTATCCCGTTCATTCAACTTCATATACATCCGCATATGCATCGCATAACATTAAATAAATAGCCACAGCCAAGTGTTGAATTTTTTCACAGCCCTCTAAACTTCACCAATCATGATAAAGTACATAAATAATATATATAAAGCACCAGCAATGCAATGTATTGATAAATAAATAATATTATAAAATAATAAAGAAGTAAAATTGTGAAAATTTCAAAAGTTAAAATAAAAAATGGAGAAAACAAAAAAAAAAAAGGTAAAGGTGAGTCGTGCAATGAACGCGTTTGTCTTTGAATTACGCAAGGAGAATAGAGATGAAAAATTTGTCCATGTATATGCGTGTGTGTGTGTATATGTATATATTGGTGAAGGGGAAAGTAAACTTGATGAGGGGATGTTGGAGGGTGACTCATCACCTGGCCCGTGCCGTGAATGTGCAGGGCGATGGTTTGTATTGGCTCGCTGTATATGAATAAGAAGGCAGGTGAGAGAATTTTGGGCACGAGCGATCGACAGTGGCAAGGGCGACGGAATTGTAGCGGCGACCCTTTTATATTTGAATCTATATCTACATATGTATATGTGTATATGACGTATTGTTGTAAAAAAAAAAAAAATTCATGTGTAGAAATAAATAAAAGAATTAAGGCACGCGCTAGTGGTACGATTACGACGATGATAATAGCAAAAAGACTAATAAGAAAAAAACTTGCGTGATATATTGTTACGTGAATTTTTTATAATTTATTTATGGTATGTACTGTTGTATTCAAAATTATATAGAGCGTTAAATTATTTGATTGATGTATTATTTATAGCAATATTTATTTTTATATTTATTGTGAATTGAAAAATATAATTGAATTGATGAATTTTTAAATTTATGTTTGATAATTATTATTAAATTTTTTTATTAATTGTTTATGGTGTAATTGAATTAAGGATGTTGAGGGATATATTTAGGATAATTGTTGTGAATAATTATGTTTGTGTCTTTTTTTTTTTTTACAGTGATGTAAAATGAATTATAATTAAAATTTTTTTTTTCTCTTTCATTTATTTTTTTTTTTACTCTTATAAATTACGTATTGATTTTTATTGTTAAACATTTATGCGATGTGTTGTTGTCGCGAGACTCGACAGTTTTATAAATAGAAGTTTGAGCTATGTAAAGCTTTTGTACATTTGTTGCTGTAGAATTTAAAGACACTCGTTATTACATCAGAATTTAATCGATTTGTTAATTTTTTTACGTAACAAAATTGAGATTTTTATATTGAAATTAAATATTTCTATTTTATTTATTTTCTCAATAGATTTAAAAAGAAAATGTGTATAATATTTTTTTTTGTTTTCTTGTAAATTATCTCAATTAATTTATAATTGTATTGGGATTTTGTGGATATATTGGCACGCAACGACAGTCACTTTGAACACACATTCATGATTGAGAATGTGGCGTGCCTGGGTCCTTTCAACATTGACCATATGGTATACCATAGCCCACCATGATTTATATAAAATTCACCCTTATAAAACCCCTCACGTACAGGAATACAAGCATAACTATATGAGATTTTGCTTAATTGCTGTGTAAAATAATGAATAAAAAATTATTCAGTTAATAATAAAAATATTCCATAATTTTATTTATTAATTTCAATTTAATATTAAAATAATTATTATCATATCAAACTTCAAATGCATTTATTTATAAATATTATTTAGAAAAAAATAAAAGCAAAACTTATCCACAATTGTATATCTTTATGTTATTATAATGTAGCGATAGAAAAAAGTTTTCAATTATATAAACTCTACATGCACTCATATTAAATCATTTGCCATCTTAAAATACATAAAAAAAAGCAATTTAACTAATTGTAAGAGTTAGAAAAAGAGTACAATAAGTTGAATTTTGTCTGTATTATTATCGCAAATTTATAAATTATTATAGCTAATTTACGTGTTTAAATTGAAATAAATGAAAATCGAAGAGTTCAACGATTTAATATTATAATGGAAAATATTCTTCATACATGTGTTTGGATAAATATTTTATTGATATTGTCGTACGATATTTAATGTAATCTAGAATCCATTTTAACAATGTGAAATACGGAAGTGAAACGTTACTGCATGATGTCAAGTGACATTTCGTGTGTTGCATTTGTCGTTCACATTATTTTTTAATTCAATTATACGATCAAAGCTATATATAAATTCAATCGTCTATGAAATAAAAAAATTTAATAAATAATTGAATTCATAAATACATCACTATTGTCCTTTAAATATAATAATTAAATATCACATCGTATAAAAATATATATCATGATAATTAAATAATAAACACAAGAAGAAATTTAATATACACGATAATTTAATTAATTAACAAGTTTAATACAACTTTTTCGACAGTTACATACCTCATTTCAGCTAAACTTCATGAAGCAAAAATTAATATAAAACTTGAGCATGAAAAATTTATCAATTAATAACATAAAATATTTAAGAAAAATTTCATTTTATATTTTTTCTTTTCTTCATTTTCCTTAAATTTATCCATCTCCATTTATTTATATCCAGCCTAATAATAATAGTATAAAGATTTCTATCATGTATGTGTATCTATTTTTTATTTTTTATTCATTGACGTGCGCGCAACACCATCGATAACACTGCACACGCCATTCAATATTCAATTTGTCATGAATTTGCTTTACAATCTGGCCGATTTGGGTTCTTGTTGCGCGCCCGCACGCCATATAGTACATATATATATATTATATACATACAAAATCCTGTTACCGCGTGTCGCTAGAATATGTAGTGCACTATATACATATATAAAAATTGGTCGAGAAGAGAACATTTAAGAGCCACTTTCGATGCAAATTCATTGTACCCTCTCAACGACACTGGAAAATATATATACATAACGCATTAATATATACATACATATATTTCCCCTTTACACTTTCTATCGTTTATAAACCGTCCGTGCGACCGTTCTCCAGACTCTATAACCAATTTATTCTCACGTACGAGCAGAAAATTGGAAGAAGCCTGCGCTACTTATAACGTTGAACGTTATTGAATCGTCGCTTGGGGGCCATGAATTTTCTACTATATTATATTTCCTTATCAACAAACACTTTACTCCCTCTTCTTATATCTCTCTATCTTTCACCCTACAACCAACGACAAATTAGAAATATAAAAAAAAAAATTTTAATTACATCCAAACAAAAAGAAAAACAACAACAACGAATATAAAATGAAATTATATTTTCATTTTGATGTAGAAATAAATTTACTGATGATATATAATTATTATTAATAATTGTTAAATAATAATGAGGGTACATTGAAGTTTATAACAGCAAGAATATGTACATATATATATGTATATAGTTGGACCACCCTGACATTGTGATGAAGGCGCGCGCGCACGTAAGAGGAGGGGTTAAAGAGCGTCCAACTTATTCATGAACCTGTTGAAGCGCTCGAGATGCGTTTAGGGATGAAGCACACGCACGCTCTCCTCCCGCTACTTGACTAGTAGATAGAAGGGTAGTTAGCGCCCTTCCGCCACATATCACTATGTATACATATACATATATATGTAGATAATTCGGGTGAGGGGGAATAAAATCACTGCAACAGCAGACGAGCGTGGAATCGTGAAATTGCCCTCTTATAAAATATATATTACTGATGGCTTGCGCGTACCATCATCCATTTTATTTTTTTTTCCATCACCATGTCAACACAAATATAGTGATAACTAATATTAATAATAAATTAAATAATTCCAATATAAATTGTTGTTAGAAATATAATAAATTTATAGATATTAAAAAAAGAGAATTAGTAGTAGGTGAATTGATAAATTTTGAATTGTAATTTTAATATGGAGATTGGTGATATTTATTTAATTTTAAAATGCATAAATATTTCTTGGAGTGTTGTGAAATATATTCAATAGTGGAAATGGTATTTTTTTAGTCAGACACAGTGACTATCTCCATGTTGTCTGTCATTTTTATATTTATAAATGGACTGAAGGAAATAATATACGCACAAACGTTAATATAATTATATAAAGTTTTGCACGACGAGACAGAGGCGTGTCTTAATATAAAATGTTAAAACCGGCGCGTATACGCAACAACCCTTGATGCACTCGCGTGACCGCCTTATACACAAAACGACCCTTCTATTTCGTCATCGATATTATATTATTCGCGTGAGTTTACGACGTTTATATATTTTAAACGACTATTTATATGCGTATACGTGCACTATACATTCATACATTCACGGTCATGTACTCGTATATACTGATAAATTACTTAGGGAGTGATGTCAATAATTGTATTGCATAAACTTATTAACATTTATATTTACAAATATTCAAAACATAATTTATATTTTTATTTTCTTATTATTATTCGCATAATAATTTTTTTTTCTCAATATTCATCCACTGTGAATTATATTTTAATAATTATACACTGTACAGAGTGTTTGTATTTTATTTTTAAGTGAGATTATTATATGATTCATGAAAAAAAAAAAAAAAACTTGTATATTAATTTTTTAATTTTGGTGTATGCTTTTTGCTAATTTATTTATTTATTTATTGTGTTTTATTTTATGGGGCTTGGTGGGCGTTATTGGGATTGATGGTGAGTCGTTGAATAATATCAGGTGAAGGGTCGCCAGGGCACCAGCACAAATCGTCAGATGACGATGCGTGTAAAGCGAGAGAGTCACAAGGCGTGCGTCTAGACGTCGTCGTCGTCGTCATTTAGACTGACTCATTCGGCGTCGGCGTTCAAGGTGGGGTATATACACTAAATACGAGGGAGAATGCAAAGCTTCGTCTAAATATTGCGTGTGCACGCAATGACACACACGATAAGTGAGACGAAGAGTCAAACAAAAAAAACAAAAAATAATAAAACACAAACAAAGAAAAAAAATAAAAAAATAAACACCGAGTATATTCAAAAATAGTTTAACGCTTCTCATATGTAAAATATTTTCTACATTAAACTTTAATTATCCAATAAATAATCGCCTAAATATCAAAAATAAATTCCATCACGATGATAAATCCAAAAAATAAATACAAAAAAAAAAAAAAATCTCTTTATTTACAGAGTGAATGAATGGACAAAAATTTAATTATATATATAAAAAATAAAATAAATTAAGGGTAGCATGATGAGGCCCGATAAAAAATAACATTCTAACGATGATAATGCACATAAAGTATATACATAAAATGCATTTCACCCCCCCTCCCCCCTCCTATAACAAAACAATGTCTCAATCTTATATTTTACTATACACAAAATATATAATTTATACATAATACATTGTTCTTCCTCGCCTTTTATTTATTTTTTTTTTTTTTTTACATACATAAAACCACCCTTCTTTTGTTTGTAAAAATGACATAACCACCACAGAAAGAATGCGCGCCATTATCACGATGCGATGCAATCGGTTAATTTCTACAGCGCCCAAATACCCCTGGACATTTTTATGTACACACATCATGCATGTTTATATTCGTTCTAATACTCGCAATATTATATACACACTTGTACACGTTTGTTAATATATATGTATGTACATATATGTATATACTTAAAATGCTTTATGTAGTTTAACAAAACCCGTGGGAGAGTTATGGCGGTTTAATTGGCCGCGCCACTGGCGTCCTACTGTCCCGACGTACATATATAACACTATATACAAAACGTCGACGCGCCGCGACGGTTGATTGGATGATTCACTCCGTAACCAACAACGTCATTTTGGTTCCCCATCGATCTCCACCGCGCGTTACCAATTCAAATAAATAGTTTAGATATGTATATATAAGTATCATTTGTTTATGTGTATATAGATATTTTTCCTATACATATCAACATTTTATATATACACATTTGGATTGTAAATGTATATATGGAGAGGTATTTATACACCCTTCATTATATTATAGAGAATACATGGCTGCAGGTGCGGCCAATTTTCCATCCCCTTTATCCTTACGCAGCTTTACATTGTTTAATATTCACACAATTAAATATTTAAAAACACCTTTGGCTCAAATTGTTAATATGTATAGATGTTTGTGACTGGAAATATTTTTATTTTATGTTATTATTTTTTGATAATTACTTTTTTTTTACAACGTTATTTCAACGAATTTTTTTGAAGTTTTAATAAAGTAATTGTTAGGGTGCTTTTTTTTTGGGGAGACTATTTTTTTTTTTTCGCGGGATGGACGGGATATTATTATGAACATTCAAAAAACAATTCCCAGAAAAGATGAGCTTTTAATTTTAATATTGAGTACTGCCGCCGTCAATTTGAAATTTTCTTATTTAATTAACAAATAAATCTCATTTTTTTTTTTTTCATTCGTGTGTAGCTTTGCGATATTTTATGATACTTTATTGGTTCTCAGTAGAAATTGTATAGGAATATGTAATCTTTGAAAGTACTGATCACTAAATTATTTTTTGTGAACTTAAAAGTTTAGATTAAAGAAATTTCAAATTTCCATGTGTTTAATTGGATTTTTCTCGAAAACTTTCAGCTCTACGGGTTTTAGTTAAGAGTACTATTTTATGGGAAATTCGATTTCCTACAAAAAAGGTTCAATAAGCTTCTGCTGTAAAATTGATAGTTTTTGAAAAAAATCTAAAAAACCATGAAAATCGAGCAAAAATCGGCTTTAACATTTTTTACCAATAAAGCAGTTCACAGAAAATAATTTTCTGATCAACACCTTTAAAGTTTATATATTTCTCCACAATTTCCGCTGAGAACCAATTAAATAGCATAAAATACCGCGAAGCCATGCATGAATGAAAAAAAAAAAAATTTAGATTACCGCGTTAATTAAATAAAAAAATTTCAAATTAAAAGCTCAACTTTGGTGAGAATTTTCTTTTTTTTTGAATGCTTAGAATAATATTTCGTCCATCCCGCGAGAAAAAAAAATAGTCCCCTCAAACGAAGCACCCTAATATAGATATTCACAACTATAAAAATATTTTTATTCAATATAATTATTTTTTAATAAATACTTTTTTTTCCACCGTTATTTCAACGAATTTTTTTAAAGTTCTACTAAAGTATTTATAGATAAACTGTATCTTTGTAAATTATAAAAACATTGATTAAATGAATTGTATAAGTATACATATGCATTGCAATATGTTATGAATAAAGATAATAAATACATATAGGTTTACGTCTATTTATATGTATGTATATAACTGCTATATATAATAGTTTGAAGACGGTTGCAAGTAATCGCACCCCTGAATGTTTTATCGATATAACATATCGATAGAACGACATTAAATGTGTATATAAAAATATAATAATTATATCTAGTCCATAATTTATCAATGTATCTAAATAACTTTTTTTTTTTTTATTCTATATTTCCAATCGATTATAAAAATATATATTTTTATATAACTTATCCATTCCCCTATAAAGATAAAATGAATAAAAAATTTACTAGAGTAAAAAACAATTAAAAATATTAAGAAGATAATAATTAACAAAATGATAAAAAATTATTTTTTATTTCTCTATTTATTTATTTTTTTATTATACAAAATTGTCATGATTATAAAGTCTAACATTAACCAAGATATTTTTAATATATAAATTCATATTTATCATTGTGTATCGCACATGTATATATATATATTTATATATTTATATGTATATGTGTGTATATTGTGATGTATAACACTTAGCAATCTGATGTCAGCGCCACGCGCTCATTAGAGTCCAGTTGCTTTCGCGTTCATTGTTAGAAAGATGCTTCAGTGAAAATTCTCACCAAATTAAGCGAAATCGTATATATAAAATCTTTATATACAATGTACATATACATTGACGGTATATGTATATTTAAGACTTATATCCATCATGAGAATAAAGCCTCTTTCGTGTAAGAATAAAGACTTTGCGTTCTGATGAATGAGAAAATGTAAAATCCCTCGAAAGGTTTATCAACTCTATATACATAATAATCTTTGTCTTTAATATTTTCCATTATTAACTATTCACCTACTATATTTACCTATTGTTTTGTATACATATAAATATCATCAATAAATTCCTACAATAGAATTATATTCCGAAATAAAATAAACATATTCATAACAAAATTTTCATTCTTTATTCACTTCTAAATATATTTCACTTTTAATAATATTTATTTGTATTAATAATTTATATATTACATGTATATTATTAATTAGTTGATAAATATCCTCTACTAACTAACATCACTAATATAATATCAATTAATTATTGATATGCTTTTATAAAATAAATCCTCGTTGGAGTGTTTTAAAATATTGAATGAATTTTTCTTTAATTTATTTTTATTTTTTTTTCAACTTCATCCTATCGGCAGTTACTTGAAATAACTTTATTATCTCGATACGGTGAAAGATACAGAATATATATCTATAGAAATACAGTGATAGCTGACAGAGTGGCGGATGTGTTAACTCTATTACGCGTTTACGTAAAGCTCATATTTGTCAAACGTAACCCCGTGCAAACTCAAACTCTCTCACTATTGCGAACGCGAATGGAAAATACATGTATATATATACGAGCGTATTGCCTTTCACCAATTGGTTCAACTGATGCAGCCACACTGTATATATATCTGTGCACGAGACTCTCGGCTCGAGGCAACATTCGTAATTCGAGGTATACCCGTTTAATTACTGTATTCAACGACAGAAGCGCAAAAGGGTTATGGCCCTGGTCGTACAGTATATCTGAATAGCGAAGCTAATATACTGTGAACTAATTCATTTATGGGAACGCGGATGCAAGTGCGATGTATTTAACGTTAAGATAAGTCTTTCAGATTAATTTATTAACATTTCAAAATTTATAAAACCTTGATAAATATATTTTATACAAATAAAATTAATTTCTTTTAGGATACTAAATTATTTTATTAATTAATAAAGAATATATTTCAACGAGAGAAAATATATTTCTTTCAACTGTAAATTTTTTTTTACATTCATAAAGTTGAATTGAAATAATTAATATTGTTTGGATTTATTAAATAATTAATTTAACTTGATTAATATGAATTAAATTTACCTGAGTTAAATAATAAGATTTAATAATAAATTACACTGTAATAAATATCTATTGTCACTTCATGAACAATGGATAACTCAGCAATTTGTTGGAAAATGTAATATCTCTATAATCTCACTTTGTATATATACATATATATGTATATATTTCACATCCCTTGACTTGATCTTGTGGTCGTCGCCCTTCTCTTATTATGAAAGTATATACAAAAATCTATCTTTCCATTCCTCACTATATTTCGTTCGTAAATAATAGAGGGGACAATGTCGATTCTGGTCCTGACACGTTAGTCAATCAGCCTGTTCCTCATCCTCAACAAATTCTTCCAAGTCCCTGAAAAAAAAAAAAAAAAAAAGAAACTATCGTTCAATATCTATCACATATAAAAAATATCTCATCTTTAAAAAGAATAAATAAAAAAAAAATAAATAAAGCAAACGGAATAATTCATCCAGATGTTGATAAAAAAAATATAATTATTTATTTTTAATAGTCTGTAAAACGTAAAATACTTCGTGGAATTTGTAACGTATTTTTTTTTTTTATGAATGTTATATACAGCTAAATTAACCCTACTTGTAATACACTCTTTTAAATTTACTATTAAACATGATGGCTATATTTAATCAATACACATATGTATACATGCTTTTCATTCGTCAACGAATATTGTTGCGAAAGCTGAACGATTCCCCTTCATGAAAAATAAAAATCCACCGTGACTCAGAGCGACGCGAGCAGGTACCACCCACTCGTCTGTCGCACCTTATCTACCCTTCGATTCTATATTCCCCTGTCGTATCTATACACATATACATATTTATAATTTCCCTTCATAAAACCATGCACAATAATTCGTTCAGCAGACACACTCATAATCCATTCTCGTTTTATTACACAACAAGTAAATAAAAATAAAAAGAAGAAAAAAAAACAACAATATGAATTAATAAAAATTCCTGAATGTCGGTATTTAATTTTTGTTATATTTTTTTCTTGTTTCTTCTCTTGAGTTTATTGTATAAGGCTTCGATAACGCAATTGCGTACATGAGTTTGTTTGTTTTTTTTTTTTTCTATGTAGTATATTTATTGGGGAACGTGTTCCGATCATTTAATCAAACTTAATTTTCTTTTTAATTAATTAACTTACTGTACAAGCAAAAGCGAGAATATTCAACGCGCCGTTATCCGCAGTCGTCCGTGATACCGTTGAATCTGATCAAACAAATGAGACGACGAAGCTGACGACGACGACGACGACGACGATACCGACGACACTCGATTTTACATATAACGAAACGTTCATTGAACGTCTGTTTACATTACCACTTGGTCATTCGCTGTGACTACTGGTAGATAATCCCCGTTTGTTATTCAAAATCCGGGATTTTTTTCTTTTTCCCCTCTCTTTGATGATATACTTTTTCAATTATTTATAACACTTGAAATAAAAATATATATTATAATTCTTATAATAAAATTATAATGAAATAATAAGTTCAGTGAAAATAAAAATTGAATTGATTTATTTTAATTTATATTTTAATAATCGCAATTGAATATATTAATTAATTAATTAAAATATTTATTGTACTTTAAATAATAGATTAAGTAATTGAATATTATTTATCAATTTTAAATAAGAATTATTTGAATTAATTTACTAAAGTTTCAAACAAATAAATAATTGCTTTGATTTTAATAAATTTACTTGTTTTATTTATTTTATTTCTTTGTATTTAAATTAAATAAAAACACGATTTACAATATAAGAAGTAAATAATTTGACCAATTGGAATTATACTAAAGAGAAAAATGAAAAGATATGAAGAAAAAAATCACAACTATTGCAGAATTGTGATAAAACATTTTGATTATTACTATTATACTCACCACATACTCACACATTTGAGGGTGGATCGTATGAGAAAGACGATGAGACCTTGGTGTCCTTCATCATTCGCCCTTTGCTGGTACACTAGTCACACACACTCACACACGAATACACAAACACTCAATAGATTCTTTCTTCCTCATATTCGCACTCATTTCATTTGTGCCTTCCCATGTCTGATGCGACTTCTTTGAAGTCTTCTGTTGATTTTACTCCGTAAAAAAGCACAAAAGCACGTGTATACGTCCGTAGTATTATATCCCATCGAAAATTTTCCCCATGTACCTATATAAATACTTGAGTAAAATAATACACAATTATTAATCAAGAAATAAATTTTTTTTTTTCATCAAACATTTTCTTATATTCAATTCAAAAGACATAATCAGAAAATAATAAATATAATTAATATTTATAATAACTAAAAGTAATAAATTTTTGTTCATAATCATCGTAATTGAATTTTAATATAATTATATTTAATTTTAAATATGTTTTTATAATAATTAGGCTGATATTTGTATTAAACAATTAATATTTATTTCAAATGAATATTATTTATTTAATGTCGGAAATTTTTTTTTTCCATTTACCTATAATTATTACCTTTGTACAGAATAAATTAGTGAACATCTACATGTTAATTACTCAGTACATAATTTTTTTATTGACGTAAATATACATAAATAAATTATAAATATCAAAATACTCCGATAAAAAATATATTTTTCACATATCAATTAATAAAACACCCTTAATTTATTATTAATAACTGTAATTATAACTGTAAACTCAACCAAATATTATCATAACATTCATTAAAATAAATTCCCTATCAAAATAATAATACAATAACATAATTAACCAATATTAATTGATTGCATAAACTATAAATTAATAACAAAAATGAATCACAATATTTCCCTACACTTATAATAAAAATATTTCATCTAAAGATCTTTCCCATCCTCAAAAACATTTATATAAAATATTAAATATAATTTAAAAGTCAAAAACAATTATCATTTTTATTCATAATCAATTTTTTCATTTCGATCACGACCTCGATTTAAATATCACTCTCATGGGGCGAATTTTCCTTCAGGGTCGTGAGACTTTATCCCGTGTTTGTGCACTATTATAAATATTCCTCAGACTTTCAATCCTAACCACTATATCCCCAGGGACTATCCATATAATATATAAATAAATTTAAACAGATACATATTCTAGCAAATATAAATTATGTTTACAGTATGCGCATCGTCGCAGTACTATTTTTGGATTCTATACACATATACATATGTATGTAGGTACCTATATCGTAAACCAGTAAAATAGAAGCAGTATACGAATATATAAACATGAAATATATAATACGTATATGTACTTATTCATGACAACGCCATCAGCCAACTCACGCTTTTGCATGGGAACGGTATACATACTACGCTGTTATATGTACAGTTGGATTAACCAAGTGCGCACACAATACACATACATACGTATACATATATATACTACTTGCCCAAATGCCATGAGGGAAATGGACGACTGGCCACGTGCGTGACACGCGACTTACTTTCAGAACTTCCCTTTCGTACATAGAAAACCTCATCGTACATCGCAGCGGGAATTCTATACAACTTCTGCTTCACTTATTTATCATATCTATATATGTACATATATTTTTTTTATTTATATATATATGTATAAATATGTATCAATTTTTCCTTCCGTAAATTTGCTTTGTTCAAAAAGAAAAAAATGCTGCTATAAATTAAATCATAAAAAAAATTTTGTTATTCAAACTTCTGTAAATATTTCAGGTTTATTTTTATATTTATTTTTTTATTTGATGTAAATAATGTTTATATATGTATGTATAATTATTTATAAATTTCATTTATATGTATGTTTATATATATGTTTCAATTTTTTTCTTCCGCAAATTTGCTTTGTTAAAAAAAAATGAAGAGATGAATTAAATCATAAAATAATTTTTGTTATTCAAACTTCTGTAAATATTTCAGGTTTATTTTTATATTTATTTTTTATTTGATATAAATAATGTTTATACATGTATGTATAATTATTTATAAATTTCATTTATATGTATGTGTATGAATATGTATCAATTTTTCCTTCCGCAAATTTGCTTTGTTAAAAAAAAATGAAGAGATGAATTGAATCATAAAATAATTTTTGTTATTCGAATTTCTGTAAATATTTCAGGTTTATTTTTATATTTATTTTTTTATTTGATGTAAATAATGTTTATACATTTATGTATAATTATTTACAAATTTTATTTATATAAAATACTATATGTGTGTATGAATTTATATTTTGGAATAATATATGAATGAAAAATTTTTATAAAAAGTTCATTATTATTGAGGTGAATTTTTGTACTTTTTTTTGCATTAGATTAATTTTATTAAATGCGTTATCAGGTGTATTTTATTTAATAATTTATGCCAAGGAACTCTTACGATATGATGATGATGATGATGATGATGATGATGATGATGATGATGATAATTATTGAAGAGGGTAAAGGGTGTTATTTAATTATTTTCAAAACCGAGTGATGAACCAACGGGGTGACATTCATATTGAATACACATCAACAGCCACCCTCATTGCTCAAACTATATTATAGTGCGACACATGTATAAATATATGAGCTAATATATTCATGAATATTGTGAATTGATGATGAAGTTAAAAATGTGAGTAATGGAATAAAAATAAAAATGTACAAAATAAAAATAAAACGAAAACTGCGAATGTGCTCGAACAAATTTATTGTGACAATAAGAAAATATAATTCTTTTAATGAACTTGGAATTTGTAGCTAATGTAATTAACAATCTTTATTCATGTGAGGACTCAACAGTCCTAATAACAATCACATAATTAATAATTTCATGATAATTGATAATAACTTGCTCGAGTATAATTTTATATCAATCGGAAAGTTCCATATTGTTATTCATTTTTCGTGAAAAACAATAATTTTTCTCGATCCGTCATTATTTTCATATAATTCATAATAACATATATGATATATTATTTATTTGTTCATTTGTTTAAATTCCCATCATTCCATACAAATTATATTCTAGAAAAAAAAAAATAAATACCTGGCATTGAAAATAAATTTAAAAAAAAAGAAAAAAATCTCACATAATTGTAAGCGCAATGCATAAAAAGTTTTTCTATTAGCATTATACGTACAAGTCGAATGTGGAATCGTACACTAGATGGCAAAAGATTGTAAATAACAAGAATAATTACATTATTGAATAAAAATAAAAACTTGTAAAAATTTTATTTACTTAAATTTGACGACATTTATACTTTCCAATTGATCTAATACAACAATTCGAATAATCACCCTATGTAAATGATATAAATACATGATTATCCTTCAAAAATCTGTAATAATATTCACCACAAAATGAAAAATAATTAATAGCAAACTTCAGATTTAAATAGTTATCATTTATAGTTACTGTAAATATATTTATCTGTGCGAAAGTATAAGGATATATATTTTCAAATGTATTCCATAACCCTCGTGTAAACCAATTTGCACGCCATGAAGATTCGATGACGATCCGTCGTGAAGCACACAGATATTTCCCATAGGAATTGAGGTAGTTTGAGGGGGAAAAAATACACTATACGATGACGCCCCCGACCTCGTCGCATTATTTCTCTCTAACTTTCTCTTTTTATTTTACAACTAGTCTGCGTATGTCTCTGTATGTTTGCATCGATATATATCTAGAGCGTAACGGCACGTTCCCACAGGAACGCATGGACTATGGGAACCCCATAGAACACAAGAACCCCCGCCAAAAGAAGACCGCTAGCGTTTGTGTGTGTGTAAATATATATAAAAGACAATGTATGAATGGGAACGAATACTTTTGATTAAAAACGATCCCCAAGTCTTTTTATTTATTTTTTTTTTTTCCTTGTGCATTCTCTCGTCATGGTCCTCATTAGGGTGTCGAGATATGTGTATGAGGATGTATGTATATATGAACTATTAGTGTAAATATAATGAACAATTCAATAGACTGTTAAAGAGTCTTTGAAGATGTTTGGTATTGTTGAAGTAATTATTGATAGAATATAAATAATGTAGTGGAGAGAATTATTTACTAGTGCAGATAATTTTCTTTTCTTTTTAAATATATATATTATATACGAGAGATAATAAAAAAAAAATGTTTAATCACTTTTTTATTAAATTATGAAATAAAAATGTTTCATTGATGTAAGGAAAAAAAAAATATTCTGCAGAGTGTAAATAATTATTTTCAAATAATTAAAATAATTTACGTTAAAAAAAAATAAATAACATTTTAAAGACAAATGAATGGAATTATTTATCAAATAAATATTATTTTCATTCGCTTGTTTTGTCGTTTGAAACTAATTAAAACTAATAAATTAATAAATTTTTATTCCTTCAGTCATTTTTTTTTTTTCAATGTCTAAATAAAGTTTATAAATAATATTTCTCAACGATGCAACAAAGATTATATTAAAGACAAGAATATATTTCTACACACCAGCATTAACCTTATATTTATTCACACTACTAAATTAATAACAAAAAAAAAAATATACGACGAAGCATTTGAAAAGGAAAAAAATTTGATAAAAAAAAAAAAAAAAATGGCAATGAATGAATTGATGTGAAATTGAGCATAAGCGATAACACTCACAAAGTTTTTATTCTTCAGCACCTTCCATGAAAAAAAAAAAAAAACTAATAAAAAAGAAAAAAAACCGGAATAATAATAATCTGCACACAGTAATAATTGAGGCAAGTGCGCGACGGCGTCAAGAAGTGTAAGCGCGAATAATTTAGTCCGCCTTCGCATGCAGATATTGCTTGTGCGAAGAAATAGCGTAGGTATAATATCAAACTATTACGTAGTGTAATAATTAGTAATTTAACACAAGCCACGCGCACACACACGGATAATGTTAAATGTCACTTTTTCCCATACATATATTAATTTTTTTCTTTTTATTTTCTTTAATATATTTATTCGTATATATATGCATAAATATATATATATATATATACATAATATAATCTATATAGTGTGACTTAAGTGGTAAGCTAAGTGTTATGTGGGCCACCGATTATTATATGTATACCTACCCTTATTCAAGAGGCCAACCTCAACTCTCTCTTTTACCCTCTCTGTAATTGATACTGCGCTTGATGTTGGATGTTGTTATCTCAATTGCCAACTTGCGCGTAATATATATATACCTAACTTCACGATTGCATTCGATATCGGTTGCTATATCACAAGAGAACAGGTATAACACTTTTCTTGACCAATCATTAACTGTCATTAACACGTACGCTTATGAAAAAGAAAGAAAAAAAGTGGAAATTACCGAGAAAAATAAATTTACACTTTTTTTTTTATTTTTTTATTTTAATATAAAAATAAAATTGATAGAAGATTATTATTCTTTTTTTCCGTCTCTATATAGAGACTGTATATATATATATATAATAATAATATGTGAATTTATGGGAATAATAATAATAGCGATGATGATGATAATGATGATGATGATAATATTTTTGATGGTGCATGGGAATATATTTTGGTCTCTGCAGATCTTTTCTCTATGAATTGTACACCCTTCAAATAAAATACACTGCACCAGCGTTTCCCACCAATTATACATACATATATCTCCAATCCCACCCCAATGCCGACACATGGGTTTATTTTCATCGGTCGATTATGGTGATTTGCACTATAGAATCACGTGTGCTGTGTTGTAGTACCTCTTGCCCATATGGCATGTACAGCAAGTAGGTAAATATACAATGGCATCAATATACATAAGCTTTAAAAAAAAATATAAAAAGAAAGTCTGCTAAAATATCTACGAAAAAAAAAAATAATAAGTGAAAAAAAAATTGAATAAATATTCAATAAACGTAAAATATTTCTTAGAAATAATTGACTAAATTGACAGTCACATAATGATTGTACCAATTTTTTAAATTCATATGTACACATACACATACTGCACTCATTTATAAATATGATATACATATAAGTATACAGTATTTATACATACAAAGTTGGCAGTCGAAGAATCTAAGAATGACGTGACGACTCGTAAAAACGCAAATGCAAATGAATTCTCATTAAGAGAGTTTTGGCGAGTTGGTTAGCTCTATTACAGCAAACGAGAAAGAAAACAAGATTGAATGATCGAGTGAGAGAACAAGAAAGAAAAAAAAAAAAATAATACAGAAGGAAAAATGAAACATTTGAGTTTTCCACTGTGGCAATCAATGGCCAATGCACACACAAGACACGATGAGAAAGTATATATACATATAAGCGTGGATAAAAAAAAATAAATTCATGTACATGTATGTATATAAACACATCGTTGTAACAGCGACAACGATTAAAGTCACCGAGTATCACGATAAGAATTGTAGGAGTACAAAGCAATTAAAAATCTCAGGTTAACGATAGGATACATATGTATTGAGTGAAGGTAAAAAAAAATAACATATACACATATATGTATGTATTTATGTATTTATGTATGTATATACATATTACATATGCAATATAATGCTGTTAAATGTATGGCGACCAAGATTGTCGCGTTGACTATAATCAAATCCGATCTCAGCATGCACTTCGGTATTTACGTTAATAATTTTATCACGCACACACATATGTATATATTACATGAAGAAAACAAAACAAAAATAAAGAGAAAGGGAAAGAGAATGAGAAAGAGATGTGGGCACGCGCTTATTGCCATTTGTCTCGTGAGGATAATTGACGATAAAAGTCAACTCTCCCTCGTTCCCTTAAACATATTACCGCAATGTTCACTTTATCTTTAGACACGTAATTTCGTGTAGGTTTGCGCTTATAACCCGACGGCGACGGTATCCGTGTCAAGTTGTATAAATACATAAAAGAAAATAAAAGAAAACAGTAAGTAATCTTTTAATGCTAATAAAGTATATACAATAATGAGAAAAATAAAATGTCAAGTGGAAAATATCATCGTCAACGACAATATTATTTTTAACGCATTTGGAATTTCGCGTGAGTTAAACATTGGCTGTGCACGACTGACCTACACTACTAGATATATTTGATTTATATATATTATGTTTGTTTAAAGATTTAATTAAATTTTAATGTTTAATTATATTTTTAATTTTTGTTATAATTTGATTTATCGGGGGATAATTTTTATTTGAATTTTTTAAGTGGAGAAATTTCATTGGCTGATGACAAAATGTTGAGGCACGACGCAACAAGTTGTTTGAATTCACAGTTACATACATATACCACACAGTCAAAAGCTTAAACACACACGAATGTATATATTAAGGGTTTGAGGATGGCGCAGAAAGGGGTGGCGTCAAGTCAAGTGAAATAGCGACAAACTGACGTATAGAATATAAACGAGAGTTCGTTCATCATATTGACGCGAGTCAAATGGGAATTGAGCGGACACGATATATTTTACATAAGAAACAACAGTTTACTTAAACAATATTGTTACGTGTGTTGCTTTAACCACCAGCACCATTACATCTAATGTTGCCACGCTATACCGTCCCTTATCTCACGAGTTAATTTACATGAACACGAGTAATGCACTCCAAAATGACACGACGAAATAAATAAATACTTAGTGAATAACAGTGCTTCTTTTCTCCATTATGTTTATGAGCTTTAATTGTTAAACAAGAAAAATAAAAAGCATTTGCACATTTTACTTGATAATTTTTCGTTTGATCTGTGATTGTTTATTTAATTTTTTTTTTATAAATTCATTAGTACGATAAATATCTGAAATTGATTTCTAAACATTTTTATCAATGGTAAATAATTTATTAAACGAATTTAAATTCAATTTTATTTTAGATAATTGTTGAATTTTTTTTGATTAATTTTGTTGACAACATAAATTGATAAATTGGAAATATTGTGTAATGGAAATAAAATTTATCGTTTAGTCCAAGTTGATAGACACAAATTGAACTTGAATAATTTTTTAAATAAATAAAATTATTGAATTATAAATAAATTATGTACTTTTTTTTTTTCCTAAGATTTTTGTAGATTTTGTTATTTTCTTTTATAATAATTATGTTTAAATGAGAAAACTATCAGATTTAATTTTTGTTTATCGACATGAAATTAATTTGTGTTTCATTTTTATTCTAATAATTTTGTAGTTATCAATTTCTAACAGTGTGTTATGTAAAATTAGTGACTTGTAGATTGTGTAGCTGAACTTTGTTTTAAATATTTTGAGGTGATATGAAAGTGTGATTTAAATTGTGATGTAATAT
This sequence comes from Microctonus brassicae, assembly GCA_918226075.1. NCBI lineage: Eukaryota > Metazoa > Arthropoda > Insecta > Hymenoptera > Braconidae > Microctonus > Microctonus brassicae. Next base: position 12,974,906 of record OW445481.1, on the reverse strand, counting down.
TCAGATAATGAGACACAAATGATAAAGCACAAGATGATATAGATGAAATTCTTCAATTAACTAACCGTATACATACCATTTACCAACTATTTGATGAAGCATTCCATTCTGCATGACGAAACGTGTATGTATATATATTCATTACTCTCATCCCACTCTCTTTGTCCATAATTTACACCCATGATTGCATATTGATGCTAAGTTTATATGAAATAACAAACTAAATAATTCTACAAAGAGACCATTTAATATTTAAAAAAAAATATAATAATCTATAAATGTATTTATATTTATTTAAATATTATTGCCATGAAGTATTTAACATTGTGTTTGTTCTGATTAAATTATTTTCAGTATGTAAATATGTCAATAATATTTGTAGCCAACTTCATACATTTGAAAAAAAAATATTTATAAATATAAAATTGTATTTTTAAATGTCGCGCGCACATGTCGAATATAAATTATCATAATAATTTATTAAATTATTTAAACGAACGTTTATTAAGTTACTTTAATGTCCAACAATTTTATTTAACCAATTTTCAAAATGCATCCATATCATTTAGAAATATTTTTCAATATAAATGGTACACGGAATTAATATCAAAAACATTAAGGACAATTTATTATCATTCAGGAAATAATATTTCAAAGATTGTAAATAAAAATTGTGGATGGAGAAATTTTTATCAACCAATTGGATTTTATTCAGAGAGAATTGAAATGAAAAATAATCCGTTGATAATTGAGAATGGTCGTATTGCCAATGTGTTGCTATTATATTTGGAAATTTCAAATGCAAAAATGTTTAAGAAAAAACAAACAAATACGGTGGAAAAATTTACAGAGGTGAATTTATTTTTAACAAGACAATTATCAAATTCTGTGCCAATAGTTAGCTATAAAGATTCACAACACTCTATAGTAAGTAAAACTAAAAGTCTTGTGCATGACAAACAAAAAATAAAAAATAAAAACTCTGAAAAGTTTTATTCCAATAAAATTCAACAAATAAATTCAATAAATTCAAGATCGATAAATAAATTATCAAATCAATCAAATTTATCTCATCAAGACAATTCATCGGACATGACAGAAATAAAAATACTTGAAGATATTAGAAAACGTATTGATCAAGACTTTGAACAATTATCAATTGATGAAGACATTGATACTTTAAATAATCATCATGCACAAAATTCATTTTTCCAAACGAATATAAAAAAAACCATTTCTATATGTTCTATTCATTCTGGTATAAAAATATCAGGAATTACAATTCAAAATTCTTCAACCGACAATTCTGATGATGATTCAAGTGATGAATTTGATCAGGCATTGATGAAAATAACAGACCAATTAATTCTATTGGAACAAAAAGCTCAGATGAGAAAAAAATTAAAACAAAAATTTAAAAAATCATCCTCTAAAGAAATAAATACTCCAAAAATTATTCATCCATTCACATAACAAAAAAATATATAATTCTTCAACTACCCGAAAATTGTAACTAATTCATCAATAAATATATCCACAAGAACAAATAGAAAATATCAAAAATCATGTATTGCAATTAAATTAAAAAAAAAAATATATATAAAAATTGAAAAACAAAAAATAGAATAAAATAAAAACTTGACTAGATTTCAAAGTCTAAATAAAATTTAATTTAATTGTGAAGTATAAACAAAACTTACTTGATACTTGTCTACATTAAAGATTGTATTGAATGTCTGAATGCTTGCAAATATAATTCCTATTTAACCACATCATTAGAAGAACGAGAACTCTGCTTCCATATTACTCTTCCCTATGTATATTATACATGTGTTGTACGCGGACGTCTGTTAGTGTAGGTGTATGTGCGTGACATAACGCTGTGGTTTCCTTTGAGGGTGCGAAGGAAAGACCAATATTTCGTTTGGCTGTCCGATGCTCAACAGGCTGGAAATGCAAAATGGTCAGTCGAGTTTACAAGACAGTCAATGTCCAACTTTCTCAACATAAGAGATCTCATTTGAAACAAACAACCAACTACTACTTCTATACAAATATAATATACACAGAGACACACATACACACACAATGTTTATATTATGTTGATAAAACCAATTTTAAACAGTATTTCCAGCTGACAATTTTTCCAACAAAGAAAATATATCATAAAGCCATTTTCTCATTTTTTATTTTTTTATTTATTCTCATTATAAATTTTCATTCATTCATTTTTTTTTTCTTTTTTCGTTCCTAACAATCATCCATTTCTGTACAATTTACGTAATATGATGGCAAAAAACAATTTTCTTTATCGTTGCAACTAAATAAATAAATAAATATATTTATGTGCGTATATTCCAAGTTGTTTTGATATAATAAAATATGAAATATCAGAGTTTAAAGGAGAAAAAAAAAAGCCAGGGGTCTATAACCACGCGTATTCATAGCTCGAAAGTTTCAAGAACAAGTTCGTATATACCTACACCCCTTGCACTACTCACCATTATACAAAAAGTACTTTGGAAACTGGCAATAGTTGAAACGCAGAATTTTTTCTTTCTTTTTTTCTGTACATCATGCGCCGCAGTATAAGTGAACGCGTAATATATAAATGTGTATGTGGGTTGAGAGATTACCAAGTGATATTTATGTCTCTCTTTGTCGATAATCCGCATAAAGGAAGACGCGTAATATCAAAGAACGACCCGGGAATTAGATATCCTGAGCGGTACCAGAAATATATACACATATATTTTTACTCATAAAATATTATTTATTTTTTTCCTCTTGCTGATCTTTTTTTTTTTTATCTATCTATCTTCCTTGCATCCTCTTCATCACATACTACACCTATACACATTCTTCTTTTTATCTCTGTGCCAGTGAATTCGATTCATCGCGCTGAATTGAAATACATTTTTCTAATTTTACCCCCGATGAATTCGAATGACAAATTCTCATTCGATATCCAAGCGTGAAACGAATGTAGTAATTATACTATCATCCAAGCACTCTATGGACTTCAATGTCAATGAATATGGTCGAAATTTGATAACTTATCAAGAGCTTGAATAGACTTTTATCAATACATAAATGTAAATATGATAAAAAAAAAAAAATTTTGCTTAATTTTAAAATGATCAAATTATTGATAATTAAATTTGTTATAGAGAGGATTTTATGATTGAGATATTTTTTTTTTTTCATGTAGAATTCTTGGGTTTTTATATATGTATAAAATAAGAGTGTATCAATAATATTTGTGTGTATGTGTATATGTTTGATGGGAAAATATATACAGGGGAATAAATTCTCTCACCCTTGATGGCATTTTTCCATCAGCCATGTGGGTTTCATCATCAATATAACGTCATTCGTTGCATTCCTACGGTGATACATTGCACAGGTAATATTCATTATGATCTATAATAAAATACAAAAATAAGTTAAAAACAAAATAATGGTAAAATAATTTATTAAACTTATTGTAAAAATAGATAAATATTTTTAATTATTAAAAGATAATATATTATTATATTTATTTGTATTTATTTGAAGAGAATATAGATTAAAGTATTGTGTGAACGTATGAAATATTTCATCTTCAAGCTTTCACAGTGATTATCCTTGAGATGTTTATCGTGAGTGGACATTCGAACGATATTGTATGGTCATCATTGCGACCATATAGATGTTTTATGTGTTAAGGTAAAAGAGAGCAAAGAGTGAATGTGTCTACTGTTTGCTAAGCGATGAAAGCTTAGGAGTTATATATTTGTTGTTCACTCGACCAAGCTTTTGGGAGCAAGAAAAAGATAAAAAAAAAAAAAAGATAAAAATAAAATAATAACTTGAGAAAAAGCAAAAGTGTTTCTTTATCCGTAAAAAAATATATATTATCTCATCACTTTATCATCATTTTACATAAAAATATATTTTTATACAACTGTATTTTATTTTTCTGTTAAAAAAAACAATTATAAATTATTTTACAAGGAGAATAAAAATTTGGAAATAAATTCAAAAATATAAATAAATGTCGATAGATATTTTATGTGAGAATAAAAATACAATTACATATAGTATTATACAAGAGGCAAAAATCTCAAGCACATTGATCATAATAATGCTCGGACGAGTAAACATCAGGGGACATCCCACAAGCATTGGTTGAGGGTGAAAACGACTCGTTATGTACTTGGTGTAGGGGGGTTCAGAGTTAGCATTATAGAAAAGAGAGGATGCTTGAAACAATTATGTGATTCACGCCGATTTACTTTGATCCTTTGGGTGTCAAATGAGATGAATAAATAAATATACTATCGCAATGTTGAATGAGTTTGAGAAATTTAAAAAATAATATAATATAATTCAATTGAATATTGTCTATCAGCTATTTATATTTTTTTTCTTTCTAAATATTTCTTCGGTCTTTTCATCTTCTTTAAAAGCGGGGAAAATTTTTTTGATATAATATAAGAGAGAAGATATTGGTGAACAGAACGGTATTTCGATAGTGTGACACGACAACAAAAGTGACTCTCTTGTGCTCTAGCCACTCGAAGCTAAAATTCCATTTTGTTGGCGAATAGCAAAGCGACGATGACAAAGTCGGGAACAAAATTGAGAAATTGCTTCTTGTAGTGTCGTCACCGTTCTGTATATCAGATAGTACCTACCCGTTCTATAAAGTCTCGTGGGATTCAAGAATGAACGTAAAACCCCTTAGAGACTAAGTAGATTCCCAAGGCCTTTTGTAGAAGCTTCACAGCGCCCCATCGTCAAAAAAAAAAAAAAAAAATAAATAAATAAATAAAATATAGATATATAAATGAATTCGTGGGAAATATATAAAGTCAATTGAGTTCGCAATTTCTTCTGATACGAGTCGTGAAAATTTTACACTCACCTATTTATAAAATATATAACGATGCTATTTATTATTCATAATAAAAATGTATACTTTTTATTTTTTTTATTATCCATTGTTGGATATTAAAAAATTGGAATTAATAAATACCACAGGGTCGATTACACATTTACCCTCTTAATTTTTTTTTTTCTTTTCAAAGATACGACATATTTCTTTATCCATTGGACACAATAGTTCACCGTATCCGAGATTACTTGGGCACGAAAATCTCTCTATTGTCATTTTTGTACATTCTAGTATAAGCATTACGAAATAAAAAAAAATAAATAAATAAACATATATGTATATATATTATATTATTACATGAGAATATTGGTTTGGGATTTAGTCATAGTCATCAATGATGACAATGAAATTTATAAAAATTCATGATTAAAATTTATTTAATTTTTTTTTCTTCTTAAGATTAAAAATATAAAGAAAATAATTTTGGAAGTGAAATATTTATATTATTTATAATAAATTACTAGTCATGTGATTTCAAGACATTTATTTATTGATAGAGATCAGAGGATTATATTTACAATATTTCTTGCCAAAATAAATGCTGAAATTAATTATACGCTATAAATAAGAATTAAAATAATTAAACTAATTATACGATATTGAAGAAACATTTGTTTTTTTTTTTGTATTTTCGCTGTTTGTTATTCAATTTTTAATTATAATATGATACATTTATACAATGTTTATGGTCAAGCAATGAAAATTTTGTACAATTTATATAAATATTATATCAATAAATACATCAATAAAATGCAAGTATTAAAAATATAATTGAAATTGAGAAATTAATTGTCTGAAATATACAAATTAAATTGCAAAAATAATATATTAATAATTATAAGCTCTCAATTTTATTACGATATTAATTTTCTTTCTTCTTTTATCAATTATTATTTATATATATATATATGTATATCTATATTATTAATTTTTGCGCTTAATATATTAATGTGTCACATTAAGTAAAATTATTAATTGAATACAATTATTTGTATATTAAATAAATATTTTTATACGTTTATGAGTAATCTCACTTGAACATTTATTACTGTTGCGCACATTACAGCCAGATTTTAATTATTTTTTTCCCCCTCACAAATAATATCTTACACATTTTTTACATTGCATATTTTCCCTACATATCGTGATTATTTTATTTCGAACAATTTATTATTTTTATCATTATTAATTCTAATCTATTCACTACGATAATCGACAGAATTTAATTTGTCTTTATCATATATTTTATATCATTTAATATTTATCAACTAATTGACATTTATTATGTACTAATTATTAGCCTAATATTATAAATAATAATTCTACTGGTGAATTTAATCAGTAGATATTTTCTTAAGCTATATGCTCTTTGGACTAGACCATACTCATTTCATTCCACAATTAATTCTGTAGAATGAATTAAAAAAATTGGTAAAATCATAGATGAAAAACACAAACGAAAGGAAAATTTTCACACATTAACCTAAATAATATATTCATTTTTTAATAAATGCAATGTAATTATATTACATGACTGTAAAAGATAATGAGATAAATCATTATAAAATTTTATCCATGAAAATATTTTTGTTTTATATTTTTATTCAACTATTTTATGAAGCATTAATTATTTACTGATGAAAACTATCTAAAACTGGTAATTGATACAACTGTTTAAATTTCCCCATTATCTATTACTTATTTACTTCCTCTCTAATATACAGAATGACTAGATAATACACTTTATGTTTTTTTTTTTTACCTTAATTATCTTTGATGTTTCAGCTGTATGACCGAGAGTATTATTTATTTTTTTTTTTTTTCTCATTCTCTCAAATCATTTAAATGCCTATACAGAAAAAATTATTACAATAAATGAATAGAATATATAATTGTTTATATAATTATTTCGAATCCTGACTAGTGCTGTAACTATTTCCATTAAACAATGGTGTATTCACCTATCAATTGAAATGACAAAAAAAAAAAATTAAATAAAGTGTAAAATAATCCTTTCATGTTACACCTAAAATTAATACCAATATACAATAAAATTTGGCATCAGATTTCCTCCTTTTTTATTTACATACAAACATCAAGACTAGAAATTGAATAAACGCCCCGCGTATTTCCTATACAAATTAATTCATCTCATTTTTTCACCCCTTATATCCAATAACTTCTAAATGACTAAAATTCTTAATTAATATTTAGACTAGATAACCGTCTATTACTTCAATAGTTTTTTTTTTTTTTTTTATTTCCGTCAGTTTCTGTTTTTGATTATGCACTCACGTAATATCGAAAGCCATGTTGTTGAATATCGCCACTGTGAATGACTGTGCGATGAATGATAGCAAGGATGACAGCCATCACCAATTACATGAGATCTAAGCCAAATCTCCAATAAAGATTGGGTCGTCGTGGAAGTGGTCTTGCTGGAAATTGGTGTCAGGGCATCTCGATAGAATGAGGCTCATTACCAATCGCCATTGAATTAATTATTGACTTTGTTGAAATTATATTAACATTTTCATTCTCAATACAAATGTTATTATTACTATTACTACTACTATTACTGTTGGTGCAGTGATTATTATTAATGATTGAAATATTATTATTTGTTTCTGAATGTTGTGTTGCTAAATGTTTGCGTAGTGCTGCTTGTCGTGTAAATTTTGCGTCACATCGTGTACAAGAAATATCAACATTAGCTGATGATGAGACGCTACCAGTTGATGCACTCGTTGATACATTGGAAGATGTTGTTGCATCGCTTGCGATCATTCGTGGCTTGTGCCAACGTCGATGTGATGCTAAATTAGCTGGACACGAAAATCTTTTGTCACATTCAGGACAACGATATTCAACGTGAGCAATTCTTGAACATCTATGTTGAGCCAATTGAAATGCATCGTCATGTAATTGACGACATAATTTACACTGATATGGACCTAAACGATTTTCAATTTTAGCCAATTCAGCGCGCGCTTCTTCAGTCACCTCAACAATATTAAATGCCGGATCAATGTCACCAGTAACAACTGCCTCATCGGGTCCAAGAATAACTGTACCTGACACTGGACTACTTGTATCTTCATCAAATTTTAAACGTCTTACGTGCTTTTTCTTCAATCGATTTGATTTTTCTGTTATCAATGGTGTTTTTGGTGTTGTATTAATTGGGGTGATATTAACAGAATTATTTGTTGTATCTTCATCATCACGATTACGTCGTCGTGGACATTGCGGTGGTGATGGCGTACTTGGTGGTGTCATTGGAGCATGAATACCTTGGAGATGATGTTGTGGCGTTAATAAAAGTTGTTGTTGATATGTTTGCATTGAACGAAGACTATTTGGCGATGTAAGAACAATTTTTTGATTTGATACCGGACTTGAACTTGGACTATGATAATTTGAAAGTGTCTCCGATTGATATAAATTCGTTGATTCGCCATTTTTTTGTATTTCATTATGTAAATCTTCATATGAATTAAATGATTGTGCTATTGGACTACGTTGATTTTGATCATCAACATTAAATTGCGTATCCCAATTGTTATGATGCTGATGACGATAATTTTGTTCAGGAACATACCTCTCATCGTCTCTTCCTTCATCGATGTCATCCACTTCAATTGCCTCACACTCGTCTAATTTATCAGGAGATTCTGATGCTGGTGGTGGTTGCAATAATTCTGGTGGTGGTTTCAATGACAAATCAAGTGGGCTCGGTGTAATTGGTCGCATTGATTCAGCAGTAATAATTGACTGCTGTGATTGCTGTTGATGATGATGATGAGGATCGTGAATAGATGTATAAGCGTTCTCCAATGTGACAAAACGTGTTAGTGGACTGTATGGATGTACAGCTTCACCATAATAACCACCAAGGTAACACAAACCTGGTGGCGGTAAAAATGCTCTTGGCAATGCGCTATGCAACATTGCGACAACTTTATTATTTTATTTTCAACAATTGATAAATTATCGAATTTATATTTTCTCCTTTACAACTTGATTAATTCAAACACGCCGCGATGAACTTACATCATTTATCACGGGAATTTAATTATATATCGTATTAAAATTGTGTCATCAAGTCCATAGACTTGCAATGACCAATAATATATAATTGTATGATGTTTAAAAAAAAAGATGTTTCTTTTTAAAGCACAATAAAGCCTGATGATGTTACAACAACCTTATCCTCTTCGGCGGTGGCTAGACGCCGTCTGTCGAGACATCAGTTGAATCCTGGCACGTATACTACCAGGCTCCGCCTCCAGAATCACCAGTCACCACGTTACTATTGGTTATACCACCTCCACATTAATATCCACGCACCCGCTCCGAAACAATCGCGCATGTTCATGTGCTTGGTGCGCGATGTAGTATCATATATATATGTATATGTATATATATATCCAAGTGCGGCTTTGGGTTTATGTATGGGGGGTAGTAAAAAGCATATAGAAGCTGCGTGGCAGCTGGAGAATGTACTGGAGTGTAGGTATTACCTTATTTTTTTTTTTCTTATTTTTTTTTTTCAACGCACTTTTATAAATGCTCATCAGTTATTTGTTCATTTGTTTATTATTTTTAATTATAAATTATTATAATTGTAATTATTTGTTTATATAATTATATAGTTAATAATTAATAATTAATATTGATAATAAATTATAAATTATCAATTATTAAAGTGTATTGGTAAAAAATTGGTATATTTTTCCATTAAATAATTTTATTTCATCTATCGAGATTATTTATTTATTTATTTATTATTTTTAAATGTATATTATTGATTATAAATATTCAGTTGTATAATTATGTAATTAATAATTAATAATAAATATTAATAATAAATTATAAATTATTAAACTGTTGGTAAAAATTTGGTAAATTTTTCCATTAAATAATTTTATTTCATTTATCGGAATTATTTGTTCAATTGTTCATTATTTTTAATTATATATTATTGATTATAAATATTCAGTTATATAATTATATAATGAATAATTAATAATTAATAATAAATATTAATAATAAATTATAAATTATCAATTATTAAAGTGTTGGTAAAAACTTGATATATTTTTCCAATAAATAATTTTATTTTAATTATCGAAATTATTTGTTTATTATTTTTATCTATAATTATTAATTATATCTATTAATTTATATAATTATATAAATAAATAATTAATAATTAATAATAAATAATATAATTATGAATTATAAATTATAAATTATAAATTATTAAAGTGTTGATAAAATATTTGGTATATTTTTCTATTAAATAATTTTATTTTATTTATTGAAATTATTATTATTTTTGAATTATAATGTACGAGAAATATTATTATTAATTGTTTGAAATAATTTCTGGGGGGATTTAATAAATAATTTTTATGTACACAGGGACAATTTTGTATCGTGTAAAAAATTTACGCTGTAAGAATTGTAAAGTTTATATTTAGTACAGTTTTTTTTTTTGTTATTATCGAAGACGAAAATGAAAATGAGTATTATTTCACTGTGAAATATAGTTCTTGTAGTAATGCAAATGAATTGCGACTACCTCACAAATTATTAATCATACCGAATATTATTTATGTAAATGTATAATATTTATATGGACAGCGCTACGTTAAACTTGAGTACTTTGACAAAACTTTTATATCAACTGCTATAAATACGAGCGATTATAATACAGTAGTCTACTATCATTGCTTCGTATATACAAATGCAATTATCTTTTTCAATATATTGCATTCTTTGTATGCATGTATAACAGTATAAACATATATGTATGTCTGTACATGTGAATGAATAGAATTATATATGAATAAGTTTGGATATTCTGGCAATTTTTATGTATGAATAATAAAATAAAACAAAAAAAAAAAATAATAATTTGCGAGTAATTTTATTCATTTTGAATTTTAAACTTACTGCAGTTGAAAGCACGTTAATGTTTGATATTAATCAATAATTGCAAACATTTGGTGAACAATAGTGGTTATGGATTTATTTATATACCTCATATAATAATAAACTTCTGAATGTGTGAATAAATACTCAGTGTAAATGGATGCGGATTAATATATAGAAATTATTAATCAACAAAAAAATACTTGCAAACAGATAAATGATGAGAAGAAATAAATTCATATCAAATTAATGATAGAATTGAAATTAATTTTCCTACGTTTTTTTTTTCATGTTTTCTCGTTTGTCAGGTCTATATTGTCATCTTGACGCGCAAGGTTTCTGTAATTTTCGCATTTAATCTTTAGCTCTCGAGGGAGCATCTTCAGCGAGGCCAGACAATCACTGAGTAATTGGACAAGAGGCATTCGACATTTTGCCACCATTTTGGTCTGAATTTATCGACATCTAAAACTGTATAAAATATATACAATTCTGCTACAATTGTCGTGTTCATCATTATCATTACCATGGTATCCCAATAATACAAACAACAAATGTATATTTTTCAATCTGCACACAATTAAAAAAAAAAAAGAGAAAAAGTAAAATTCAAATATTAAAAAATAATTCATCGGTTTTAAATTCATAAATATTTTTTTTTTTAATACAGATTTACATACTTTAAACTTACATTTTATATAATGCTTCATTCCCCATCGGCAGTAGATATAATTTAGTAGCACATGAACAACGCTGGATTATAATCTTCTCCATTTGCCATTAAAAAAAAAAAAACTATTTTGTTCATACATAAAAAATCTGTAATGAATATTTAAAAATTTATTTCACAAATAATTAAAAATATCCAGAAAAAAAAATTATTATTACCTACCGAATTTGTATTTTTTCAACGTTTTTATCAAATTAAATATTAAATGAAACCATAACACTGTCCTGGCAGTTTATATTATGTCGGCTACACAATCCATTAGTTAGTTCCATGTCGACAAATAATAAATAATATGCAGCGTAGAAATAAAAAAATCACCAGTTGTTCTCATGATAAATGTATATGAATTTCACATTCGACCGCGATGAAACTGTAACAAAAAAAAAACATTCAAAAAATGAAGATGAAAAAAGGAGAAAAAAGAAAACTAATAGCATACCAGAAAAAGAACTTAAGCGATGCAGAGTTAGGATAAAACAAAAAGTGAATGGAAAACATAAGGTATAGGTAAGCTCTACTTCCATCATTTACTCACAAGGATATAGTGCAAGTAAAAGTTATGGCATGAAACGGCGACGAAGGGACGCCATCGTGATGCGAATGGAAGTCTTTACATATTTTATGCGATTTTAATGTGCCTGTGGCCGATGGTACTACATATACGTTCCCTCAGTCGTTCAACGTCGACGTCAACGATGATGACTACGACGACGACGACATAATGTCAATGGTAAATCGAGGTAAGCCAGCAAGTCCTCGAGCCTCGATGCCATCAGCAGAGACTAAATGTGTGTGCACTGTGATGTTATAATCGGCTTACATAACAAACTCTCTGTACCATCCAGCTTCCATATTATATATATACATATGTATGTACATATACATACATATATATGTGTAGATATATATACACACATGGCTTTACCTCTCAACGGACACTGAACAGCACTGAATATTTCTGTAGACACTTATGCATCAAAGTGTTATGCAGACGATTTGGATTTTTTTGCATTGTATATTGTAGATTAAATATTTGAATCAATATAATAAATTTACTTCCTTGAATTGAATTCTTAATTTAATCGTAAATTAATCTTTCAATAGTTGATGGAGAAAAATACCTAGAATTAAAAATTTGTAATATTAATACTTCAATTAAATATCAATAATTTTTTGTATAGAAATTTTGTAATTATTACAAATTTTGCATTTTTGCTAATTATTACTAATTATTACAAATTTTGTAATTAATGCTTTTGAATCATTGTAATATTCATACTTTAATTAAATATCAATAATTTTTTGCATAAAAATTTTGTAATTAATTATTACAAATTTTGTAATTAATACTTTTGAATCATTGTAATATTTATACTTAAATTAAATATCAATAATTTTTTGTATTAAAATATTGTAATTAATGCTTATGAATTATTGTAATATTAATACTTCAATTAAATATTAATAGTTTTTTGTATAGAAATTTTTAACATTTTCTCAACAATAAATACTAGAAATATAATTTTAAATAATTGTGAATAATATTTTAATTTAAATATTCATGTGAGTTTAGTTGTACAAATACCTATACTTTGCACCCTTCGGTCTTGTTTTATGTATCGTCACCAACGTGTTTGTCGATCGAATATGGGGAACGGCGAGTTGTAGCCCTAGGCCAGGATGTGCATTATTGGATAGAGTTACATTAAATATACTCGGTATTATTGTCTCTCTATATTTCTCTCTTATTTTCCTCTCAATTCAATATTCCATGAATAATTGTTATCAGTGAATATGTACCTGCGTATTGTATATTAATAAATTCTCGTATCATAGATCATATTTTATGGTTTTTAAATATTATTACATTAAAATATATATTAATGAAAAATATGATAATTATTTTGAATATAAAAATACGATGATAAACAAATAATTAAAATATATTCATATCTATTAATTAATATTACAAAATGAATGTTTTATTATTTTAAGAAATATATATGCATATGTGTTTATGTATAAAATAAAATTAATAATAATTTCAATAATAAATATCTCACAGATTTTTAATTTATTTACAAGGATGAATTGTCTAAAATAATTTTAATGCACATTTTCATGGGTATATTTAGAATAATTTTTTCCCTGACGTTCGATTTGAATCGAATTTAGGCTTTTTTGCAGTTCTTGGCGTTCCACCAGCTGCAGGTTTTCGTTTTCTAACCTAAAAACATATCAAAGTCATTTTAAATATTATAATTAAAATTAAAATAAGTAATTATTTTTTCTATTTTTACATACCATCTTGTCATTAGATTTTTCCTTCACATCTCTCTTATTTTCTGAATCATTATCACCGTTTTCATTATCTTCTTCATTAACTGATGGGCTTATGTGTGTAAATAAAAAATTTCTTGAATGTTTTGGCGCTAAATCAACAGTATCTGATTTATTTATCATGCCTGCAAGACGTGCCAATGCTTCATCTCCGCGGGCTAAAAATGAGCCACGTTTCATTGCTTTATATAACATTCGGCTTTTACTTTCGGGTGTACCAATTAATTCCGATACAGTTCTTGGAACAATTGGTTTTATTTTTTCCACATTGTTGCTTCTAATTTCAATAGATGTTTTGCATTTTTTCAATACTTTAAAGCCTAATTTTAAGAATTCACCACCTGAATCAATATTATTATCACTTTCGAGTGGATCTAAATCCCCATCAGACCTAGTTTTTTCCTCCAGAAATTTTTCACGCTCCAAACGATGCTTTCGCCACTCTATTTCATTGGCTAAATCTACAGGATCTAGTTGATTATCATCATCATCATCGTGATTTGTTGGGCCCAATAAATTTTCTTCTTCCAATTTATCTAAAATTAAACAAATATTCTTCATCAGTTCAAGTTAAAAATATTTCATATTATAATTTTTATAACTAAATATTTAAAAATGTATAATTATCTTGAATAAATACCAATATTTCTCCATTTGAATCGACGTTCACGACCAGCGCCATCGGTATGAAGATCTCCATCATCAAATAACATTTCCTTTAGCATCCTAACGTCCCTTTGATCGTCATCCAATACCTGTCTTGCATGCAACTTTCCCAACTGATCCCTCATCTGATCCTCATCGATTTCTTCAGCGTCACCTTCCTCCAACTCCAATTTATCCATTCCTTTTTCATCTTCATCATCAGAGCCCCATTCACTTTCACTCAACTCAGCCTCAGCATCAACAAAATTAGCCGCGACCTTTTGCAAATCTTTTTTATTTACCACCACAACTTCATTCTCTTCCGAATCATAATCAATAAATTTTTCTTCATTATCATCAGTTGCCAAATCATCCTCCTCCTCATCATCATCATCATCTTCACGATCTTCTTCATTTATTTCTTCATCTTCATCATCAGACAGTACTAGTTGCTTTACTTTTTTCTTTTTCAATACTTTTTTAGTTTTTCCACTACTCATTTTATTGTCAATTTCATCGTCAGATGACGATGCTATATCTAAAAATGATTTAATTCCCGAATTTTCTCTTTGCTCCTCATATTTTTTTCCTAAAATATTGTCATTACTATTTTGTGATATATCGTCAAGTGTCAGTCTTATTTCTTGTGATGTGTCATCGACATTGCCACTAAGATCAGTTGATGATAATAACGCTTGACTGGAAAATGTTCCTGAACACATGCCAATTATTTGTGATTCGGTAATGGGATGTTCATTCAATGTGGAATCAATTAAACCAG
Source organism: Microctonus brassicae (assembly GCA_918226075.1). Classification (NCBI taxonomy): domain Eukaryota; kingdom Metazoa; phylum Arthropoda; class Insecta; order Hymenoptera; family Braconidae; genus Microctonus; species Microctonus brassicae. Next base: position 12,959,531 of record OW445481.1, on the reverse strand, counting down.
TTAATCGCGGCTGATTTTCATTTTGCGTATCATTATCATTGTCAGTGAATCGACCCGAGCATAATGCCATCAGTTCTTCATCTGTTACATTGCAATCTTGAACATTATATAATTTATTTTTGTTTTCTCCATTGTCATTTTGCGATTGAAAATCACTCGCTTGGCTATTTAAATTATTTAATTTCGAATTGAAATCAATATCTGGAGAATTAATGTTAAATGAGCTGAACTGATTTGTGCGAGATTCAAGAGTGTTTGAGATATTATTCGGCGTTAATGGAGTTTTAAAAATAGAACTTGACTGGGATTCTTGCAAAGTTTTTTCATTAACATACAATTCATCTTCTTCATCACCATCATCAAACATATCAACATCAGTTCTTTTACGTTCAAATGTCACTGGATATATATTATCATCAATAGCAGTGGCGCCCTCAGAGTTTGAATCATCGTCCGCTGTAACAATTCGACTGAATTTTCTTTTATTTTCTTGTGTATTTCCTAATTCGTCATCTGTGCCTTCACTTTTGTCATTATCATCTTCGTCATCCTCCTCATCTTCTTCGTCTTCCACTTTCTCATTTTCTCCTTCATCTTCCTCATCCTCTTCATGTTCATCATCGCTCAAATCCATAACTTCATCCTCATCAACTTCAGCTTCATCATCGCCAAAAGCACACGATTTTCTTTTTTTGTCACTAATTAATACATCATTTTCTTCAGGTTCACTCTCCTCAACATCAGACATTTCGACATTCATCGCTGATATTTCATCTTTATCTTCAGGTTCAAGCTCTTCAACATCATCATTGTCCTCTAATTCGTCTTCATCCATCAGCAATTCTTTCTCACGCTGTTTCCACTCTTCATTTCTCTTGCTGGCCATTTTTTTCTTTAATTCTTCTTTCAATCGCGTTAATTTTGCGCCAGGTTTATTCATTTCTGGATCATCGCTCGCTTCAGTTGCTGCTGGAAATTTGTACGGCAAAATATCTTTATATATTTGTAATCCTTCAGCTGTTTTTTCTGTATGGATAATCGATACTTCGGAATTTAGTTCAATATGATTATTTACTTTTGCATGCTTTGATAAAAATCGATCAAACAAAGTGTTTATCGCTTCTTTATTTGGTTTTGAATCTCGAGTAAAGTCTATAACTGTTCCTGGAGTTCCATGTAATATTGGTTTTAATTTAGGAATATTCTTTAACGCATTTTTCTTCAATGTCATGGATGTAATTTGTGGTGGTTTAATTTTTATCACCAGATCACTGTCAAATATCGGTGGTGGCAGTCCTACAACCCCACAATCACCTGGATCTGATGATTGTGATGTATCGTCAAGACACATTTCACTTGATAAACTTGATGATTTCTCTGGAATTAAATTTCTATCATTTGATTTTTTACTTTCTTCATTGCTTATCAATGATGTATCGGAAATTTCAATATTTCTCGACGGTAAACTGCTAGTATTCGAATTTAATGTCGATTGTGTTGCAGTCAAATCGATAATTTTATTATTCTGTGATACTTGTAGAGAGTCCTGTGAATCTCCAGTAGATTTTGAAGATGAAATAGTAATGAATTGTGATGTTTTATCATCAGTAGAATTATTTTTATCAATTTCTGTATTATCAGTATAATTGTCATCTAGAGATTGAATAATTTCATTGATTGTTTGATTTTTATTATTAATATTATGATCAGTCGTTAATGTTAATGAATCTGGCGTAAGTGAATCACATTTTCCTGATGATTCATCAGTATAATCATCAAAAGTTTTGTTCAATAATTTTCGTGACATACCAATTTCTTTTAAACCTTCTTCGAACTCGTTCAGTCGATTTTTCGCCTCACTATCATCATCCACTTGACGCACAGGTACAGGTGTATCAGAAAACTCAACATCAAATGAATCTTTGACATCATTGACAAATAATTTTCTTGATACACCCAACTCGTGCATGTTGCTTTGTTGGGTTATTTTTTTTTTATTTTGTGCATTTTGAACGTTAACATTTTCGAGCTTCTGTACCTCGTCAACTGGTATATGTACAGAAGTAATTGAAGATAACGATGAGCTTGATGGTAAATTATTTGATTCATTAGTATTAGAAATCGGGATTTCATCATCTTCTGAATCCGATGATTTATAAAATAATTCAGCCTCTTTTTCTTTCTCCTTGACGACTTCACTCACAATCGCCGTGCACATTTTTAATTTAGCTGCAACTGTCGAAGCTTGTGGAATAGATGGTGCAATTTTTTTTCTATTCAAAAATTCTTGAAGCGAACGTTGCTTTGGTCGATGATACGGCAATGATACCGGTGCTTCACGAAGTAAACGTTGTGTTTCACTGTGAATATGTCGCATTGCTTCGTCTTTAGCTGCACGTTTAGTGCCAGTTTGTTTTTTTTCAGATTTATTTTTCTTGTATTTTTTCTGCAACACATTTGTCGCATCAATGTGTTCATTTGACTCTTCATTTGATGAATAATTTTGATTCTCATTGACATTTTCATTGTCAGACTCTGAGTCAATTAAATCACTGAATTTTTTTGATTTTATTTTGATTATTGGATCATTGTCTTTATCACTCAGATTTTCATTGTCATTATTTTTTGCAGTAATATCGTCTACTTCATCATCAGAATCACTGTCAATACGCAATCTTGATGATGTTACTTTTGATTTATCAGTTAATTTATTTTTATCAAAATTCGTCCCAATTGATACTGATTTATTTAATGTTATTGACGAAGTAAATTCAGTTTCTTCTTCATCTTCAGTGTCACTATCAATAATTGTGCGAATTCTTTTGCGAATATTTGATTGATTTTCTGAATCAACTGTACTAATAGTATCATTCACATTTTCATTATTTAAAGCTACATTAATTGGTTCTACATCTTCAATTACCTTTACTCTAGATGCACCGACTCCAATAAAATCCGATGATAAATTTAATGAATTTTTTGATGTCCCCGAGCAACTTGAATTATTTTCAGCTACAGAATTATTTTGTTGTAAATCATCACTTATTATTTCATTGTTGATATTAATAAATTTATCCTCCAATTCTATTTGTTGTTGATCTTGAAAAAACAAATAAATAAATACATATATAAATAATAATTATTTTGTCAGTTCCAACCTAAATATTAAAATATTATTTTGTAACTCAATTAGCAAAATTTATTTGTTACCTGAACTTTTTGTCGTAATCGAATTTTCAGTATCCAAATTATTAGAAATAAATTCGTCCATTTTGAGTATTATTTAAACAACAATTTTCGTGTAAATCATGAATAATATTGGATTTTCATACAGATTTATTGCGGTACACAATTAATAAGCACATGATACACAAAATGATAAATGTACTATACAATCAGCCAGCTGAGAAATTGCGCGCCAAAATCACTGAATACAGTCACTAAGCACAATGCGCAGATGCGTAAACTCGTTGGAAAATATTTGACGCATGCGCAAATACGTATCATCATCATGGTGATATTAAAAAAAAAGAAGTAATACCGACAATCGGTATCGCAGAAATTATTTAAATCCCAATATATATATAAACACACAGATTTCTACCTCAAAATTTACCGATTGATTTCAATATTAATTTTTTAAATAACGCTACAATAATAATATAATTATAATAACCCATACCGTTAATATTGTTTAAACAAAAATTTATTGTTGTATAAAAATAGAGAGAAATTTTTTTCTCTCCCACAACTGTAAACTATTTCTTCGAGTTTCCACTAACTGGATAGATTTTCTACGAATTTGATATAAATATAGGTACATGTATAATATATAATAATAAATATTCTATAGTGAAGGAAAAAAAAAACAGAATAATTTATATTTGTTAAGTTATTAACGAATCAGAAATAAAAATATACAAATGAAACAAAAAAGAAAAAACTACGAAATCCAAATGAATCGACACAGTCAATATTATTGCCAAATAGCCCAAAGTGTTTAGGGCGTATCCATGTTAATTTTAGCAATGCGTGCGCATTAGAATAAACGGATTGAGTTAGAACTCGCGTTAGGGGCACCTTGTAAGGCTTGGTTACATTGTATAGGTGATCCCCGTCCAAGAGGAGTGTTAAACCCTCGTCTACAATATACGTTTTATCTTTCGCCCTGTATTATTATTGAGTCAGTCTGCTCTCTATTTTTACTTTTTCTTAATTTGTACCCCGGCTTTTGCTCGGTTTCTTTTTCTTCAAGAGACATATAAGGCAAAGAAACAGAGAGTGAGAACGTGTATAATTATATATATACTCATTTACAACATATTTTTGTCATGTGGCAGGCACGTGCCTTTAACTCCTGCAACGAATAAACTCATCAGACTAACAGTCCCCTGCATCGCTAAGAACATATTTTTTTTTTTTCTACTTCCTGTATATTACTGTAGCCCCCCTACGAGGTTTGAAAATAATTTGATTTATGTATTATATTTAAACGGATGTTATGACTATCATCACGTGCGATATTTAATCAGAATACGTGATTGATTAATGATTATATATAAAATGAAAATTTCTCATGTTAATATATAATACGATTTATTATAATTATTATTTATAAGGATATGATAAGAAGAGTGATATGCCGGACAGCAATATGAGCCAGCGATAATAAGTATGCATGTACTTTTTTTTTTCTTATTGGTATTCTTTCTTTCGCTTTTTTTTTTTTTGATGTTTTTTTTCTTTTGTTTTTCGATAAAGTTTGTGAAATTTTGACTGCTTTGATATATGACATTTGATGGATTGAAAGGAGCTATTGTAGGAGCAACAGCAGTTAAACAGCTTGAAAAAACCGACATGTCACAATATAATGAGGACTAAATAATAAATAATTAATGTTAATAACAAATAATCATGTTGTATAAACTACAAAGTACATTACAGTCTGATAAATGTGTGTAGTAAAAGCACTTGAGTAGTTTTTTTTCTTCTTCATTTTTTTTTTCTCTTTTCTTCTTCCATTTATTGAGTTTTATTGGATTCTGTTACCCCTTCTCACATTGTAGTATGTGGTGATATTGTTTATCCGCGTGTTTTCTCGTCTGGATTGTTTAGTTCGTTGATGATGAATGACTGATGCAATCGAATTGCGATTGACCAATGACCCGGGCGTGACAATGTTTTACGATGGAAGTTAGGCGAGGTGGTTGTCAGTGAGATTGAATTAAAAGTTGGTAATTTAGAAGCATTTGCGGTGAACAATTCCTGGGCCAGATTCATCATACTCTTGCTTGGAGATCCACATCTGTTGGAAGGTGGACAGGGAAGCGAGGATGGAACCACCGATCCATACGGAGTATTTCCTTTCAGGTGGAGCAATGATCTTGATCTTGATGGTTGATGGAGCAAGAGCGGTGATTTCTTTCTGCATACGATCAGCAATACCTGGGTACATGGTGGTACCACCAGAGAGAACAGTGTTAGCGTACAAGTCCTTACGGATATCAACGTCACACTTCATGATGGAGTTGTAGACGGTCTCGTGGATACCGCAAGATTCCATTCCCAAGAATGAAGGTTGGAAAAGTGCTTCTGGGCAACGGAATCGTTCGTTACCAATGGTGATGACTTGTCCGTCGGGAAGTTCATAGCTTTTCTCGAGTGAAGTTGAAGCAGCAGCGGTGGCCATTTCTTGTTCAAAGTCCAAAGCGACATAGCAAAGTTTTTCCTTGATATCGCGAACAATTTCTCGCTCAGCTGTGGTGGTGAATGAGTATCCTCTCTCGGTGAGGATTTTCATGAGGTAATCGGTCAAATCACGACCAGCCAAATCCAAACGGAGGATGGCATGAGGTAAGGCATAACCTTCATAGATTGGGACAGTGTGAGAGACACCATCACCAGAGTCCAAGACAATACCGGTGGTACGACCAGAAGCGTAAAGGGAAAGAACAGCCTGGATGGCGACGTACATGGCTGGGCTGTTGAATGTCTCGAACATGATTTGTGTCATCTTTTCACGATTGGCCTTGGGGTTGAGTGGTGCCTCAGTCAAGAGGACTGGGTGTTCTTCGGGTGCAACTCTCAATTCATTGTAGAATGTGTGATGCCAGATCTTCTCCATATCATCCCAGTTGGTGATGATTCCGTGCTCAATTGGGTATTTCAAAGTGAGGATACCTCTCTTGCTTTGAGCTTCATCTCCGACGTATGAATCTTTTTGTCCCATACCGACCATCACACCCTAAAATAAAAATACAAATCAAGTTAGATCATTCGCACCAAAAAAATTTGAATAACATGTGTATATATTTGTATATATTTTTTGTTTAAATAAGTGTTTCTTTTTTTTTTTTTTTCATTTACCTGATGACGGGGACGTCCAACAATGCTGGGAAACACAGCACGAGGTGCATCATCTCCAGCAAATCCTGCTTTACACATACCGGATCCATTGTCCACAACGAGCGCCGCTACATCATCGTCACACATCTTGATTGGTTTTTATATTAACGTTCTGTAAAACAGACATCAATCCCATAAATACATTCACCATCATATTTGAAAAAAAAAAAAAATTATCCACTAACACAATTATCAATTACAATAATCCACAAATTAAATCATTTCTTCGAATATTTAAAAGTATTATAAAATCACATTGTCACATTTTTACTTCTACATTAAATTCCCATCAATTTTATCCTTACAACTAATTAATTCCCATTCAAATAATCATCAATAAATTATTTTAAAGTAAACAAAATTCAAGAACGAGATTTTTATATACATATCCATATATATTCATAGAGAAAAACCGTTTTCAACCATATAACTATTATTCCAAATATTCAAAATTCTGCTTTAAAAAAGCAATGAAGGGAAGTGATTATAATCACAATGAGAATCCAGTGATTATAATCATCTCCTCACCACACACCAATAAATCCACACAAATAAAAACCGTAAAATGAACCGACTTTAAATAATTACCACAAATAATTAAAAGAAAAAAAAAATTAAAAACTAACTAATTAAATCACCTCACGTTGTTAGTCGAAATAAAAAATATTATAGTCTCTACTCTTTGATATTTTAATAAATAAAAAAAACCTTTTTAATTCAAAAATAAATAATATACCGTGAATGAAATGTAAATATCGTCGACGCGCTGAAGGCGTTCGTCTTGCAAGGGACCAAGCAGCGAGTGGCTCTTCACAAGCAGTGTGAGGTCCCTTTATCCATATCGGTCTGAGCCAAAAATAGCGATCCGCCCCTTACATGGAAATCTACCGGTAAACCCGCACACACTATTCACCACCCGTCAGCGTGCCCATAGTCCTTAGTCGCCCTAAGAGATCGCGTCCGACGTCGCCCGTCGTCGACGGCTCGACACGGCGACGCCCCCCGAATCCAAATAAGGCGTCTAGTACCCCACCATCATCGCTACGACAACGTTTTTTAGATAGATGTACTATGAGAGGGAGCGAACCAAGCTCTTTCTCCCCTTCAAAGACGCGTTTGAGCTTGTTGTATACTGGGATAATGAAAAGTCTCTTCACTTTTGTGTTTTCTATCTCGCGTTCCATATCGACTCCGTCCAATTATTGTCGCGATCAAATTTTATTCTCGATAATTAACAATTTATTATTCATTTCGAGTTAACAAAAAAATATATATAAAAAAATTTCCACTTGATTTTATTTTATGGATTATTAATTTCTAATTTTTTTTTTTAATCACAAAGTCTATTGTTAGAATTTTTCTTTTTTTAAACACTTACATATTCAATTTGTGGCAGTCACGTGTGGAGAGTGGAAAAAATATTTTTATATATTTTATTATCCTTTTTTTCCTGTTTTCATTTTATCCATCAGCTATTGAATATTCGGGGTAGTAGAAGTATAGTTTTAAATATGTATAACAGTGGTCTTCGTCAATCTTGCTCACATTATGGTGACATATTCAACGAGAAATGCTATAGCATGTGTGAAATCGTCTCGATGGCACATCTGGATGCAGTAAAGAACACCCCGGGATGATGAGACACACGGCATGCGAGCACATGGTAAATGCGACTGATGATGGCGTTATGCGTGACCCTTGCACAAAATATCCAATCCACACACGATGTCAATGCCTGCTTAACCAGAAAAAAAAAATGATTATAGACACAAAAAAATCATTGATAAAATTTTTTATAACCATGTATAATTGTTTTGATGAATTAACTCACCTAGTTCAGGTCGAGGGGAAGTTGAATAAAATTTATTTACTTGGAATTATTTGTTCTCAACTTGAAATTTTTGAGTATTCCTATTTGTAGAATGTAATCTCCGACAGACGAAAAATACAAGAGAAAAAAAAAAACAAAATCCAGAGATCACGGAATTTATCTAATATTAACATATTTTTTTTTGGTTTTGATATAAAATTGAATTTTCATGAGTTTATAATCGAACAGGAGCAAATACTTTTGTAATTCAATAATACATGATAAATGTATTGATATGAGTAAATGTAATATGTATAAAAAACTGTGAAATACGAAAATTGATCATGCTAATATAGTTAGTATTATATTCTAAATATATACATATATATTGAGAACATCGTACTAAAATTAAATTGAAGCTTATGTAATTAATTGAAAAGCCTTGTGATAATTGCAGATATGCACCTTTTCGATTATGTAATTAACAGTTGATATTATTGATTAAAAAAATATTCTGCCGATGCAATTAACGTCGTCGAAAGAAGGTGGACATGTTGATTTACTGTACGTAACTAATTTATATTTCTAATTAATTTTAAAATTACGAAATCGTAGTAATTATGGTCCAAGGTTGGTAATAAATAATTCTAAAATAATATGAGTGATAAACAAATGATAGGTATAGATATAAAAACCGAAATGAAAGCATTGTGAATTGAACTGTCTGTAAGAATATAAGGTAGTATTTATTCAATAAGATGTTAACTTAAATATATACAAAAGATGAAATTTGTGCTTGAATGACGGCAATCGTCACGACACTAGCTAAATACAAAAAAAAAATAATTGCATAATGTAGTAAGGTGACGAAGCAGTGCGGCAATATGCGATGTTTCAAACATAATTTTAATAACAAAAGCTTTTGAGAGAAACTTCTTAGAAGCACTTGCGGTGGACGATGCCTGGGCCGGATTCGTCGTATTCTTGCTTGGAGATCCACATTTGCTGGAAGGTGGACAAGGAAGCAAGGATTGAACCACCGATCCATACGGAGTATTTCCTTTCAGGTGGAGCAATGATCTTGATCTTGATGGTTGATGGAGCAAGAGCGGTGATTTCTTTCTGCATACGATCAGCAATACCTGGGTACATGGTGGTACCACCAGAGAGAACATTGTTTGCGTACAAGTCCTTACGGATATCAACGTCACACTTCATGATGGAGTTGTAAACGGTCTCGTGGATACCGCAAGATTCCATTCCCAAGAATGAAGGTTGGAAAAGTGCTTCTGGGCAACGGAATCGTTCGTTACCAATGGTGATGACTTGTCCGTCGGGAAGTTCATAGCTTTTCTCGAGTGAAGTTGAAGCAGCAGCGGTGGCCATTTCTTGTTCAAAGTCCAAAGCGACATAGCAAAGTTTTTCCTTGATATCGCGAACAATTTCTCGCTCAGCTGTAGTGGTGAATGAGTATCCTCTTTCGGTGAGGATTTTCATGAGGTAATCGGTCAAATCACGACCAGCCAAATCCAAACGGAGGATGGCATGAGGTAAGGCATAACCTTCATAGATTGGGACAGTGTGAGAGACACCATCACCAGAGTCCAAGACAATACCGGTGGTACGACCAGAAGCGTAGAGGGAAAGAACAGCCTGGATGGCGACGTACATGGCTGGGCTGTTGAATGTCTCGAACATGATTTGTGTCATCTTTTCACGATTGGCCTTGGGGTTGAGTGGTGCCTCAGTCAAGAGGACTGGGTGTTCTTCGGGTGCAACTCTCAATTCATTGTAGAATGTGTGATGCCAGATCTTCTCCATATCATCCCAGTTGGTGATGATTCCGTGCTCAATTGGGTATTTCAAAGTGAGGATACCTCTCTTGCTTTGAGCTTCATCACCGACGTATGAATCTTTTTGTCCCATACCGACCATCACACCCTGATGCCGGGGTCTACCAACAATGCTGGGGAAGACAGCACGAGGTGCGTCATCTCCAGCAAAACCGGCCTTGCACATACCGGATCCATTGTCTACAACTAAGGCAGCTACTTCGTCGTCACACATTGTGGGGCTTTGTTAAATTCAGATTCACTGAAAAAAAAAAACCAAATTTCAATACACTGTGATATGAACACAACTAATGACAATATCTATTCATCACAATTATATTCGTATATATTTAGCTTTATTCTTCAATGCCAATAATCACGTTTTTTATTTGAGAATGATTAAGTTACAATGATATTTAAATAAATATATTTTTTCAATTTGTTACAGATATACGGAAGAATTGACCCAATTGCCTATAAAACGATGGTCCGGTAGCGAGGAGTGGCCGCTATACACATGCGATACTATTTTGAGTCAGCGTGCTCTATGTTTAGACGTAAGCGCGGTCGCTCCCTATAAGTTCAAGCGGTGGATTATGAACCCCCCGACGCAGCGCGCTCACATCAACCGTTGCAGGCACGACGATGTTAAGCATAACGTATTGAGTGTGCCAAAATTATGCCTCAACCGGACGACAAAAAGATCCAAGAATCCGGCCGTAGAATCTACAGCTGATAAATTTATTGCACTTACTCGAGTTCCAAATAATTTATTATTTACAATAACAAGATGAATTCCCACACTTTTTAATATTAAAAAACATGAAATTCTATTACATTATTATTTCTAATTAAACTTTCAACTTTCATTCATAAAACGTTAAATTCAGTATCCGTAATTTTTGATAATTCTTTAATTTTCTAATTATTTTCATATTCAATCAACAAATAAATTTATAAATTCATAATATTTATAATACGGACGATAAATAAAAAATTTCAGATCCCACAAAATTATAAAATCACTAAATTAAATCACAAATAGACAAATGCGATTAAAAAAAATAAATAAAACCGAGAATAATAAAATAAAAAATTCTTTTGAATTATATAAACACGACGGTAGCTGTGATACAATATTCACACAAAATAAAAAAAAAAATTTTAAAAATTAAAAAGTCTAAGAATTAAATTTCGAAATAAAATTAATATCTCCTGGAGTCTACGTACCGTACACGGGACAGAGTATGTTGGCGTCTGTGCTCTGATCAACGTCGCGACGTCGAATATATGCTCTCCAGACGCCCCCGCATTTATGTACGATAGAATTTAGTCGACAGGCACGAAAAAGGCGTGCGTCTCGGAACGTCGTGACGCTCACCCAACTAGGTGGGCTTCCAATGCAGCTCGCAGTACTGGACTCGCTACTTTTTTACTTTTGCATCATCTAGATTTTTATTTTTCTTTTCATACACAATATCCGTTCCACTAATGACTTCCTTCATCCATTTCGATAATCCGATACTCTCAAATGCTGCATCAGACTTATTTATCTTGCCCTTAATTTAGCATTTCATCATTTCCAACAGAAAAATATTTATCAAAGATACCTTTGTCTTATGATAAAAATAAATAAATTGCCCTTGAAGTGAAATGAAAAATTCGACAATTGATTTATATATTCATTGTTATTAATAATCTGCAGTAAAATTCCTCTCCAAAATTAAATTCGTGATGAAAAATTGTCACAATTAACTCTGATATGCATTTTAATAATTGACTTCAACGTCATTAAATCAATCATCATCTGCACATTTATATAATAATTTAATTTAAATACATATAAATATTCGTACGTGTATATATATAATTTTGTAACATTATTATGAAATGAGGTGAGTTCCTAATTAAAGAATTATTTAAATATCTAAATGTGGCTCAAACATTTTTAACCCATCATCAATAAATTTTATAAATTTAAATGCAGGAAAAAAAATTATTCAATCCTCCATCGTTTTAAAATTTTATTACAATTCAAATAATACATTCATGATGCATTAAAATTAATTAAAAAAATAAAACTAAAAATCTATGTATAGTGTTATATACATTAAAATGTTGAGGTCTAGTGAATTAAATAATTCGCATGATCAATTTGTAAACACCCCAGCAAGGTCGGACAGGTAGGCGCGTACACGTCACAACACAATAGTTATTTTAGCATCAGACGCATCTTCATCTGCATGTCAGTGCTCACCATACTAAGTCATATTCGTGTGATCGCAAGTCACGTCTCATCCCCACTTATACATGATAGTATGATAGTTGAATACATACATGTAGCTTTTAAATGGCGAAATAATCTTGAAAATGTATTAGTATATACATCAAGAATATATATTTATGTGTACATCTATATATAGAGCAATATATAATGATGAATTTCTAGTAATTCTTTGAGGGTATATAATATATGAATATTACATATAGAAGTTGAGCTAATACATGCAGCAATCACTGAACTTTCTGCCAATCCCACGAGGTCGTTACGCATCGACATCAGCATGTTATTCCAAGACTGATATTCTATTTATATAAAATTTGTTTGGTGGTATCATTTTAAAAATGCCTGTTAATTTATGACCCACTTTTATTTTTTTCTCACTAAAATTAGTTTCATATCTGTTTAGTGTCGAAGTTGAAAGGAAAAATTATTAAATTTTAATAGACTGAATATAAATATAATATTTTTTTTATTCTTTGTAATTATATAGTTTGGCAAAATTTCAGTGAATATTTATATGCTAATTTTACATGTGTATTATTGTTCTGCTTTGTGGAGAAATAAATAATAGTGAGAGGAAAATTGATGGGTAAGAAGGAAATAATATAATGGTTTATAAAAAATGATAATAATTTTGAAGAATAAATAATAAATGATGATGTAAGATAATGCTATATTTGCCTTGACAATAAATTGACATATTGTATATAAGAATAATAATATATAATGTATAATATTTACAAAATAAATAAGTATATTATATTGTATATAGACGTATATCAGTGGCTTCGCTTTGGTAAAACTGAATGATGATGATGTGAACGTGAAGGAGAGGGACAAATATCAACAGGATTTAACTATTAATCATGTATTGTATAACAACAATATGTTTATCTCGTGGTGAGGAAACAGGTGTGGGTAAAAATTGTCTCGCGTTACAGAAAGGAAGCGTCGTGTTGCCAAATAAGTGAGCATGACTCGAACGCACACCATTGGAATGTCAAACATTGTCTTATATTCGTTTCCTAGTTGACCAGGATAGCCGTTTCGCTTTCACGAAATATACAATCGGATTTCTGGCCAATGTTTTATTGTCATATAATTATTCAAGGTTTGTTTTTCATTTGGACGTCCTTTTATCTATAATGTTGATTGGTGTTATTGAATCCAATGGTGATTGATCAAGCCTGAAAAGCTGACACTCTGGGTAACACGCTGTAAACACGAAGAATTAATCTCACTGCACACTGACCCCGATTTTCCATGGTCGAGTCCCTGCGTTATTTCATTCTCGCAATGTGTTTATGTATGTTTTGTTGCGGTCGTTCAGGCCCAATGCTCGTTGGCTTTGTGCCTATCATGCAGTGAATAAGGAGGACTTGTGACTTGGCAACAAGGCTACGTTGGTATACAATGAGCATGGTTAATAGCAATACGATGAAACGTGACAGTATAATGATAACTTTATGAATATATACGTGAGCGCACGTATAGTTTGATGACATTGGACGAATGCATTTGCAATGTCATGATATATTTCCTTATTGTTGGAACGCATTCGTTTAAAGTTCCAGGTGTTTATAATGTCGTTTATACAATTATAATGCTTAGAAGCACTTGCGATGAACAATGCCAGGGCCGGATTCGTCGTATTCTTGCTTGGAAATCCACATTTGCTGGAAGGTGGACAAGGAAGCAAGGATGGAACCACCGATCCATACGGAGTATTTCCTTTCAGGTGGAGCAATGATCTTGATCTTGATGGTTGATGGAGCAAGAGCGGTGATTTCTTTCTGCATACGATCAGCAATACCTGGGTACATGGTGGTACCACCAGAGAGAACATTGTTGGCGTACAAGTCCTTACGGATATCAACGTCACACTTCATGATGGAGTTGTAGACGGTCTCGTGGATACCGCAAGATTCCATTCCCAAGAATGAAGGTTGGAAAAGTGCTTCTGGGCAACGGAATCGTTCGTTACCAATGGTGATGACTTGTCCGTCGGGAAGTTCATAGCTTTTCTCGAGTGAGGTTGAAGCAGCAGCGGTGGCCATTTCTTGTTCAAAGTCCAAAGCGACATAGCAAAGTTTTTCCTTGATATCGCGAACAATTTCTCGCTCAGCTGTGGTGGTGAATGAGTATCCTCTTTCGGTGAGGATTTTCATGAGGTAATCGGTCAAATCACGACCAGCCAAATCCAAACGGAGGATGGCATGAGGTAAGGCATAACCTTCATAGATTGGGACAGTGTGAGAGACACCATCACCAGAGTCCAAGACAATACCGGTGGTACGACCAGAAGCGTAAAGGGAAAGAACAGCCTGGATGGCGACGTACATGGCTGGGCTGTTGAATGTCTCGAACATGATTTGTGTCATCTTTTCACGATTGGCCTTGGGGTTGAGTGGTGCCTCAGTCAAGAGGACTGGGTGTTCTTCGGGTGCAACTCTCAATTCATTGTAGAATGTGTGATGCCAGATTTTTTCCATATCATCCCAGTTGGTGATGATTCCGTGCTCAATTGGATATTTCAAAGTGAGGATACCTCTCTTGCTTTGAGCTTCATCTCCGACGTATGAATCTTTTTGTCCCATACCGACCATCACACCCTGATGCCGGGGTCTACCAACAATGCTGGGGAAGACAGCACGAGGTGCGTCATCTCCAGCAAAACCGGCTTTGCACATACCGGATCCATTGTCTACAACCAAAGCGGCAACTTCGTCGTCACACATGTTGTTGCTTGTTTAATATCTCTGTAACAACAATGAAAAAAAAAAAACCTCAATCAATATATCCTTCTTCCAATCTAGCAAATGAGTCAATTTATCCAAAAATAAATTATATAAAAGACATAACAAATCAAAAAAAAATATCGTTATTAGAAATATCTTTAATTCACAAATCAACTTCTCAAAAGAAAAATGATAATTATTTTTCTTCTGTTCACTGAATATTTTTTTTCCCCTCTCAATTTCACTCGTCACTTTATTATTTTCCCAACACTATACAACTTTTATTTCTTTCCAATTCTTTACATTTACTTCATCTCAATTTCAATATCCAAACATAAATAATTTATGAAAAATAAAAATGAAATCTTGAATAAACTAAAATCAATTCCAAATAATAAACAAAAACAAATCCAACAGTAAAAAAATGAATTTTAAATATGAACAGCAGCAAATATAAATGTTACTAACCGTATGGGGATGAAGTAGTGAATTGACGCGCGGCTGAGAAGCGGCTGAGCTCTGGAAGTTCAGCGTCGAGTAGATATAACATGCGTGGTCTCGTGCGACCGCTACCGAAGATGGGCACGGTGAGTCTCCAGGGGTGGCCAACATATCTGCCCACGCCACACTGCCCACGCCCAGTCGCGCAAAAAGCTCAAAAATATTAGTGCATTCAAGCGGTAAGCTGCGGCATCGCTTTTACACATTCTCTCGCACCGTCTTTGGACGACCCTGTCTTTTGCCCTTTCAACACTCATCCAAATTTGTTTTCTGATGATTGAAAGTTATGCAAACCTCCACCCTCAATTTCTATTCATTCCTCTATTTATTCTTTTCTTCATTTTTATATTTCATTTCTTTCTAATTTGTCTTGTTGAAATATTAATAAACGCTTTCTCGTTGAAATTCACTTAATGGAAATAGAAAATTATTTTTTATTTCGATGTACTCCACTATGTTGCAATATTCCGATGTAAACATATTTATTTTTATTCATGTACGACGTTTGATGATATAGAAAATAAAAGAATTAAGGTATCATACTTGCTGCTTCAATTGTTTTGTTAATTTTCGATAAATAAATTTATGTCATAGATGAAAAATGTATTTGTTTTGGAAAAGAAAAATAAATATGTATATTGGATGATCTCAATGGCTAAATAAGTCGTGGTGCTTTGAGATTAATTTTGCACCGAGTGAAGATATTTCTGATGTAGAAGAATCAGGCATCTCACTCGTGATAGTAAGTATAGTAAGTTTAAAAAAAAACTAATTCTCGCGGCCCCACAACCTCGATGTATTGAAGGAAAAATAGTGGGCTACCCAACATGTATTAGAGAACGTTTTTTACAATAATATCTCAGCGATTAAATAGTATTTTCACGATACTATCTGGATGAACAATCATTTTCATTATTTTTGATGTTATTAATTATCAAAAATGATACTAAAATTATGTTATTAATACTACAGGTATTAAATCATTATTTTTATTATCTCAATTCCATGTTGACAGATAAATCTTCAAATAAATATTTAAGCATGAAAAATATAAAATTTTTAACGAACAAAGACAAATAAAGAATTTATTCTAAATAAATATTTCTAAATTAATTTGTTAATTCGTAAAATATGTAAATTATTTGTATAACTAAAGATTATAAAAATTTTTAATGATAAATAGTTCAAATACCAAAATGAAAAACAAATAAAAAGATCATTTTTATTGTGGTGTTTATCAAAACCGGTTTTGATCAAAATTTATTATCAAAATAATTTAAATATTTCAATAATAATATTAAATCAAAACCGGTTTATCCCCGAAGTAACATAGCATGGACTCTGATTGTAAATAAATAATCGCAACATCTATAACTTGATTGTACTTGTTGAAGTAACATTAGAATATACACACAATGGTTGTGAATGTTCAGCGAGTTAAAATTTTATAACTATCAAACAATATACCACATGAATTTTTATTATTACAGCGATAAGTCAACAGAGAAAAGTTTTATTTTAATTTGTATGACAATAAAGTAGATTAATTGTATTTTATAATTATCATTGAGATTATTCGTCATTGCATCACGAACAATCAATAATTATTATCATTTCATATTAACATATATTGAGGTTGTGATTTGTAATTTTCCAATTTGTCATCATTTACATGGCTCAGTGGTGATTGTCACTGTGAAACGTAATAGTTGAAGTGGGGGGACAACCGTTTATGGTATAAGTCCAAGTTCAACAACAGCCAGATATCAGTTGTGCTCGATGAATCAAGCTAACAAAAGTGATTTTCAATCGAAGATGTTATTAACGTGAGTTTTTTTTTTTTTTTTCATAATAATTCATTGGTAAATAATTATCTAAAGTTATTTACAATAATATTCAATTATTTTCTATCTTCATTCCTCTTTTTGTTCTATTCTCAAATCACTTATCATTAATTATGAATGTAAAACTATCAAAGTATTACAATTGCTTGCAAATTAAAAATTATATAATCAAATTTTCAGATTCGAATTCATCATTGTATTGTTCAAAAATTTTTCCAGATCATATTACATATTATGCCTGACCTTGGTTAGTTTAATAACTATTCTACCATCGCCGTGTTACGCCGAGTTTCATAAAAAATCTGTTGTTGATGATCCAGAATTTTTACTAAAGGCAAAAAATCTGTTGAATACAATTAATATCGGTTATGGTGAATGGCAAAGTAAAGCGGTTATTGCTGGTTGGGCGTACGCCTCTAATATTACCGATGAGAATCTCGCTAATCAATTAAATGTTTCTGCACAATTTGCTGATTATTCTCGTGAAATATATAAAAATATTAGTGAATTTAATTGGCGCGACATTAATGATTATGATATACACAGGCAATTTGAGCTATTATCCACTCCCGGTGCTAGCATTTTATCACCAGAAGTAAGTTCAACTCTTGAAGAAAGAGAATAAAAAAACTAATAATTCAATTATCAAGTTATATTTTCTTATTTAAACTTTTAATTTTTAATATTTTACACTTTTCATCACTCACAGAAATACACACAGTACGATGAAATCATTAACAAGATGCAGAGTACATATTCAACCGCGAAAATTTGTAATTTTACATCGCCCACTCAATGTAATCTTGAACTTGAACCTGAAATAACGGAAATAATGATAAATAGCCGAGATCCAGAAGAATTAAAGCACATATGGAAATCTTGGCGCGATGCATCTGGAAAAAAAGTTAGAAATGATTTTATAAAATACGTGGAATTGAGCAATGAAATTGCTCGATTAAATAATCAAACAGATATGGCGGCATTTTGGATGAAAGAATATGAAGATGAAAATTTTGCGCATAAAATTGAGGAACTTTGGCAACAGCTTAAGCCATTTTACTTACAAATTCATGCGTACGTACGTCGACAACTACGTAACAAATATGGTGAAAAGATTATTTCAAAGGATGGCCCAATACCAGCGCATCTGCTTGGTAACATGTGGGCACAAACTTGGAATAACATTGCTGACTTTACCACACCATATCCTGGTAAAAAATTACCAGACGTTACTGACGCCATGCTTAAACAAGGCTACGATGAAGTAAAAATATTTCGCGTCGCTGAAAATTTTTTCACATCATTAAATTTGAGCGCTATGCCTGAAACATTTTGGAACAAATCAATATTAAAAAAACCAGATAATGTTGAACTCATTTGTCATGCAAGTGCATGGGACTTTTATGATGGAAAAGATTTCCGAATTAAACAGTGTACGCGCATTAATATGGAGGATTTATTAACAGCACATCATGAAATGGGACACATTCAATATTTTTTACAATATAAAAATCTACCGACCGTTTATAAAGAGGGAGCAAATCCTGGATTTCATGAGGCTGTAGGTGATACAATTTCATTGAGTGCATCAACGCTGGAGCATCTTAAAGAAATTGGTTTACTTAATGAAGTAGATACTGATGATGAGGCAATGCTCAATCAATTATACTTAAAGGGTCTTAATAAAATTGTATTTTTACCATTTGCATACATGATGGACAAATGGCGATGGGGCGTATTTCAATCAACCATTCTTCCGGATACATATAATTGTAATTGGTGGAAACTCGCTGAAGAATATCAAGGAATAGCACCGCCTGTAGAACGTTCAGAAGATGATTTTGATCCAGGCGCAAAATATCATACTATTGCTAATGTTGAATATCTCAGATATTTTATTAGTTTTGTCATTCAATTTCAATTTCATAAAGCACTTTGTATTGAGGCTGGTGAATATGATCCTGCTGATCCGTCAAATAAATTATTGAGCCAATGTAATATATATGGAAGCAAAGACGCTGGAAAATTATTTCAGTAATATTATATTTTATTAAGCGTTAAATAATAAATGTTATCTCAATGATAATCTTATCTAATTGTAAGTTGACGTAACTTTTGATATGTTTATCTTTATTAAAGGTCAATGTTGGAGCTGGGATCTTCAAAACCGTGGCAAGATGCAATGGAGAAGATAACTGGACAACGACATATGGACGCGAGTGGTCTTATTGAGTATTTTAAACCATTGATAGACTGGCTAGAAGCTGATAATGCAAAAAATGGTGAATTTATTGGCTGGAAACGTACTGCAAAAAGTAATGATTGTTTCATTTTTCTTTTATTTTTTATTGATAACAAAATTTTAGTTCAAAATAATTATGAAATATTTTTATTTTAGGTTGCGCCAAAAATCTTTAGAAATAATAATTTCCAAATATGGAAATGAAACGTTCATGAGATGAGATTTTCAGACGTTTTAATTAACAAAAACTTAAATTTTGCATGTAATAAATGGAAGAATATTCAATTAAATGAACAAGTGCGATTATTATTATTATAAATTCATGCACTCATTGACATACAACATCCAGTGTTGATTTATATAATTGTCTCCAAGTTACACTTTCAAATAAACACATAAAACAATTATGTCAAATGTACCAAAATATGTGGAAGAAGAAAAAAATGAATCATGGAGAACTCACATATGGAGATATTTTTTTTTAACTTACGATGACACAAAAATATCATTTAGTGTAAAAATTTCCACACTTAATTTAAATCAACGCTGCAAAATAAAAAATACTGTTAATATTATTTTCCACGTCCGCGACCAGGTCTGCCTCTTGCTGCTGATTTTCCACCACCACCTCTACGAGTCGGTGCTTTGTCTTTACTTGTTGACGCAGCGGGTTTACTTGATGCCACTTTTTTCGCCTATAAAGCAATTCAAATAATTATTATTATCATCAACATCGTAAAATTACTTGATGAAACTGATTAAAATCAAAGACAATATCAAAATTACCTTCACCATTCGATCACTATCTAAATTATCATCATCATCATCATCACCATCATCTTCATCATCATTATCTGATTCACCATAGTTTTCCGCTTCATCAATAAAACCAGAATCCTGTGGCTCAATACCGCCTTTTTTCTTTGTTGCTGCACCCATAGAAAACGATGTTGGTACTGCACTTTTATTATATGCTCGGGTAAACGCGGCCTTCACCTTCGAATCAACTGATTGCATAGGATCACGCTCGCCCGGCCAGAGAGAAACTTCAACAAGGGCATCCAAATCGTCCCTGAAATAAAAATAAATGAATAAATAAACAACAAAGTTATTTCAATAGAAACTAAATAAATAATAAAATCAAATTACCTCAATAAATGATAATGATTCATTGTATTTATCGCTTTTACAACACCTTCACTTCCCTCAGTTACTAATGGTCGCAAAATTGCATCTCTCAATGGTTTTAGATAATCTATGTTGATAGCCTCTTTACTTGCGCCAGTCACTAAACGTGTATGAACTGTAATTTCTTGGAGTAATCTATCAAATTTGCCCCTTTTTGAATTGCGCCCAAGCCAAGATGGAAAATTTATTTGTCCACCAATGTAACCTGACATAAGTGAACCTGGTATTACTGATGAGTAACACGCTTGTATTGATAACATTGACCAACTGCCATTGTTACGAATTGACTTTTCCACCAGATCACCCATTGCTAAACTGTCAGCACTATCAGCAATTCTCTGCAATATTTCGTTTCTAGATAAATAAAATAATTAATTAGTAAAGTTATATGCATTACAAATATAATAAAAAAATATTGCATATTAAATATAACACTTACTTTGGACATTTTGGCACAACAGTAAGATAGTTTTCTTGAACGAATAATCCAGCAATATTGTAATCATGAAAGAAAAGATCAGATTTATCATGTATGCTCATAGTTTTATGTTCTTCAGCACTAAAAACTTTACGTACAACATCCCATGGACCTATTCTCAAATCTTTATTCACACGTTTGTCATTTTTTTGATCATTGTTTTGCGATCCACTGACAAGCATGGCTAAATGATTAATTACTTGTCTTATATCTTGATTAGTTGATATTATTAATTGATCTAAATTTTCAGTCGTTATAGTAATATTTTCCTTGCAGCACAATGATTTCATAGCACCCCTAATTTGTTCAATCCGAGGTTTTTGAAAACGCAACTCAAATGTATAATTCGATAGTGTTCGCATTTTTGGATTATTACGATCATTACATATACAAACAATTGGAATTTCTGTTGATTTTATTAAAGATATTAATTCTTGTAATCCACCACGATCTTCATTCCCCGCCATCCCATCAACTTCATCCATTAATAAAACTGGTTTGGATGATGTTTTTGATTGTGAATTAATTGAATAAAATCCTTTGACCGTAGTGTTCGATAATAAAGAGGAAATTTCCTCTTTCAACAGTCGTTTGCTACGTGTATCAGATGCATTGAATTCCAATAAATCATAGCCCAATTCATTACAAACAACTTGAGTCGTAGTTGTTTTGCCAACTCCAGGTGGTCCAGATAATAAACAAGCTTTAAAGAATGACCCATCATCATTTTTTGCCCATGGTGATGGTTTTGTAGGTTTAACTTTACCATTCTGATTTTTATGCCAATTTTGTAACCATGTATAGAATTTTTTCGCTACGCTTTTATCGCCATGTTGACCTATTATTTGTTTCATAGATTTTGGTCGGTATTTTTCGACTAAAGCTTGAGCTTCACCAATATACGAAACTCTTATACTATCATTTTTCGCTGTTTTATTGTCTATATTTTGAATTGTTGAAGATTTTATTTCTACGTTTGATTCTGGAGGTGTTGTAATTTTTTTCTCAGCAATTTCATGCTTTATTTCCTCTGGCGATTGAGCTATATTACTTTCAGGTGATTTTACAAGCTTTGTGGGTTTTAATTCGATCTTTTCTGGTGACTTTTGTATCGGTGGAGACGACTCTTCTGATGCTGGCTTGACGAGAGTTGCTGGCGGTGATAATTTTTTCTTTTTACTGCGACTATGAATAATTTTACTAGAATTTTTAGCTGGTCGCGTTCGAATCATGTCCAGCAGCTCATCTTCAGATATTTGTTTTATATTGTAACTACGTGCTTTAGCCAATTTTGATTCACCGGCTGGCTCACCAACAACGAGATAATCAGTTTTTTTTGATACAGCTTTCACAACACGTCCACCATATTTCTCTATTAATTCATCAAGTTCTTCGCGCTCAAGTGAATCCATAACACCAGTAACAACAAAACTCAAACCAGCTAAACAATTTTCTGATCCATTTGGAATTGGTTTTGAGCCAGGATTTCTAGCGCCACCTCTGTGTAAATATGCTTGATATGCCTCGATGTGTTGTTTTTTTTTAGCAATATGTTCCTCAATTAATTCAGCTTTTTCATCATTATGTGATACCTTTCTTTTTTCCGGTTTCTTTTCAATTACAATATCCAATTTTGGTTTATTTTTGTGAGATGTAATTGGTTTTGTTATAATATTTAATGTTTTCGATTGATCGGCATTTTTGTTCTCAATTTCTTCATTGCTATCTAACTTTAATTTTTTCGGCAAAGTATCTGCATCACTAGAATTATTCTTTCTTTTTCCAGTTGTTTGAGTTTCTATGGTATCAGCTGAACACATAGCGTCTATTTCAGACATATCAATTTGACGCAATGTTGCTTCAAAATCCTCATCGTCATGAATCGATGCTTCTTCATCTTGTAATTTTTTTGGCACTGGCAACGTATCACCTCTCTTAATTGGTCTTTTTTCAAAAATACTGTCAATACTGATTGGTTTTAGACTTTTCTCAGTTTTTTTTACCAAGTTTTTAGTTATACTTTTAGATTTTTTGTGAATTGTTTCATCATCCGAATCAGATAAAGCACGTGTCGTACCTTTCCTAGCTGAAGGCTAAGATTATAGAAAAAACAAACAAAGAGAAGAATTAAATGAATAAATAAAGCGTAAAATTAATAAAAAAATTTATTTTGCAAAATTATTCGTACCTTTTTAACTGGCTCCTTTAATTTTGTTATTGATTTATTTGAATCTTCTTCATCAGACGATGATATTGCTTGTCTTTTTTTAGTTATTGTTGAATTTGCATTTTTCGTAGGTTTCTTTGAACCACTTAGATTAAAATACGATCTAATATCCTGGAAAAAAACACAATGAACATTTAAATAATTAATCATAACATGTTATTAACCTCTAAAATCCTGTCATGAGTAAATTTATATAATTTTTACTTTTAAAAATAAAATAATAGTACATACTTGTGACATAATTAATGAAGTTAGGATAAAAAGGTGAATAAGAGCTTTACAATGTTCAATAATGACATCAACTACAAAAATAATTAATTTACAATTGATTAAATTATACAAATTTCCACAAATATCGCAGTAAATTTACTCCGAAAATACGACGACACAACGATGACATAAATTACGTGCAACCATGGAGAATAGAGACAGGAGCCGACACTTGGGGCCGGCAAAAATGTTGGTAAATGTCTTCGGTGAAGCAGTTCCACAATCGACTACTCGTGTCGCTGTTTTCACGGATGCACAGATCATTTGTTGGAGGAAGGGAATGAAATCCCGCCTCTATAGGTGGTAGAGAGGGAATTTTTCCTGCTTCACTTCGTCGCAGTTACTTACTGTCAGTAGCGACAAAATAGTCAATTCGAAGGGTGGGTTGTATTCCTTCTGCTATTAAATATACATTTTTGACGTATTAGTATATATAAAGAGTAACCCATAACTTCATTAAAAAATCAATTGAGGGTAAATATTCAACGTATCTCATTATTGTTCTTTTCAGTTATTGAAATCAAGTCTAATAGAATATTAAATTTTTTCTCCAGATTATAAAAAATATTTATAATGTCGTCACTCCAAGTCATCGAACGCTCTTTAAGGGAATTGAATTTAGGACAAAAAACATATACGTTTGCACAATTATTGAAAGATGTAGATGCACTTGTAATGCCGAAAAATTGGGTATATATGAATTATAAGAATGAATTTATAATGTTTGTGGAGTTAGCTCCACCCAACTACTTTGAGGGAAAGAAAATTGTTGTGATAAATTCCATGGATGTTAAATTTTTTAATGAAGGCAAACCAGTGCCATGGATTTCATGTGAAGAAGTAGGATCAAAGCATAAACTCGAATATATTTTGGATGCATATGATTCAATATTATCTTTGGAATAATAATGACTATTTTGCATGAATTTCAAATTGTATATATAACAAATCAATATGGTACATCTGTTTATATGTCAGACTAAATTTTCTAAATTATGTAAAATATGAACCTCTATCTTGATGGAAATTTGATGAAAAAATTTTATCTGAACATATGTTCATAATTTTAACGAATGTTTGATAATATATTATGTCAATTTTCAATGAATTTTTTGGATTAGTGACCATACGATATTGTAAATCATATTAATTTTTTGTAATATAATAATATATATTCGTAATATTCGATATTTTTCCATAGTTCAATTCATGATACAAAAGACAATTCAGATTGAACAATCCCACTCTACAGTTTACATGAATCCTATATGTATTCGTTTGTTTATATGAAAAGTAAATTTGAAAGAAACAATTGTTTGTGAAACTTTTTTTACTTGGTATTCAATGTTTCATTTCTACATGCAAAAAAAATAATTCAACAAAAAATTAAGCACTACTGGAAATCGGAGTATTCATCGGAATCTCCAACCAATAAATGGAATAAAAATTATTTAAAGTAGTTATTTTGCAGCACATATATCTTTTTTGAATCATTTTTTAGTTATATTGATCTATATTTAAAGCACATGTATAACCATATACAGTCCACACAAATAAAGTTGTTCAAATAATAATTCTCGAATAATAATACGAATTGTCAAAATTATTGAGTTTCATATAATAAAAAAACATTTTTATCTGATAATCTGCTACATAAAAAATAATGTTATTTGATATAATGTACGTATGAAAATTATTATCAATTAACATCGCCGATATGAAAAAAAAATAACCAAAATATATTATTTATGACCAACACAGTATATGCCCTTACTTATTTGTTTATGTTTATTCTATTGATTTTTGAAAAAATATGCATACTGCAAATCCTCAACAGCTGATGTGCATAATGTGGCAGAATGAACAGCAATTATATTCGCATATTTAATATTACAGTGAAGGTGTAACAATTTGATTTCTCGGAAATGAATGACTTTCAATGTTATCGTCAATGATAAAAGCAATTTTAATTTAATAATGATCTAGAAACTTGAAACTCTTTAATGAAAAATGTCTCTAAAATTCTCATCTCACCGAAAATTGCGTTTAATATTGGATTCAACGATTTAATAATATGATTTAATAATTAGAGAACTATTATATAAATATAATATAAATAATATAAATTTCAAAATTTGTTCATTTTGGCAAAGCGAAAATAATGCAAAACTTCAAATGTAAATGTTTTTTTGCATTTTTCTCATTAACGGTTATATATTCTCATCAATATAAGTCAGCTGGAAAAAGTTTTAGATCATGCAAAATTTTCTATAACAGCTGTTGTTCTTATATTTTTTTTTTACGAATTCCCATAACTCCCAAAGATAAAACACTCGTACATATATTCTATACATAAAATTCATCTATATATATGCACACATTTCCACACCACCTATGAGGTAGTGTACTTGGCGCATTTTTTTTAACGTGGTTTCCCCAGTAGGTATATTCCACGATGTATGTCTATTTTCTGTTTCTTCCCTCTTGTGAGTGTCTTTTAGAGTATATCTTTAAAAAAAAAAAATGAATGAAATAGATTAATATTTGACTTTCAATTAACCTCATAAGGATTCTCATGTCTATCATTGCAGTACTTGGTACAATTATTTTGCAATAAAACTTACCTTGACAATTGATATACATTCTGCAGGGGTATTACAATTTGGCCGTTTTGCGAGCCTGCCTCGTTTTTTCGTGCAAAACTTTATTCATATGCTGGTTCGTTGATTTAGCCAGCATATGGCCACGCATTATGAGGTAAAATTTTATAATTCGCTTGCTAAGGGTTTTCCAATGCTCGGAGCATCCCACCATATGACAGGATACGAAATCATCTTCTATAGCATAACATATTTTAAAAAATGTGTCTAGCTGTAGATGATCTTTCGTAATCACTTTCATAACGTGGTTTTCCAACACACTTAACAACGAAATCAATGATCTTGATGGATATTTCAATCCTCCTCTATCCATCAAATCGATCATTAAATAATCTTTTACCATTTCGGAGCCGTCTGTGATAATATTTTCCAGGCATGCAGTGCATTTTGTCCACGCCCCACATTTTTTCGCCAAGTATCCGGCCATGTAGCCGATTATACTTGGGTGGACTACACTTTGCATTTGATCGTGATCGATAATGGTCGATATGCTCGGGTTATCACAAGAAGAATTATTTTCTTCAGTTAAAAACTCTAGCAATCTATCCCACATATCGGTTAGATCCTTCCTGGTGCCGTTTTGGATCTGCACCTCTTCATTATTTTTATTGTCGCTCATTAGAGCGTCCAATATTTCACCTCCAGAAATATTACTTCCCTTCGGTGGTTTCAATAATGAATATGTGCTCATCAGGTGGAACATTTTTCCAAACATGATCGAATCCGGATGGTCATTTGATCCACACACTTGTCGAGCCATGCTGAAAAAACGCTAAAATTATTTACTAGTAAGAATTCGATGTTCTTCTGTCAAACTCACTTCCAAAACATCCTGATTCAACCGATTTGGCATCAGATACTCGTAATGATGGGTTCCTGTGAGATATTCCAACAGCTCCAAAGTAGCCCGTAGAGATATTTTCAGCCCATAGCACGTAGAATCAGTAATAAATATATAATTTTTCTCTTTTGCAATGGTTTCCCATTCCTCCAGATACTTCAAAAAATTTATTATTTTCTGAAAACATTGAAAAATAATCATGTATAATTAGCATCTTATGATTTGTATAAATTATAAAATAGCTGGTTTGGAATGATTATAAAATGAATTGTACGCATGTATTTACATATGAATAATAATGAAAAAAACTTACTTCGTGCTCTACTGAATTCAATTTTAGGGCTCTTTGTCCTGACCGTAGCATCATAACATCAATAATGCCTTGAACACGATTAATGAATGCTACGGAGGATAGACAGTCCTCAAGGTCAGGATGGGCGTTCGTTGGATCATCTCGCCTCATATATAATTGCATTGCCGCAGAAACCCGATTTGAAAAATACTGAAAAATAAATTGCAATGTTTTTTTATTCACTATAACAATATATAATTACTTAAATCGAGATTTTATGTAATAAATATGATGCGTATTTTACCTCGAATGCCAATGGCACATTCATTTTCTGGTAAAATCTCGGATTCAGAGTATCTGACGTCAACTTGTAAGCCACTTTCAAATTGTCAGGCTGATTATTCTCAATCTCCAAAACGGCTTTCCAATGCTTTTTTTTTACGATGCCGTCAGGTGTCTGTAATCGAAGAAATTTTCATTTTCGTTAAACTCTCTTTTACAAGATTCAATATTTGTTATTTATTATAAACATTTGATATAATTGTCAACGATATTACTTACCCATATTTCTTCATTCTTTGCAATGGCATTTCTGAAGTTTTTAATCAGATGAGGAAAATCTGAGAAAAACCACAGTCGTCGCGATTCATCGCATGGATGTTGCGTGGAAATGTGGTGTTCGGTTATTCCGAAACGATCCCACATGCTTCGGTTCCACGAAGCTCCATCTGACACCACGGCATCACATTGGAATCCGGAATTTTCTAATAAAATTAGACATTCCAGGATGAGGCCCTCCAGGGATTTGCTATTGGCGCAACCTTTCGTTAGAAAGCATGCCAATGTTTGCACCCATTTCCCTCGGAATGGCTGAAACATTATGACCAAGGCATGATCTCCAAGTTGGTGTTTTTGCCGCTCAGGAGTATGATCTCCAAGGTCCACAAATCCCTGGAACACTCCGTTAGTGGAGTCGAATTTGATATTCTGTGAGAGTTTCATCTCATCTAACAGAATGCTTCCTAAAAAAAGATATTAATAATTATATCATATTATATATTTTATTACATTTTCTATCCATCTGATGCTCATATAAATAAGTGAATCTGGATTTTTATCAAGTTATTTTATATTTATTTACCTCGTGTATCACATGGATCCATTTCTGATGATTTTTTTTTCAAGATATTGAATATTCTATCCTGAAACCCGTATGCACTACCCATGCTTTTTATATAACGCATTAAGGTTCGTGGACAAGGAATAGGTAGAATATTCTTCTCTCGAATATGGCGATATAATTTCGGTCCTTTAATTCTCATAAGAATGCATTCGTAAACCCACTGACGTGTGTAACGAATACCATTCTTTGAGTTTTTGGCAGCAGAAAATATTGCTCTCACTGCCTCTTGATGTGTAGAGCTCAACGTCGAAATTTGCTCCTCAATTAAGCTCTCCGTCTTCTGCTTACATTGAGTTTTCGACTGCAATATTTCCTGCTTCAAAGTTGTGACCTGCATAAAATTGATTGTATACAGATAACAGAATGCATTTCTAATCGCTCATATTACATTTCTGCATGCAGTTAGATACATTAGGTCAAAATAAATGCATACCTTGCAACGCAATGTTTTATTTTTATGTCTATAACATTGTAGGAGTCTTTTAGAAATTTTGTTCGTGGTCTTCATGCGTGCTGCAATTTTTTTTTGTGTAGATAATTTTCCTACAATTTTCTGCCTTGATATTTTACAATTTTGACATCTTATGTGATTAAACCTATTGTATGATGAAGGTTCAACAACAATAAGACAGTTGTCTGATCGCCTAGTGAAAGAGAAATATATTTACAGATAATATTATGCGTAAGTATATACTTATATACTGACAACAAATTTTTCGTAACATGATATACTCACTTATTTTCGATTCCTGTTCCACAACATAACAATAAATTATGTACAATTACAACATTTTTCAACAAATCATCTATGGATTTAATGGGTAGCAAATTCTTGATACATGCAATAGCATTATTGACATACACCTAAAATCACAACGCAGAAAATATAGCAGCTATTATTACTCTAAAAATTTTTTTTTACTGCAAATGTTGCATTCAAAAAATTACCTCTATTGTCATATCGGACATTATTTTTATTCGCTTCTTCATCTCAAAAGTTACAGGATTGATATGTGACAATAATATAGCATTGGAATATTTATTAATTTGCCATTCTGCAGGGAGTTTCTCTCTTATATTCCTGATCCAGCTGACGTCTCCAGACTCACAAGTAGTGCTTACAAATAGTTCATGGATTGACGGAAGCTTATTATCTGCCGTCAATGAAATTTCATCAGCTAGTACAGCTTCTGTTTCTTTACCTTCAATTAATTCGTCAGCTGCATTCAAAATGATGTCATCCGTTATTTCATTTCGAATCGTCACATTTGAACAATCTATTTCAGGTTGTGCTTCATGATCTTCGTCACATATTACTGTCTCATGGTTCACTTGAGATATTTCTTCGTTCACCGAATCAATTGTTATTTCATTAATTTCTTCGTTATTATTCTGAAGCCTGATGGGAACGGCATTTTGTGCTAATTTAAATATCTGCCGTGGAGATATGTATTTATCCCCATTCGCTAGCGTTACCTCATCGTTACGAATGATATCATTCTCACGAAAATGTCGCTCGCATAAAACATCTGTATCCTTCAATTCAATATCCAAACTAATTTGCCACTGGTGCCGAAAAATTGAATTCTCAAAAAAAAAAGAGAGAAAAGTATGAAAATGAGGAACTCATAATATACATCAATGATTATATCTGGAATACTTGAGGTGAAGAAGAATATTTGCATCTATTTACGAGGTTAAAAACATAGGAAAAATTCAGATAAAAATCATAGAAAAAAACACTGTACATGCTGAGAAAAAAAATGAAATATTATTTGAGATCATTTTCAACAATACAACGATAATCAGCTGTATTGAAGGAAGTGCATTATACGTAGTCAATCACATTGTATATGCGCTATTACATTGAAAATGTTCAAATATTATAAAGTCGTTTTATTAGGGTGCTTTTTTGAGGTGACTATTTTTTTTCTTTGCTTAACAAACGCAATATCACTTTATACATTGAAAAAAAAATATTCCCTCCAAAGATGAACTCTTAATTTTGATATTAAGTACTCCTGCCATCAATTTGAAATTAATTCCCATTTGATCAACACGTAAATCTTGATTTTTTTTTTATTGATCTAAAGCTTCACGGCATTTTATGCTGTTCAATTGGTTGCCTGCAAAAATTGTATGCATTTTTTTCGAGAAAAATTCAATTAAACAGATGGAAATTTGAAATTTCGCTGGTTAATCTAGATTTTCGTGCTTTTTAATGACACTAGAGCTGAAAAATAACAAGTACGGTATTATAAATACAAAATCGATCGTATGTCATGAATCAGTCAATTTATTTATCTGATCGAAATTTTTTCAATATTTTATAATAACAATTCCAAGTAATTCACTTGGGATTGAAGCAATTGATAATATGATTTAACGTACGACGAATAATTTTTGCGATGGTTCTGGACAACTTGCTATAAATATTGTCGTTGATCATCGTCGTTTGTTAGGCAACTATTAAATTTTTTAATTAAAGCTACACCACATCATACATCAAATTTTTGGAAAGCTGCAAATCATTGTTAGGCGCTATTATGGCATTTGGAGCATATAACAACGAAAACCCAAATTGCATTTTGCTTTTAGAAATTTCAGAATTGTGAACGATATACTGCCGAGAGAGGTGTAGCTTTGATAGAAAAATTTAACAGTTGCCTAACAATAACGATGAAGATCAACAAAAATATTCATTATAAGTTGTCCACATTACCATCGTAAAAGTTATTCGTCGTGCGCGTCGAGAAAAATCGAAAAAACCGTAAAATTCGAGCAAGCATCGGCTTAAACATTTTTTACCAGTAGCACAGTTCGCTGAACATTATTCTGTGATAGACACTATTAAAGATTATACATTCTCGTTCAATTTCTGCTGGAAACCAATTGAATAGCATAAAATACCGTGAAGCCCTAGATCGATGAAAAAAACAAAGTCGAGATTTATTTTTTAACATGTACGGCTGTAAATATTACTCAAATTGAGAATATATTTTACTCCGCTGCAGGGTAATAAACGGGTGAGGTCATTTGTGTAAGATGGGAGTGGGACATGGAAGGGGGGGAGGCAATGGAAAAATATAAACATTTTTTATAATTTAAAAAAATAGATGTTTTTTGCACGATTCAAACCCTTACGTTGTCGTTAATTTTCTCCGTTTCAGCTAATGAAGCTCTGAACAAATCGGAAAAAATTCGAACAAATATTATATATATCCAAGCAATGAGTTGAGATTAGTATGCTTGGGTAGTAAAAATAGTAGAGGGGAGATTGTGGCGTAACGAGAGTGGAGCAAAGTAGGCACTTTGTGCATCCATGAAGTTCGGTGCCGCTCCCCCCATTTTTTTTTACAATTATTTTAAACAAATCAGTAATAATAATCGTTATCACATTAGATGATATTTTAAATGCGTTATATATATATATACATATATATATGAGGGTGTTTCAAAAAAAAGCAACATTTTTTTTTCCCTCGGAAACAGGCTTAAAACTTTCGTTTAGATCAGAGAATAAGTCCCTGAAAATATAAGCCCTTATTAATATTAATATTAAGATAGTGCATACCGCATTTTTCTATTTTCCATAAGAATAACATGGGAAGAATTGTTTTTACATCTTCTGATCTTTGCAACTTGTAAACTACTAATTACACAGGAAATCGCAATATATATTTTTATCGAAAATTAAATACTCTACAAAAAAGGTCTCTTCTCATTTTTCGATTAGTCAACAAGTTTAAAAGTTATCCAGTGTCAAAGTTGAATTTTTCGTAAATTCGGCTGATTTTTGTATATTACACCAGAACTGTTAGTTTTATTGACAAAATACGCATTAATTTCACTTCTAATATATTTTTAACTTTCGAAAAATGTTAAACAATGGTATTTTTAGCTAACAAAAAAATAGAACGCTTTCAGAATATTTTTAAAATTGTTACTACAATTTTACTAGGGCTACAAAAAAAAAAAAAAAAAAAAAAAAAAGGCGGGAGGCTACAAAAAATGAGAAGAGACCTTTTTTGTAAAACGTTCAACTCTCGATAAAAATATGTATTGCGATTTCCTGTGTAATTAGTAGTTTATAAGTTGCAAAGATCAGAAGATGTAAAAACAATTCTTCCCATGTTATTCTTATGGAAAATAGAAAAATGCGGTATGCACAATCTTAATATTAATATTAATAAGGGCTTATATTTTCAGGGACTTATTCTCTGATCTAAACGAAACTTTTAAGCCTGTTTCCGAGGGAAAAAAAAAATGTTGCTTTTTTTTGAAACACCCTAATATATATATTAGGGTGTTTCAGTCTAATATATATATATATAATATATATATATATATAATATATATATATATATATAATATATATATATATATATAATATATATATATATATATATATATATTAGACTGGGCCAAAAAAATTGAATATTTTTTTTTTGAAAGCTATATCGAGAATATTATTCAGAATGACAAAAAAGAAATTTCATGAAAATTTGAGCCCTTAATATTAATTTTTAGAGGTCTATATCACTGCTATTTTTTATTTTTATTCATAGTTTGATGTTTTACGTTAGAACTGTCAAAACATTGGAATAAAAAAATTCAATTTCACTTATTTTTATCTAAAATTGAATTCTCTACAAAAAAGGTCTGATTGAAAATTTTCGTCAGACAAGCCGTTTTCGAGTAATTTTCATTAATAAAACGAAATAATTGTCTACCCAAAAATTACTTGAAGATAATATAACTACGCTTTTGTTGAAAAATAATCAAATAGGCAAAAATAAATTGATATTTATTATAAAATTTACATATTTTCGTAATAACATTGTTAAAATAATGATAAATATTGAGAGATTTTTGATGAATAATGTTCAATAATGATCGAAAAAGTGAATTTGTTCCGTTAAGTGAAAAAAAATGGGTTAAGAATGGAAAACTTGAAATTTCAATTTTTTCATCGATTTCAATCGTGAATAACTTTTGAAAAATTAAATTTAGGCAAAAATATTAAGAGACCTTTTTTGTAGAACATTAAATTTCCTTCAAGAATCTGACGTGAGCTCCTTTGAATATTCATTGATTCATTAGTTACAAAATTCCAAAGTAAAAAGGGCAAATCGAAAAAACACATCGATTTATTAAGCTCAATTACTCGAAAACGGCTTGTCTGACGAAAATTTTCAATCAGACCTATTTTGTAGAGAATTCAATTTTAGATAAAAATAAGTGAAATTGAATTTTTTTATTCCAATGTTTTGACAGTTCTAACGTAAAACATCAAACTATGAATAAAAATAAAAAATAGCAGTGATAGACCAGCTCTAAAAATTAATATTAAGGGCTCAAATTTTCATGAAATTTCTTTTTTGTCATTCTGAATAATATTCTCGATATAGCTTTCAAAAAAAAAAATATTCAATTTTTTTGGCCCAGTCTAATATATATATATATATATGTAACAGAATATTCTACATAAAAAATCAATTACGCTGACCCATAGTCATTCAAATACTATTACGATTATAAAATTGGTTATACGCTACTGTTTTAGATATAAGGAATGTTTCATTTTTGGGTAGACAGATTAAGTACCTCATTATACGCTGTTTCACTCAGCTAAATGTTAAATGTTACTGTATATATTTTGTGTTAATATATATATACTCGGGTGTTTCATTTTAAGGCCATATTTGTTTTGTTTATCCCACCTGAAAATCTGATAATTTTTAAAAAAAGAATAATTTTTCGGCTTGGAAAAATATTCTAAGTTATTTAGAGGTTTCACTCTTTCAAAAATTTGATTTCCCATATAAAGAACACGGGAAAAATTTTTTTTTTTGGCTCCATTACTTAGAGAGAAAAGAAAACAAATAATTAAAGAAATCAATATTCTCTCTTTCTCTTTTCTTCTATCTTTGTCTCTACCGTGTTCTTTATCTCTCATCAAAGATTTTATTCTTTTTTTTTCTTTCCGAGATTGAATTCACAATTAAATGAGATATGTCAGGTGTTTTGCTCTTAAGCAAAATAATATCAAAGAGGAATCAAAAGCTAAACATAAAATTAATGCATAGGGGAGAGATGTGGTTGATACGAATATAAAAATATATTAGAATATAATAGATAGGTATTCGATGAAACATTTAAAGCATTACGTAAAATATACATTGTTGTGAAGGACGACGTTCGGTAGAGTTAGCGGGAGGAAACATTTACGGGGCAAGGAGGAACTAGCGATGAGTGACGACTTGACAACGCCGTACCGGGTCTTCAATGTGTGAGTGTTCATGAACACGCATCAGTGGCAGACACTGCTGCTCGCTGCTGCGTCGGTATGACGCCCCGTAGCATTTTGAATTTCCCGCTACTAGCGACGTTGCCGTTGCGTTTCTGTGAAACTCTTATTTATTTTTTTATTAATAAGCGAATCAGATGGTCGTCACGAAAATTGGTATACATGAAATTAATGATATTATCTGTTACATATAAAAAAATTGGCGAAATTCATTGGGCCAATTTTCTTAAAACTGAGTTTTTATCAGTTTTCCCATAAGCGACCGTGTTAAAATGACTGAACTTTGAAATTCAATATCTCGAAAACGAAACAGATGAACCTCTTGAAATTTTGACAGGGTTATTGTAACAACAATAAGAACGTCTAGTCGAAATTTCAAATAAATTCATTGGAGGGTTCTATCTCTACCGAACGTCCTTAATAAAAAATTTTTTTTTATATAAAAAATTTTCAAATGTTTTGTTTAGTAGGATGTTATAGTTTTTATTTCAATATGAAATAAGTGAAATTATCGGTATTTTCCTTTTCCGAGGGTCCTATTTCGGAAGTCACTATAAAATCTTCCTGTTTCGTACGCTTTCCCTTTATATATAGTGAGACCGTAGGTAGAGAAAAGTTTTTTCAGTTTCGGGCGTTGCCTATCAGAACAGGTAAAACTAGATACTCGTGAGACAGTGAATCGCATTGACGAGCAATTTACCCTATTTGTTTAATAAACAAATATATTTTCATGTTGAATTTTTCATTGTGTTTCTTGTAATGAGTTATGTTCACCAATCTATTGTGTAATATTTGTTGAAATAATTGACAAACACAATGTAATAAGTTGAAATAAATGAGTCCAACTTGACGAAAAAGCAATGTGACTAAAACATTCAAAAAAAATAAAGAAGCATTTAAAACAGACATGAATCAAATTATTCATGGGAAATACAATTCTAAAAAAAAAAAAAAATGCATTCATATGCATACATTTGAAACAAATTATTAAAAAAATTAATCGCTCAGAATGGAACGCGCGCGAGTAATAATGATCAACGTCCACATGCGTTCACACGAGGGATGCACGCTGTGAAAATACGTCCACAAGACGTCCACATGGATGACGTGCTCTCTTCAAACCAGTGAGTGAAACGCATAAGTGGCCTGAAAAAATTCGTGCTTCCGTCATGTCGACGTAATGAAATTGCAAGGTCATAAAATGTCCAAAATTTTTTCATATACTACGGCTTCAATAAATTCAAATCATCACAAACAATTTATCTTATTGGAATAATCACTGATTAATTGTTCATGACTGAAGTAAAAGGAAAGGTATACGTGTGACATATTCAAAAAATGAATTCTTAATTTATTTGCTGTTTGTGATTTTTTTAAATTAAATATAGAAAAATTCTCCCTTTATTCATATAGATCTACACAAAAGATGTTATCATTCGCTTCAAAAACATATAGGAACGATGTGATTGAATCGTATTGGATGGGTCGACTGATTTCTTGTAGTGTCACAGAAATGCACAAATAATGAAAAACACTTGAATCCATAATGTAGACATTTTTGTGACGTCACATAAATTCACAAATCACATGAAAACATTTGTGTGACGTCACAGAAATGCATAAATACCCGTTTCAACATTTATGTGACGTCACATTTACGTAGTGAAATCACTGAAATGTACAAATGTTGGAATTTTTTGTCACTGAAATGTACAATTCACAAATATATGTATGTATATATGTATATATTAGGGTGGCCAAAAAAAAAAATTGAATTTTTTTTTTGTTACCATGAAAATATTGTTTAAGGTGACAAAAAAATGAGGCTGTGAAAAGAGGAGCTCTTAATTTTAATGTTAAGAGGTGTTGCATCGTGATTTTTGATTTCCCATTTAAATAACATGAAAAATTTTCTTTTTCATCATTAGAGTTTTGTAGCTTACGAACCAATGGACAGATTAAAATGATCAATACATATTTTCATAGGAAATTGAACGTTCTACAAACAAGGTATCTTACAATTTTTTCATAACTTTTATTGTTTAGAAGATATCGGAGTTTAAAGTTTGAAGAATTTAACAAATATTCTTTGTTATATTTTTAAATTTTATAACTCGTAGACAAATGAATATTATGAAGTGTGCAACATATATTTTTGTAGGAAATTGAACGCTTTATACAATAAAGAACTCTTGTAGTTAATCGATTACTCTAACCATTTAGAAGATATTTTTACAAGATACATTTACAAGAGACCTTTTTTGTAGAGCGTTCAATTTCCTACAAAAATATATATTACGCACTTTATAATATTTATTTGTCTACGAGTTATAAAATTTAAAAGTAACAAAGAATATTTGTTAAATTCTTCAATCTTTAACCTCCGATATCTTCTAAACAGTAATAGTTATGAAAAAATGGTAATAGATACCTTTTTTGTAGAGCGTTCAATTTCCTTTGAAAATATGTATTGATCATTTGAATCCGTTTATTGGTTCGTAAGCTACAAAATTTTAACGATTTAAAATAAAAATTCTACATGTTATTCAAATGGGAAATGAAAATCACGATGCGACACTTTTTTAAATCAAAATTAAGAGTTGCCTTTTTTACAGGCTCATTTTTTTGTCACCCTGAACAATATTTTCATGGTAGCAGAAGAACAAAAAATTTCAAGTTTTATTGGCCCACGTACCCTACTGATGTTTATACACAACCGTCTGCACTGCAATAAATACTAAATGTAAAAAATATTGTGAGAAAGCTGTCCACTCAGACTTGTGTCAAAAATTTTTCACCATAATTTCATGTCCAATTCTAACCCAAGATTTTATGTAAAAACAGGAAAATCATTTCATATGGAATATATGATATTTTATGTAAAATGTAACACAACAATTTTGTCGTTCAAATTTACACATTTTGTGACAATATGTCTTTCAATTCTTCATGTATAGCATGTAAGTCCAACCGAGTAACATGAATATAACATTGTGATTTGACATCATTTTCCTGTTGAATTTGTGTAAAAAAAATTTCAACACTATTTCGGAATAAGTATTAACACAAAATTTGTACTGTGCATGGAGATAGTATATACGTTCCACATATTTTTTTACTTCCACCGGCTAAATATTTATTATTATCGAGGATTTAGAATTTCAACTCGTAACTTTAAAAACAAATTTCTTGAAAAATGAAATGAGCAATTTATGAAAAGGAAGGAAATCATAGTGAATTCTCCCCTATTTTGCAATTATTGAACAAATGACTTACCTTTTTCGGCACTTTAAATAAAGTTTTATTTCGGAGTCCAAGTTGTTGATTTTTTCTTCTTTCCTTTGCTGATCCTGAAGCACAACCAGGGATGGAACACACTCTTTTCGTCATTTTTGAAGAATAGAAATTGTAATCACGAAAACAAAAATATAATTAGAAAATTAATTAGACACTATGTGCACTCTAGCAATGATGTTGACACACTTGTAGTACGATGAGTATTGACTCAAATAAAATATGAAGGAATATTTAAAATTTGGAAAACTGCAGTACAGGACCGAAAACGCCCATAATTCTAAGGTAATAAAATAGAAAGTCATTAAGTCAAAAATATGACTTATAGATACTGAAAATATATATGCACTTAGAAGTATGTACCTGGCTTTTACATTACCTGACTTTGTACGGTATTTCGAATTATAATGAAATACAACATAATTGCAGCGTGACGAGTAAGTCAAAGAAACATGTTGTAAATAATATTGGAAAAAATGAGCTTAGTAAAAAATCAATGAAGCCAAAGTCAAATTGTCGTCATCAAATGAATATATTCATAATTGCTGAATGTGAAATAATTTACACGAATATAAGTACACTTGTACATCCAAAAATATAATATTTCAATAAAGTTAATTGGGGCTTTTATCATATAAGTAGTAATTAATCAGCAATAATCAATATTCATTTTTTTCCACGTTTCTTTTTCATCTCAAAACTTCAACCTTCATCAATTCATCATTCGTCATCATGAACGGGAATTAATTTTCAGCATTCATTAAGATTGTAGATGCCCGAAAAAAGAGCTTTTGCACGATCAGATATGGCAATATCATGCACTCAGAAAACAAATTGACTAAAGTCTTTTTGAAAAAAAAAAAAAAAAAAAAAAAAAAACATATCTTATTTTATTAAATCAAATATTTATTTCAAATATTTAATATTTAGTCGAAACAAATGTTATTTTTTTGCTTCTGGCAAATTTTTTTCCAATGTAGATACTGGGAGGATAATTTTCAGGGGAATGCATCTTAAACGGGCAGCATCAAACTCGCCCCATCTTCATCTCTTATTGCATTTATTATAAGATTTTTTAGGCTTGCAATATTATCATGTAAGGTGAGTCCGGTAGAGATGTCATGATGCGGAATCTCTTTCGCTGTGGCATATATCTTTACACTGGACTTACCCTAGAAATATGTACTGTTAGATACCTGCAGTATTTTTATATGGAGCAAATGATTTTTATTAATTTCAATCATTTCTTTTCGTTATTTTCATCAATTTCAATTATTGATCTTCTTATACATGAATAATTTCAGTAATTTTTCAGAAAATGTTGTTGATTTCTTAGTAGGTTATAATTAACCACACATTAAAAAATAAGAATAGAAGAAAAATTTTCGTGCAAGACAATTAGAAGAGTAGACGAGGTGAATATAAAAATAATATTTTGTCTGAAGTACAATATTTCAAAATAATATGTCATTCTTATGATCCTAAATAATAAAAATATAGCTGTCTTGTAGTATGTTCTCCATATGTATGTATTATAATTAAAATTAATGAATTCTGTTATCAAGATATTATCTCTGTTCTTTTTGCAAACGTAAGGGTCGCTTTATCAATTTATGTTCTTCAAGTTTGATCGTTTCAGAAGATGACTTTCTAAACTCTATACCAAATTTTACTATTGTTATTTTCTATACCTGAAGTATGTGCCGAGTTTACAATACCCCTCTTAAACTGTGTCACAAACCTTCCAATAGTTCATAATTTTCTCGGGAACCATTGGAAATTTTACATAGGAGAAGAAAAAAAAATAAAGATGATGTAATATAATATATAAAATATAGTTGTAAAAAAAAAAATGGTTCTTGGGGAATAATATAAGTTTGAGAAAAAGCAGATAGAGTGCTGAATAAATTGTGATACTACTATAATTTATCTATAAGATATCAAACGTAAAGACAAAATTTTAAATATACTTGAGAGAGTAGTCTCGTGTCCGATTTTCAAAAAATTGATTTTTTTTTACATATTTTCAAAGTTTAATAAGTTGAGAACGTACGCGCCAGGAATAGATGATTAATGTAAGTATAAAATTTCAATGAAAATTTTCTTTCCAAACTTTGAACGCGTTTTTCTCGAAACTACTTTTTTTCCGTCGGCCCGGATGATTAAAAAAAAACTATTCTATACGGATCGGTCTGAAATTTTAACACAAGGTTCTACACATCAATGCCTTGTCCGGTACCAGAATTAGATTTTTTTAATTTTTTTTTTATCTTAATTTTAAAGCAAAGAAAAAGTCAATTTTAAAAAATTTTTTTTAACAAGGCCACCATTTTTTTATTTTTCATCCAAATTTTTTGAATCTGGTACGGGACGGAATGACAACCCTACTATGTAATAATCTTTTGGAAATTTTGATTTCTGATGATTACAAAAAGAGTAGTCAGGGGGGCCAGCCACCTATTTTTTTTTCGAGAGGCCTTCTTCAATCCTTTTAGAAGGCCTTCTAGCCCAATAAAGGTCAGTGCCGTAGTAGGTATAGAAGGGTATATTATCAACTTCAAACGCGTTTATATCGAAACTACTTTTTTCTGTCTCATGGGAATGATTCGAAAAAAACTACTCGACCGATTTGTCTCAAATTTGAACACGTTATTAAGTACACTAGCAGCTATGGTCGGAACTAGAATAAAAATTTTCTGTCAAATATTTCTAATTTTTTTATAAACAAAACGTTGCAAAAATGAGGCTGTTTTCAGACTTTTCATTTTAACAACGTGTCATTTTGTCAATTTTTTTTTTTTTTTCATGCTAGTTCCTGCCATAGAATGAAACTGCCATACATTCATAAAAATTAAGGATCAATTTTTATTTTTGATTTTAGATGAGTAGAAAAGCCAGAACCATTCCCGTCAGCAAGGTCGGTTTTATTTACAGGGACAACTTTGGGGCCATTTTTTTTATAATAATAATTTTGTTTTTTATTTTTTTTTTTTTAATTTTTGTGGGGATTATAATTGATAAAATATATTTACAAAGTTTGAATAGCATTGTTGATTTTTTTCATAAAAAAAAAAAAAAGTTGAAAATCTATCGAATTTTCGTCCGCTAGACCAGAAGGTCCCCTTAAGACACCAAAATGACGTTAATAATTTTTTTTTTATTCAACAAAAATTTTTTCGTATTTTTTAGTATGTAAATAATAACATATAATTTTCATAAAAAGATTGAATTTCATTTTCTGCAAAAAAAAAATTCTTCAAAAACCTTCAAATTTTAGGCTCGGACACGAGATTACCTCCTCGAATATGGAAAAGTCATATAACTTCAAAGAGAATTAACGAACCTATAATATTCAATTTATTGTGTTTTTTTTTATGAACAACTTTCATAACGACAGTTATTTTACAATTTTTCTTAATGCCTGAATACTTTGAAAATATCCAGGGCAGATAATTAATCATCATTTATATTATCATTCATAATGATTTTTATAAATATTATTTATTTGTTTATTTGCGGAGATGACATATATATCTGAAAAATATGCACAAATCTCAAAAAAGATATGATGTAATATATCTAAATTTTAATAAATATGGTTTTATTTGTACCAAATAAATGAGGGCGCCACAGTACACAGTTAACTTGCCATGAGATTTGAAATATTTCTTCTCCTTGGCTTCGGTCATGTGATCTACTTGGCTCCACCCTTATCCCCTCTTGCTACAATTTAACAGTAGCAGACCGCTGCCAATGACGCGAGTAGCGGGTTTTCGAACTATTTCACCGAGGATGATTTCGACTCATTTTCGAGACCTGCCGGCCATATTAGTTGCGCCTCCTGTCTCTATTCTCCATGCGTGCAACGCACATTGCACAATAAACATCCGGTATACAACAAATATTGATTCCCGCTCAACAGCGGCATGTTCTCAAAAACTTTGGAGGAAATCCAAAAATATTATATTACCGACAAAAATTACCAACATAAATTTTCAGTTCCAAATCACTTTGGCTCCAATATGTACATACATACTACGTGTTGAAAACCTGTACTAAATATTAGAGGTTATGTCTTTTCAACTTGAATTGTTGATGAATTCCGCAAATTTGTTGGCAACAATGACAACTATTATTACATAGTGATCAGAGTGATCAGACGACAGCCGTCAGGTCATGTAAAACACGTGTAAAAGTACCGAAACGCGTGTGTGTTTAAATCATCCAACAGCTTATATCTTTATTTAAATAAAAACAGATGAAGATTTTTGTATATAAAACAATAAAACTTTTCACTATTCTTGTGAATAAATAGTAATTTTAACTATTTATTATTATCTGTATATATTTAAGTTAATTTTTTTACTATTAACATAGCCTCAAAATGGTGAAAGAACAATATCGAGAAACTGATCTTGCTAAAAAAATGTAAGTTCCTTATATCTTTCTTCATTTTCTTTTTTTCATATATTAATTCAAAAAGCAGTTGAGATTTATTACCTTAATTATGTAAATGAAAATAAATTTATTGCTTTCTTAACTATTAAGCAATTACATATGAATATTTTGTTTTATAATTTTCATACACAAATCAATAAATGATGATAAATATTATGAATTATTATTTTTCTAGTTCTCATGTATCATTCGGCGTGGACAGTCGTCACAATATTGGACGACAAGCTCATGTTCAATTGGTATCAAGACATCTGTACAACCAAGACAGTCAACATACACCTCTGGCTTATGGACCTTTAGATAAACGAATGGTAGATAAATATTTTGATTCATCAGTACATAATATAGCGAAATCATCAAATATAAACATGTATCCATTATTAATATAAAAAAAAAATAATTACAGGGAACT
The DNA here is from genome assembly GCA_918226075.1 of Microctonus brassicae. Lineage (NCBI taxonomy): Eukaryota > Metazoa > Arthropoda > Insecta > Hymenoptera > Braconidae > Microctonus > Microctonus brassicae. The sequence goes on along the minus strand of OW445481.1, from coordinate 12,916,262 downwards.
TGCTCCAATGCGAATCCATGCGTGACATGTGGAAAATCTTTGAGTGAATGTATTGGACATTTTGGATATATTGATTTAGAACTGCCGGTGTTTCACGTTGGATACTTCAGATCAGTCATTGGAATATTACAATCTATTTGCAAAGTAATATTTTTTACTAAATAATTCTGTAAAAATCCATATTACATATTTTAATAATAGAAAAAAAATTATATCTATTACAGAAATGTTCTCGAGTGATGCTGTCTGAAAAAGATAAAAGTTTATATTTGCCACGGGTTCTTAATCCAAATTTGGGATATTTAAATCGTAAAGCATTGAGAAAACAAATTTTAGATAAAGTAAAAAAAGTTTCAGTATGTCCATACTGCAAAGAGCTCAATGGAATAGTAAAAAAAGCTGGATTGTTAAAAATTGTTCATGAAAAATACAGATCAAAAAAGAAAACTGATCCAATTATTCAAGAAAAGTTAGCTGAATTCAACGATGTAGTGAAACATAATAAAGAATTAGAAAATACAATTCAAAGTGGTTTAATAACTGTTCTAACTCCACTCGAGGTAAATTGAATTAAATTTCGTCTTATTATTCTTTATATTACCATTGTGAATTATACATTAATTGGGTATTATTAATTATAGGTACTTCGTATTCTTGAACAAATACCTGCAGCAGACGTTCCTTTACTTCTAATGAATCCAAATTGTGCATTACCAAAGGATTTAATCCTAACACGAGTACCTGTACCACCAATTTGTATTAGGCCCAGTGTAATATCCGATTTGAAAGCAGGAACAAATGAGGACAGTTTAACAATGAAAATATCACAAATTCTTTTTGTCAATGCTGTTATTCGAACACATCGTCAAAGAGGTGTGAAAATTCACATGTACAATGAAGATTGGGAATTTCTTCAATTACATTGTGCACTTTATATCAACAGTGAGATGTCTGGTGTACCATTAAATATGCTGGTAATAATAATAACAAAAAAATCATTCTTCATAGCAATATAATAATAATATATAATACTTATATTTCATGGATTGAAAATCATTTTCTTGTAGCCCAAACAAAAGTCAGGACGCGGTTTAATTCAACGATTAAAAGGAAAACAGGGTCGTTTTCGTGGAAATTTATCTGGAAAACGTGTTGATTTTTCCAGCCGTACTGTAATTTCACCCGATCCAAATTTGCGCATTGAACAAGTTGGTGTACCAATTCACGTTGCAAAAATTCTCACCTATCCCGAACGTGTCAATGCATCAAACATCGAATTGATGCGTACATTAGTAAGAAATGGTCCGGATGTACATCCAGGTGCTAATTTTGTTCAGCAAGGTAAAACACAATTTAAAAAATATTTACGATATGGAAATAGGAATAAAATGGCGCAAGATCTACAATATGGCGATATTATTGAACGGCATTTACGTGATGGTGATGTAGTATTGTTTAATCGTCAACCGTCACTTCACAAATTGAGTATTATGGCACATAAAGCTAAAGTACTAGAGCACAGAACTTTTCGATTTAACGAATGTGTTTGTACTCCGTATAATGCTGATTTTGATGGTGATGAAATGAATTTACATTTACCACAAACTGAAGAGGCACGTGCTGAAGCACTTATTTTAATGGGAAATAAATCGAATCTCGTAACACCACGTAATGGTGAATTATTAATTGCCGCAACGCAAGATTTTATAACTGGCGGTTATTTACTAACACAAAGAGATACATTTCTCAATAAAGATCAAGTTTGTCAATTAGCTAGCTGCCTTCTTGCTGATTCTGATGCCAGTATGAGTATTGATTTACCACCACCAGCAATTTTGAAACCATGCCGTTTATGGACTGGTAAACAAATTTTTGGTTTAATTCTTCGGCCAAATAAATCATGCAAAATAATGGCTAATTTATACGCTGTAACAAAAACCCATACTCTCAATAAAGACGCACGTGATAAAGAATTTTGTGTCAATGATTCAGTTGTAATAATACGTAATTCTGAATTATTATCTGGCGCAATGGAAAAATCAACACTTGGTTCTGGATCAAAGCGAAATATATTTTATATTCTTCTTTGTGATTGGGGTGAAGATGCAGCGACAACAGCAATGTGGCGATTAGCAAAAATTTCAAGTTATTTTCTCATGAATCGTGGCTTCTCAATTGGAATTGGTGATGTGACACCTGGCTATGGATTGTTACGAGCCAAACAAAAATTACTCGATGCTGGATACTCAAAATGTGAGGAATATATTCGACAAATGGAGGATGGATGTTTAGAAAGTCAACCTGGTTATACGTTAGAGGAAAGTCTTGAGGCAAGACTTGTCGGTGAATTATCAGTGATTCGTGATCGTGCTGGAGTGGCTTGCGTTAAAGAACTTCATCCAAGTAATAGTCCATTAATAATGGCGATGTGTGGTAGCAAAGGAAGTTACATTAATATCTCGCAGATGATTGCCTGCGTTGGTCAACAAACTCTCAGCTCTCATCGTATACCAAATGGCTTTGAAGATCGTTCATTGCCGCACTTTGAACGTCATTCGAAAATTCCAGCGGCAAAAGGTTTTGTTGAAAATTCATTTTATTCTGGATTAACACCAACGGAATTTTTCTTTCACACAATGGCCGGACGTGAAGGTCTTGTTGATACCGCTGTAAAAACAGCTGAGACCGGATACATGCAACGTCGATTGGTAAAGAGTTTAGAGGATTTATGTTTACATTATGACATGACTGTGAGAAATTCCGTTGGAGATATTATACAGATTTTATATGGTGGCGATGGATTAGATCCAACTTACATGGAAGGAGATGATTGCCCTGTAGATTATCAAAGAATTTTAGATCATGTGCGCGCTCAATCACCATATAAAAATGAAGATTCGTTAGATACGTTGACATTAGTAAAAGCAACTAATGAACTATTAAACACAGATGAATACTCGTGTTTGAGTGAAGAATTTAAGCAAGAATTAATAACATTCATGAAAGGAATTGCACGTAAAATGTCAGAAAAGCGATCTAAAATACCAGCGGAATTGAAAATAAGTCAACAATTAGAGCGTATAACTGTCTCACAATTGGTAGAATTCATTCATACGTGTAAAGAAAAATTTATGAGAGCAAAAATTGAGCCGGGCACAGCGGTAGGTGCATTGGCAGCGCAAAGTATCGGTGAGCCTGGTACACAAATGACCTTAAAAACTTTCCATTTTGCCGGTGTTGCATCGATGAATATTACTCAGGGTGTACCACGAATTAAAGAAATAATTAATGCCAATCCAAAAATTAGTACACCTATTGTAGAAGCGGCATTAGAAAATGATACCGATGCAGAATTTGCGCGTCGTGTAAAAGGAAGAATTGAAAAAACAACATTAGGCGAAGTCACCGAGTATATTGAAGAAGTTTATTTGCCAGATGATTGTTTCCTACTTATTAAATTGGATACTGATCGAATTAAACTATTAAAATTAGAAGTTGATATTCATTCAATACGATATTCATTGTGTGTATCAAAATTAAAGTTAAATCCTAAATACGTCAGTGTACGAAGTGATTCAATACTTACAGTTAATCCAAATGGACAAAAATACAGTTTAAATCATGGATTGAGTATATTGAAAGAGGCTGTGCCGGATGTTATTATTAAAGGTCTTCCCACAGTAGCCAGAGCTATCATACAAAATATTGATTCGTCAGGTACGACAAAATATAAAATTTTCGTTGAGGGCGATAATATGCGCGAGGTAATGGCAACTCCAGGTATTCTTGGTAATAAAACAACGTCAAATAATACTATTGAAGTATTTAAAACATTGGGAATTGAAGCAGCACGTGCAACAATTATGAAAGAAATTAAAGCAGTAATGAAGCATCACGGAATGAGTATAGATCGAAGACATTCCATGTTAGTGGCTGATTTAATGACAAGTAGAGGTGAAGTTCTTGGTATAACACGGCAGGGGTTAGCGAAAATGAAAGAATCTGTATTGAATTTAGCTTCATTTGAAAAAACTGCTGATCATTTATTTGACGCTGCATATTATGGACAGAAAGATATTATTTGTGGCGTTTCTGAGTCGATTATAATGGGTATGCCAGTACCAGTTGGTACAGGAATATTCAAGTTACTTCACAAAAATGAAAGGGATGAACTGAATAAACGAGAATTGTTATTTGACAATATAAAATATCATCAGCTCACAACTTCGACTGAATAATTTTAATCTCCACTAGGCTTATTTATTTGTTCTATTGTATTATTTAAGGTTGCTTTTTTTTTTTTTTTTCTTGTAAATATGTATGATATAATGTGTATGTCAAAATGTTTTTATTAATAATAAAATATATTGATACCGCAAACGTTGCTATGGTGCTCACAGTTTTGTTTGTCCTAAATTCAATAATATAATTTGCAGTATATCTTGTAATACATATTTCGATTAGATACAAACATTTCTCATAACAAATCTATATGACAATTAAGAAAAAAATAAACAAATTAAGAATTTAATTCGAAAAACTCGAAACATCCGGTATATTTTGTGTACATTCAAGTTTGTTATTTTTCCTATCTCGTTATACATTACAAATAACTGCAATGGTAAATGAACGACAATTCAAGGCAGCGATTCGTAAAAATAATCCAAAATTCAATAAAAACCCACGTGTTGTTCCAGCTTTTACTATTCAAGCACTTCAGGTATGATTATAAAGTATACAAATATCATTGTCAATTGATTGAACATTGTACTGATAATTAATCAATCATCACAAGTATATCAAATGTATTTTAGGAAAATACAGTTGTGGCACATCCACCTAAATACAGTTTATACAAACCATTGCCACCAAAGCCATCAAGTTTCCGAAAATTTTATGAACGCGGCTTATTTCCAATCGCAATGGAAAATGATAACGCATCAACAATAACATGGAAAGTTAACATTGCAGATCTTGATTTTCATCATTATTTACCAATGTTTTTCGATGGATTAACAGAAACTGAACATCCATATAAATTTTTAGTTGAACAAGGAATATCAGATATGTTGGAGCACGGCGGGCCAAAAATATTGCCAGTCGTTCCACAATTAATTATACCAATAAAAAGTTATAATTCATATACTTATACAATAGTATAATGATTTAATGATAAAAATTAATGATTTTCGTTCATTATTTCAGATGCATTAAACACGAAGGTACCAGAAATAATTTGTACAACAATGAGAGCATTACAGAAACTCGTTAGATCTGCCGATTGTGTAGGCGAATCATTGGTACCCTATTTTAGACAAATTCTTCCGATTCCTAACCTATTAAAAGATCGAAATGGTAATTAATTAAATTAAATTTATAAACAAATGGATAGATTAAAAAAAATATTGTGGTTAAATTAATTTGGACATGTTTCACAGTAAATCTTGGTGAAGGGATTGATTATTCCCAACAAAGAGGCGAAAATCCTGCTGATTTGATTCAAGAAACACTTGAGATATTGGAAAGATATGGTGGCGAGGATGCATTTATTAATATCAAATATATGGTACCTACTTATGAATCATGCATAATGAATTAAAAAATATAATAATGTAAGTATGCATCACAGAATAATAAAAAGAAAAAACATTTCGACAGTCAATTTTATTCGTCAATAAAAAATACTACATTGTAAAAAATATCAGTATTGTATTGAAAAATTGGTAAATTATGCCTTTCCCGAATCTTCCTTCAACGTCACAGTTCTGTTAAACACCATCTGAAAAATAAAACAGTGCATTAGTTCATATTTAACATCGATATACTCGACTATTTAATATTTATAACTTACTCTGCCAGGTCGTGTATCGGGATCCACAGAAAAGAAACCAATACGTTCGAATTGATACTGAGTAAATGGTTTAGTTAAAGAACTCAAGCTCGCATCAATATAGCCTACGACTTCCTTCTTACTAGCAGGATTAATATCAGTGAGATAACCATTTGGAACTTCATTGATATCTTCTGGATTTTTATGAATGAATAATCGATCATACAGACGAATTGATGCTAATTTAGGTTGTGAAACCCAATGGATAAATGCTTTTGGTTTATTTTTATCCGATACTGGCTCTTGTCTTACAATCAGTCCGGTAATTTTTCCATTTTCATCTTTTTCCACACGTTGAAGTGTCAAAATAACACCGGCGTATTTCAAACCGACAGTTTGTTTTGGTGTTAAACGACGAAAACCTTTTTCATCCGTTTCTTTAAAATCCGATGCTTCAATATAAACAATTTCATCAAATGCCACTGTATGATGTCCTTTCGATAGATCATTTGGAAAATCAGCAACATCAATTTTTCCAATTGTTTTTTCTGAAAAATTGGCAATTGTCACTTTAAGTGGATCAATAACAACCATATGTCGTGGCGCAGTTATATTCAAGACATCACGAACAGCTGCTTCTAATGTTGATGGATCAACAGTTGATTGTGCACCAGTAACTCCCATTTGTGCACAAAAATTATTAATTGCTTCAGGTGGAAATCCGCGTCTACGTAATGCTGTTAATGTAAATAATCTTGGATCATCCCAATCAGAAACAATTGCTTCGTCAATAAGTTTAGCTATTTTTCTCTTCGACACAACTGTGTAACTGACATTGAGTCGTCCATATTCCCATTGCACAGGACAATAGACTTCTAAAACATTACACAGCCAATAATACGATGATCTTCGCGTTTGAAATTCTTTTGTACATAGAGAATGCGTGATATTCTCAATACTGTCGCAAAGACAATGAGTGAAATCATAGGTTGGATAGATACACCATTGATCACCAGTTCGATGATGTGCTGCATACTTTATTCGATATGCAACTGGATCTTGTTTGCCCTCTTCAAGTGTTAATTTCATACGTAACGTGGCTTCACCCTCATCCAACATTCCATTTTTCATATCCTCAAAGAGTTGTAAACTCTCGGATATTGGGCGTTCACGCCAAGGACTTGGTGGTGGATTGAACCCCTTCATTTCCTCACTTTTTTGATGACAAACGTATGCATGACCTTTTTCAATTAATTTCACAGCCCATTCGTATAATTGTTGAAAATTATCCGATGAGTGCGTGATAGCAGCAGGTTTATAACCAAGCCATTCAACCATTTCGCGAATTCCTGTGAAGAATTTTTCCTCTTCTTTTTCCGGATTTGTATCGTCGTAACGTAAATAACAAATTCCATTTTGAGCTGCCGCATAGCTTGATGAAAAAATAATTGATATAAAATAATCAGTGTTTTTTTTTATATAAACAGAATATTCAAAATTATTTTATACTTACCCAAAATTGATATTGATTGCCTTAGCATGACCAATGTGGAGAATTCCATTAGGTTCAGGTGGAAAACGTGTCCTCACTGAGCCACCAGTTATTTTCAAATGTTCAGCTAATAATTTATGAGTTAATGGTGTTACAACGTAGCCCTCAGTCTTGTAATTTTCACCAGGTTTATGAAAATGTACTTTTGTTTTCATTAATTCACTAATGGTCTTTGCTGAATCTTTAGATTCATTATCATCAATTATTTTGGTATCTGTAAACAAATAATGAAAAATAATTTAGTTTATTATTTCAGGCTTTTTGTATTTGTTTATTACCTTTTTTCACAATTTTTTCCTTCTCTTGCACCTTTGCTTTTGGTTGCTTTTGCTGCTTTGGCGCAGGAGCTAAATCAGCATCAGTTTTTGGTCCTAATAAATCCAATAATTGAATATCAAATTCATTTTTGATTGCTTTACCATCAGCCCACTGAAGAATCGTTCTCACTTGCTGCATCAATGGGCCAGCATTGAATCGATATCTGAATCAAAAAACCGTAATATAAATAATTGAATAACTTTCAAATTATTTTTTTTTTTTTTCATTTTATTCATTACCGTTTTTCTTTAATTTCATCTGCATGTTTTTTAATCAACTTCTCAACTTCAGCTTCAATCTCTTCTGGCGTGACTTCCACGCCGACTCCACAGGCTTTTTCAAATTCATTGATATCAATATTTTTATTAATATTGCTCAGAAAGTAATTCAATGCTGCATCTACTCGTTGAGTAGAATCAAGTTTTTTCAATGAAATATACTGAGCAACAAATTCTAATTTATCGATAATTTGCATCTTTATTTTTGATACCAGATGGTACAATAAAATTCCAGATTCTGAATTAACAGCATTGTATTTTTTTGCCTAAACAAATAAATCAATATAAAGTAAAAGAATTGGTATACAAATATTAAAAATAATCCTATTAATAATAAATAATAGTTATATTTACTTCAGCAATAGCGGCTTTTAAGTTTTTTGTTACTTGAACATTTTTTAATGTTTCCTTCGCTTTTTGTTCACTTAAACCAATTGATTGAAATAATTTCACGTCGTCCTCCATTTTTTATTTTTTATTTATATAGTCAAGTTAATTCAATTAATAAATTTAGATTCTACCAATGGAACTATGTTTGAGTCAATCCTTATGGTACAATGAAAAAAATATCGTGAATCACCCAAAACCAGAGAGGTTATGTACACTGGTGAATAATGCGTGGCGCATCCACAGCAAACACGTTATTTCTCCATTCAATAATAATACATATTTTTCAAAAAAATATATATATTTAGTGGATCCTTTAACCTCATTGGTTATTATCAATATTACATTCCTTATTTGCAGTATGATAATTAACATAAAATCAAACATTGTCACTTGATAAAATAACGATAAGAAAGTATTATTTTTATTTGCAAGATATCGTATATATTTAATACATTAAATTCCAATAAACAATTGACAATTAATTGATAGCAATTGTTATAATCAAAAAATAGTTTTAAACATTGTGTTAATGTATTATTTGTTAAAATTGCATCATACCCAATAATACAAAGATGATAAAGAATTGTGTTAATTTTATTCAAGCTAAATTATATTTTGATATCAGATATTTTTAATTGGGAATTTTTATTTTATTAATGAAATTAACGTATATATGACATTTAATTACACAAATGTGTATAGGTCATCAGGTGTGAGAACCGGTTCTTCTATTCACCCAGATGTCGTTATGTATTGTGATTGTTGGAGATTGTCCATCACAATTCACAAATGGACAATATGATACCTCATGAGTATTGTGCATAGAGTGAAAGTCAAGTAAAAAAATATATATACATACATAAATGTTTAAGTCTTGTTTAGTGTACGATTATTAAACAAAGGATTTGTATGCATTGCAAAGTATTAGTGAATTTGTAATGCGAAAATTGTGATAAAATGAATAACATAGTTGTGAAACTTAATCATAAAATTTTGGGGTTATTATCAAGAGTTAACATTATCAATATTGATGTTATTGAATTGCCATTTTTGGTTTGATGATAAAATCATCCTACACTATTTAACTATACAGTTAATGCATTCTGTGTATTCAATAATTTATTGAATATATTTATATTTGTATTGAAATATATTTATTTATATAATAAATATATAATGATGGCTGGACAAACAAAATGGGAGAATTCTTGTAGATTATGTTCTGAGGAAAAAATTGAAATGTTATCGATATTTGGTGAAGAAGGTTTACGACGACAAATACCACAAAAATTACGAGTATGTTTACCTATTATGGTGTATAAAACTGATCCACTGCCAAAACAAATTTGTCAATTTTGTGCTGCAAGATTGGACGATGCATTTGAATTTAGAGATTATTGTCTTAATATTTACAAAAGTATGCATTTAAAATTTCTTGCTAGTAAAAATTCAAATTCAGTTAAAATATTTTTGGACGCAATGTTTAATTCTCCTGATCCATGTCAGGTAAATTATTAATATTAAATAAATATTATTATACTTTAATACATTTAGGATAATATATTATGTGTATTATTTGCTAATATATTTTTGTATTTTTATGTTTAGGTGGAATTGTGTAAAATAAAACAGCGTGCTCCACCGCCATTAGTTCCATTGCCATTATCATTGTCCAGGAATAAGTCAACCTCATCATTGGTGGAAATTCCGAAAGTTGAACGAATAAGTATTAATACTGAGCCACTGCCAGAATTACCAATAGAAGTACAAATAAAAGAAGAACCATCTGAAATTACAACCAAAGGAGATTTAATTTCATATAGGGATGATAGTAACCAAAGTTTTACTGATGAAAATTTACAAAATGATAATGAATCAAGTGCCAGAGAATTTGTTGATTATACAAATGAAAATATTAGTATAAAATCTGAATCAACATGTAATGAAAAAAAAACCAGTATTCTAGAGCAAGTATTGACAGGAAATTTAACGATTAATGATTGCCAAGAATCAGTTCCAAAGACAGAATCGAGCTCAGAATGGTGGTGCTCATTATGTAATAATTATTATCAAACTAAAGAGAGCCTTGTTGAACATATGCAATTTTATTGTCCATGTAAATATGCTTGCGGTAAATGTTCTCTTGTATTTAAAACAGTTGAAGAATTGGCAAAACATGAGGCTAAAGATCATTTAAAAATAAATCTAAATTTTAATGAATCAATTAAAGAATGCCATCAATGTGATCGTGAGTTTGTCAGTTGGGAAATGTTAAGACTTCATCGGCTACGGGACCATTATGTTGGATCTATTGAATTTGCAGCAAACACCTGGTGCCCCCTTTGCAATAGGTAATGCATAATTCCATGATATATTTAATTTAATTTAATTTTAGATAAATAATTTATTTTTATTATTGTTTTTTATATTTAGATTTTTTCAAAATGAAGAATTGTATCGTGATCACCAACAGCTGCATGAATCTGATTCCCCAATAGATGCAGCAAGCTATAAGATGAATCATGATACAACAAATGTCCAAGAACAATTGAATGGGATCAAACAAGAACATTTTATTGAAAGCATAAAAAACCTCACGTGTCCTACATGCAGCAAGGTAATTTAAATATATTCAAAATTAATATCAAAAATATAATAATTACTTCATTGTATAATCAATTTATTTATTCATTTTTCTTGTAATTAAGATTTGTACTCAACAAAGCGCATTATCGAATCATATGCGAACTCACGAGCCCAAGAAACATAAATGCGACATTTGCGGTCGATCATTTGGATTATTAATACGATTGGCTGCGCACAAATTAAGTGAGCATAATCTGCAACCAACAGTGGCACCGATAATGACGAGTGTCGAGCAAGAAGAGGCTTTGAATGATGAAAGAGAGGCACGCGAAGCTCATAAAGAAAAATCAAATAAGAATGATCGTTGTCGAAAATTTTCCAAAGTAATTAATACATATATATTAATTTTTTTTTTCCATTTCAATAATTACTGTATTTTGTTTAATTATTTTCATTATCTGATTGTGTTTGCAGACGCTGGACGACGATGAATCAATTGTTAATGAGCAACGACCAGCTAAACGCAGCGCATTAATGAATAATAATTCACCAAAAAATGTTGCTCGTTGTGGTATTTGCCAAGAATGGTTCAATGATCACACAACAATGCTCGATCATCTGAAAGTACATTCTGAAAATGTTTTTCCAAAGAATTTTAGTTGCACCACGTGTGGAAAAAGTTTTAAAGAAAACTGGCAATTACAGAGGCATGAAGTAATTATTTTAATTCAATCTTAATTATTATTCATTGTGTTTTCACAATTTAATAAATAATATAAATATTTTCAGAGATCACATAAACGTCCGATAGCGTCTATTTACGAGTGTTCTGTTTGCAATAAACCATTTCCCGATAAAGCACGATTGGATACTCATGAGAAAATTCACATCGTAGATAAAACTTATCACTGTCCAAAATGTAATAAAATATTTTTCAAAGAATTGTCATTGATAACTCATCAATGCACTGGTGTATCAATATCTACCAAACGAAATTCGGCTAAGGCAAAAACAAATCAGAAAAAAGCCACGTCATCAGTTGTTATTGATAAAAAATTCAAGTGTTCAAAATGTCCAGAAATGTTTGATACTACACAGTTGAGAAATTTGCATTCACGAATTCACACAGAGCCAAAGGTATTTAGAATTGTTGAATTAATTTCAAAACAAAAGGGATAAATTTTAATGATTGCTTTCATGTTTTTGTCAAGTTGCCATCTCCATTGGACATGGATTTGGATGATACAAATGATTCAATGCCAAAATTAAGGCTGGTAAGATCGCCGAGTACATCGTTAACTCTATTAGAACCAAAAGTAGAAATTTTAGTGGACCAAAATCCTCTTGTACCACAAAAGAGAACACTTATCAGAACTGCTGGCGGGTAAATTATTTTAATTCAATATATAAATATATTTAAATGTATATACATTCATATTTTATTATAATCGTGTCTTCATTAATTTTAGATATCGTTGTGGAGTTTGTCAATCGCCATTTGTTCTTCGTGAATTGGCTGTTGCACATTTAAGAGCCGCTCATCCTGTGATGCCTTATCAATGTCCATATTGTAAAAAACGTTTTACAACTCAATATACATTTACTCATCATATAAAAACTGATCATCCTGATGAATCAGAAAAATAATTACCTAAGAAACAACAAAGTCAATAATTTATTGTCCATTGGGATAAAATTTATTACTATGGATTATTTTTATATGACAATCACAGTTTGTTCCTGTACAATTAAAAAATAACTTTTGATACATATATATATAAATATTATAATAGATTTTCTTCGAAAATTAATGTACAATCGTCGATAATACGCTGTTTTAAATGATAGTATTTATAAATTTTATAGTCAGGATGATGATCGTTGATAATACGTTTCTATTTTTTATAAATTACTACAATGAAATATTAAAATGCGAAAAATTTTAATTTTTTCATCACGAAAGTTTATATAAAAAAAAAATGCAAATTGTTTCGACGTTGATGAACAATCATAAGAATTTTATGACAAGTTATCCGAGATTCAGAAAAGACAATTTTAATATTAAGTAGATTAATGTAATGAAAGTATTCAACTTCAGGTAATGAGCTGCCTTAAACCTATGATAGACATATAAGAATGTTTCCATATTTAAATATTTTACTTCATATCTCTAAAATTAAATAGTTTAACATAATGTTCATAGAAATATAAATTAAGTATACACCATTGAGCTTAAAAGTAAGTTATTGAAGTGAGCGTTAATTTATATATACATATACATGTTGTCATTCCAATAATCTAACCTCAAAATTCCGCAATGTAATTAAAAAAATACAATGTAACCTAAAAATCTTAAACAAAGATGAAATAAACCAGCGTGTTCATTGAATAAATAAATTATTTAATCGTCGATCGATATTAAATTTGAACATAAGTAATAATTTCTTATTATTTATAAATATGCGCAGTTAACTACGCGCACCTTTTTCTCTCTTTTCTACTCTCTCTCAATTCTTTCTTTCACTCTTTCTATCTAACCTTCATATATATATATATATATATATAAATTTATATTTTTGTTGTTTGGTGTCTCTACATAATCATAACGTATGTTGTCCGAAACAGCTGCGCTGTGGGCTGCAGGTTGCACAAAATGTTTACATTAAATTACGGAGAATTTTGTGATTCTCGTTCATTATTTAAATCATTGAACAATGTTAATAATACTCGAAAAAACTTTTTTGGAAAAATTCATAAATGATATCCAAGATTAATTAAAACATTATTATTTCTTACTTTATTTCTTTATTTTTTATCTTTTTTCATTTAATTCTCTCACGTGTGTTCAATCAATCAAGAGAGCAAAGTCAAAAGTAGAAAATAAAAAAATAAAAAAAAAAAAAAAAAATGGGTGGTTATGTGAGTAAAATTGCGTCGATGTCAAATATTGCAGTAAACACAGTTTATCGTGGACGAAAACGTAAATGTATTGAAGAGGATGATTGTGATTCAGATACAGAATTTATTGATAAAACACTGCAAACACCAAAGAGGTAATAAGAAAATTTTTTTAAATGTATATTAAATTTTGTTATTATTTTTGGCATTTAAATTGAATAATTTGCCTATTAATTCATAAAGTTAATAAATAATACAAGTATACACCCTTGACTATCATATTAATTTTGTCATCATGTTTAAATTTATTTATTTTATCCTCAGATTCAGAATATTATCATTGTATAATATAAATTAATTACAAGTTCCTGTTGATATTATTATTATTATTATCATCATCATCATCATCATTTAATTTTTATATAAATATAATTTATATGTATGCCATTATTACTTGGTTGGAAATCCATATTTGAAAGTGTAGTTAAATATATATTTATGAATTATAAATTATTGATTTAAAAAATTGTTTTATAACTGAAAACTTATGATCTATTCTTTGGAACTATGATCGATATAAAGCATGAGCCATTTCTGTTTTTGTAATGATGATGTCATGACATCATGTATATTATGTATATGTAGGTATATATGTACCTACAACGTGTGGGAAAGATATAATTGTTTCATTGAGCACGTGTACTTGATTACATTTTTTTTTTTCAATAATTCAATGTTCTGTTAAAAAATATTGCATTTATAAAGTTATCAAATGGAAAAAATACTATTTGATTATTGAATTATTCAATGTTTGATACATTATGTTCAAATAGACATGAAGAAATATATTTTAAAAATAAACATAGACATATTTTTGATAAAAATATTTATTTAAGCTGATAATTTTTGATTTATAGACGAAAGCTGCTCACCACTGCCCAATATATTTATAAAACTTTATTTCAAGAAGAAAAAGGCAGTGATATAACAGTTTTTATGTTGGGAAGACCATGGAGATTACACAAAGTTTATATAAGTCAAGTAATAATAATACAATGAATGTATAATTTTTTTTAATATCAATGAAATCATTTTGTAATTTATATGTTGAAATGATTTGATATTTCAGAGCCCATATTTTGCTAGTATGTTTTCTGGTTCATGGAAGGAGACAAATGAGAAAATTATCACTGTAGAAATAGCTGATCCAAAAATTACTCTCGATTGTAAGTGCAATGAACTCAAAATTTGAAAGAAAAAAAAATAATAAATATAAAAATAATGCTGAAACAGTTTATAAATAATTGTTTTCGTCTTTACTATGCATCTTTTAAAACGTGGTATTGAAAAGTGAAAGTTTTTGTTGGATTCACACATCGTGATTGACCCACTTCTCTATATTTAGGAACAACACTCCGCTTATGGTCATCTTTAGATAGTAAAAAAAATACGTACATTGACATAAAATAATTCTTGAATTTTCAATTTAAATACACGATTCGAAAATTAAACAAAAATTCTTCACATAAATTCAAATTAATTTTTTATTACGATAAAAATAATTTTTTATGCAAGACAAATAGTTTGGAAATAATATAAATATACGTACATACATGTAAGTTTTTCTTTCTTTTCTAGCATTATCGACTGTTTTTGGATCATTCTATCAAGACGAAGTCAGTCTTGAGCCAAAAGACGTAATATCAATTTTAGCTACATCAACTTTATTTCAATTGCAAGGTCTTATAGATCAATGCACAGAAATAATGATTGAAACAACAAATATAAAAACAGTTGTACCGTATTACAATGCAGCTGTATCGTATGGCGTTCCCGCTGTTAAAGTTGCTGCTAAAAGATGGTTAGAAGTTAATTTGCTAGGATATGGCTGGAAGTATCCAACATTTTTGAAAGAAATTAATCCGGAATTAATGACAGAATTAATTGAAAGTCCAGATTTGGTAGCAATGCAAACTGAATTTTGCATATACATGATGTTGCGAGAATGGTAAGAAATAGATAAAAATTAAACGAAAAGCAACTTGGTTAGATTTAGATATTAATATATTTTTTTTTTTTTTTTGATATATACTTTTCATAAATATTTATTTTACAGGCTCTTTATTCATCTACAAAATTCCGAGGAAACTACAGACATATCTGAATACTTCAAAAAACACTCTTGGATCGAACCATTACTTGATACAATGAAAGAAAAAAAATATGTAGCACCATTTAGAGCATTAAGAATGAAACATTTATTGTTACACGATCAAGACGTTAAAATTATATACAGTGACAATTTAATACCGTCAGAATGGTTGCATGACGCATATAAAGAACAATGGCTACACTTATTGCGTATTGATGCTAACAAAGATCGTGGGTAAGTAGAGAAAAAAAAAAAGAAAAATTTTTTGGAAATTTATATTAGCTTTATAAATTTTGTATGTAAAAATATTTAATTTTATCAACATACTTTTCAACTCAGTTTCCTTGACAACATCCTGAATATTGTATGCCACTATTCAATCGAAGCAATTATTTCTGGGTATTTGATTATTACAATGGATTATTTTGATCAGGATTTACAGCTAAGATAAATTAAATGATTATGAATTTCTTGAAATATCAATTAAATTTCGAATTTTTTGTTCTTTCTGTTTATCAATAATAGGCCAGAACAAATGAGCAATGAAGAATTTGCAAAAGAATGCTTCAGATGTGGAAGATGTATTGACAAACCAGGCGAACATATATGGCGATGGACTGCATTTCATTTTGGATTAGATCTTGTAGTTTATCTTGACACAACTTCATTAAGGATACGAAGAAATTTTCGTATGGACGTAGATCATATAACTGCTAACCACAGTAAACGTAATATAATTATCAAGTAAGCGAGCTATTTTTTTATTAAATTAAATTTAATTTTCAACTTCATTGTAAGAATATTCATTCAACTGCATAAATTTATAGTTCAATAGATAAAATTATCATTAAATTTTTTTGTAGAGTTTGTTTAATTTCCCTGAACGAACAGAGACAAATCAAACACAGCCAAAATTCTGGAATGATAAGACTGTCATTACACAAAAATGAAGAAGTGAGTATATATTAAATGAATTAAAATTGTGAACTTATGATTACAAATATTTAATACTTTCCACAGAAGCAAGTTATGTCGCTCGACAAACAATTGACGTATCCGTTATACATATCTGTCAACATGCAAATTGTGACACCTTTCGTGCCATCTGATCAAGAAAAATCATCCAATACCACATCAATAACCGAGACGGATCTAGCATAAATAATTACGTATTGTGATTTGGTGCAGAGCGAAGTATCATTGATATTAGTGTGTGACACAACAACAGCGTTGAAGGCTACGCACTCACATTTTTTTTCGACGATTTCTCGCATTTCAATCTAGTCTGAAAATAAGTCACAAAAGTGCTCTTAAAATGGGACACACGTATATGCCCAGACATGTGGCAGACAATGATGAAGCAAAGACATGAAACGTATTACAAAAAAAAAATAATTTCTGCCATTGGTAGCTGACGAAAAAAAAAAAATAACACGTAATCATCACTCGAAATTTTTTTTCTCCATTCAATATAACGATTGATTAAATAAATTGATCAATTTTCTTTTTTTTTTTCTTCATTTTCAATATTAAATATTCTGTTCTGCTTTACAGTCAAACTATTTGGTAGTATTCTAAAAATAGATTTCTAGTCCTGATTACAATTTAATATCAATCTAATTATTTTTTTCTCTTCACTACAATTAAAACGTGTGAAATAAATAGATGTATTATTTATAAAACAAAGAATATTTTCCTTGATCAAATTATCAACAAATTGTTATGAACGAATACAAAATACGTATAACATTCCACGAAATTTATTTTATTCAAAGAAAATTTAACGAAAAAATAAAAAAAAAAAACTAAAAAAGAGAAAAAAATAATATTTAAATAAAAGGTGCCTTTCACATTCAAATGGCTGAGTAAATTCCATTGATATGTATTATAAAGCCAAATAATTAATGACGGCCTCTTTATTTTTATGCATTTTTGATATGTACTTTACTTCATTTTTTGTATAATATATATATGTATGCATTGAAATACACATATATCTATACAAAATATATGTGTAAAAACATGGCGTGGTTGTACGGCGTTGTACTTTTGTAATAAAAAATATATTCTAAGAAAATATAACTTATTGCTAATAGTTCATAAATTTTGAACAATATTATGCTTGAAAAATTTTAGCATCACAAATAAATTTAGAAAACATTTGAGCATAAATATCGTTATAACACTCTACAAAAGCTTCCGCGAAGGCTGTGACTTTGTCTTTTCTAGATCTGTAAATATAATAATATAAATGTATAATCATTATATTTTCTAAAAAAAAAAAAAAAATAAATTTTTCATGCAGTCATCGAGTTTTAGTGGAGTTAAATAATTATATATATATAATCAAAATAATTATTAATATACAATATAATGATTTCAATAACCATTCAACTCTTTATTAATTCAATACTATACCAACACGATTCTTTTTTGTATAATAACAACAACAATAACAATAATAATAGTAATAATAATAATAATAATAAATGAAGAACATGAATAAAAGTATTTCGATCAGAGTTCGGACATTCTCTTGATACATAATATAAGTTTATACATAATGAAGCAACGATAATTAAATTTTCTATATACTATAAAATAAATTCACTTAATATTTTTAATTTCCTTTTCTTTATTGCATCTCCGTTTGCATATGAGCTCATTGGAAAAAAGAAATTTTCATCACTTTATGATAAAAAATGTAAGAAAAAAAAAAATGGAATCAGAGTAAATGATTGTTTAAGTCGACCAATATTAAATAAATAATATAACAAAACATATTGAAATAAATTCAGTGTGCGATACGTACTCTAGTTGATATTATTAATTAATATTTTCAGTATCAAAAGAATGTCATTGGAATGCCGAATAAATAAATTCATCTAAAAAATTGACACGACATTAATCAATAAATTTCACAAATATGTCTAGTGCGTCTTTATTATTATTAGAACACACGTATGTAATTTTGCAATACACTTTATTATTTAATATATGACCATATCAATTTCTGTCTTTGTTTTCATTCCACCTAATAATTATTAATATATTATACTCTAACGTGTCTTAAATAGCTTACATAATGATATTTTTCTCTTCTGTTATTACTTGTGTTAGCTCAATCTTAATGACTAAATTATTAAGGCATATGCGACTGGTTTCGACGAGAAATAAATGAAACACATGGCTAACTTAAATATTAAAATAAAATTAGTATTAATTTCGTGACACTTTGGTATTTATAATAACAATGAATTGCTCTATAATTTTCTACATTGGAAAAAAGGGGACGAATTTTTAGGTCGATTATACATAAACATATGTATATAATGAATATATATTAAGAGGCCGTTTCTTCATGTTGAGCAACAATTCGCCGCAATAAATAAATCAAACTATCTAGAATATTTTTAGTCATTTTACATTTCATTTAAAATGAAAATCTTTTTTTCTTTTCCTACCAAAATATCAATTTAAACAAATAAAAATTTATTTTCTATATTTTTATATACGCATTAATAATGAGAGTATTTATTACAATTTTTATTTTGCATTTAATTCCACGTGAATCATTATAATCTCGTCTGTATATCACGGTATAAAGCACTGCAATGCTTTTATCGTTTATTATTCTTATATCATTCTCGTAATTGCCTATTTTTTTAATTAATTAATTTTATTAATTTCCATGGTTTATTTATTTTTATTGCATTCGATTCGCAATTATCCGAGGTAGCGCGAGGCGATTTTAATTGCTGAGGTACGACGTTAACGTATTTCATTTTTTTTTTCTGTCAAACTAATTAATAATTGGACGAATATGAAAGGACGTTGGCGTTTCTATATCTTTTATATCAACATTATATACACACATGTATATATTGTGTTTCTTTCATATTTAATTATTCAATGACTTTTAATCATTGTTCACTTTCACAATAATTAAAATTCATTCAAATGCTTTTTTCTTTTTATTTGCAAAACACAATAATATACAAATGTATATTCATATGCATTTAAACCTGGCAGTTTGTTTTCTGTTTGAATTTCTGAAACATCAGACACGTGAGATAATAATTCATGTTAAAGACTCAATCAATAATAATGAATTTAAATTTTAGCGACTATATTTGAGCGTTCTAAACACGTGTGTACTCAAATATACATCCTCCTCATTATTTTTCAAAATCAATTAAACATATATAAATAACATTATTATATTTAGCAAAAAAAAAAAAAAAAATATAATGAATAAATTATTAAATCAAGAAAACATAATTCGGATTATATTAATAAAAATTAATTAAAAGTGCCAAAAATCCTAACATTTTAATGATCACTTGAAGACAATTGACATTGATAAAATTCCTATTATTAAAATTTTTTCATAATTTTTTTCTTACTTATATTCTTTTGATTCAATCACATATAATTTTTAAATTCATCGCATATTATTACACTCTCAAAATTCTTAATAAACAATATATTAAGTGTTCCACTCATTGCAATCTGATATGACATTGATTTGTTTTCCAAAAATACACGAGATATGTAAAAACGCGTTTCAATCAGCATCATCTTTATCTGATCATAAAAACATTCATTTCTTATAATGATCTAAAATTAATAAATAGACATGTACATATAATGATTTATGAATGATGGAATCTCTTTCTTCCTCTCTCCCTCCCTCGATGTTGTGTGTGTATGTGTGTGTGTGTGTGTGTGTGTGTATGTGTCTGTTGTAAGATGTGATAAAGTTGCGTATTTAGTCAGACGTCCATGCAAGAGCAATCCCAATGACTCCAAATAATAATCCAATCATTGGCATTTGTCCACTGGCAGTGTTGCATAAATCAGTTGTACATGAACAATAATGTGCCATGACATCATGAGTGCCAACTCTTCGTACACAAGCTGCATTATCTCTTTCGTCAGTTATATAACCACATCCACGTACAACCCTCACCTTTCCATAAACTGTAATAAGATTATTAATTTAACAAATTAATTATCTGTATCTATATAACTGGAATATTAATTTTGTTTTATTCATTTCATTATTCACTTATATATTTATTTATTTATTTATTTATTTATTTATTTATTTATTTATTTATTTATTTATTTACTTATTTATTTATTCATTCAAGTTTATGTGGAATAAGAAACTAAAGTGCAAATAAAAAAAAATGTCTTGTTCCAAAAGGTATTTTTTCAGAAGAATTTTATAGTAATAATATTTTGATTGTATTTCATTCACCTTTTTGTGATATTTTTCGGCATAATGTTGGCTCCATATTATTCAAGTGCTCCAAACGCTGCTGAAAACTGCAATTGACTGTGCCAAGACTGTAAGGATCAAAAGGATCGCCACATCTTGGATCAAATGCACTATTGCACTGATAGCAAATAACTGCATCACCTAAACAATATAATAAAATATAAAAAAAAAACATTTAAAAAGAAAAGAACAAATAGTAAAAAATAATATCGTGAATTACATATAACAGAAAAATATTTTCTGTGTTTATGAAAAATTTGTGTGCAATGAAAAAAATATTTTTGTTAATGTTTTTATGGATGGAGTAAATTGTAAAAGAGAATTTTTTTCTGTCATTAAATTTATCAGTTTAAAAGGATAAAGTGCACACATATAAACTTATAACAATTGGAGAATATATATACATATATATAATACATATGAGGACTATTTTTATTCAATGTTCTATTGTTGATAGAATAATGAAAATAAAAATAAATGAATGAAATGGAATAATTGTATTAATCTGTGTTTATAGGTGGAATATCCTTGAAATAAGGAATACAAGTATTATTGCACCTTGGATTGAAACTGGGGCAAAAATGCAATCGTGACGTCATTTACTTCCTATCGACCCGCCTGCCTGTACCAATTTCCGCTGATGTATCTCACTCATCTCTTTGATATCAATGGACCATTTATAACATATTCAAGGTGAAAAATTCATTGAATATATTTAATTTATTGTATCTGAATAAATACCGTCTCGATGATAAAAAATTAACATTACATTAATCATTTCTATAACTATTAATAATATGAAAAGATAAAATAAATAAAAGGTATATTTAATTGATAATGATTGAGAAGTAAAATACATTTGTTTAATTTATGTTGAATGGTCATGTGGGAAAATTAAATTTACGGTCAAGTATTTTTGCCCTTTCTATATAAATTACATTATTTCTTCCGGTTGTAGTGTTGTTTTATTTTATTTATATGTAACATGGTGAGAAAAAAAAAGATTTAAATATAAGAGAATGTGTATATGCAGTATATGGATATAATAAAACAGCATTGCAAAAGTGAAGAAGTTATAAAAGTGCTGGAAAAATATTCTATGACTTCACGCAGTGAATTATATACTTCTCAGGTATATTCTAATCCACGACGTGTTTCTACTGGCCCCATTATCGTTTATTTTTAATTTATTTCATTTTCCTAATTCAATTTATATGTTTAATATATAAATGAATATCAATCTTTCTTTCATTTTCTTTTTTTTATTATTATTTTGCGTGTAGAAAAATTGTATTTTGATGAATGAATTTTTTTGTTTATCAATTGTCCTGATGTCTTTGTATCAATTGATGTTTAGAACTTTATTGAAATTCATGCAACAATATAAATACTTGGTAAACTTGTGATCAATAAAAATATTGATATGAATATTAAGAAGAATTAAATATTATTTATTTGTATATTTTTTTGTAGAGAATTTGTTCATTATTCGATCTACTTGCGAATGAATTAATTAATTAAAAACAATCCAGTCATTGGATAAATATTATTTATCATGAATCAAGGTCACGACTATTGTGATATAACTTAAGAATTGTGTCTCTGCAACGAGTGTTATATAACAGCAGTTTACTCTATTGGAATCAATTTTTAGGTGACCTAAAACATTTCCTCTCATATTAAATGATATTTATTATTAATAATTTCTATTTAATGATAAATAAAATTCAAAAATTATTAACACAATTTAATTTTAACTCACCGCAAGAGAGCATACTGATTAACACGATAATTATTGTAAAAGTTAATGTAATATGTTTTGCTATCATTATTAATAATTTTTCGTAAAATAAAATTTTATTTTAAATAATTTCACAATTATTCAATGCACAAATAATATTAAAATATTAGAACTTATATATCTATAACACTTTTCACTGTAAATATTTTTCAAATTAAATACTGTTCACTTTTTCATTTTTAAAAATAAAAAATATTTTATATATTATTTTTTTTCTTTTTTATACTTTTGTTTTTTTTTTTTTTTCAATTGTCACATTAAATGTTGCTCTATTTAATATCTCAACTAAATATTGAGATTTTGATTTGAATGATTATTTATTAAGGTGATTAAAAATTTTTATATTCGCGTGTTACTCTACTATCCGAAATCGCTGAGTCTTCTGTTCATTTGTAGATACTAAGAGCAGTCTATGCAGCAGAACGCGCAGTTGACTTTTTCATGCGCCAACTCTAGTTCCACCCACCCCCGCAAATAAAATTCCCGGTTCCAACCACCCTTACATTCACATATTGAGGACAACAAAACCGTTAAACATTATAAAATTCCATAATAAATATATTTACTTGTACATTTTTCATAATAAATGCAAACATAACCTATAACACATTTTTCTACATGGTTTAAAATGTTGTTTCATCTTACGTAAAACACTCGGTTAATTCATGCACATTCATAAAGTATTAAAAACATTATTGCTGATCAATTAAATCTGAATTTTACAACAGATTGGCGGAAAATCTTGAATTTAAATTGAACGAATCAAAATTGTGTGCGTCGAATTTAATATTGGCGTTTGCGCATGTTTTTCTAACACACACACCATAAAATTTATTTGTGCATATATACTAAATGTCTTCGTGTGAATTCGGCCAATCATAACAATTGACTTGTACATAACACATATAACATATACATTGAAGAAAGCACGTGTTTATATACATTTGGGCATAGTGGAAATTATTTAGAATAAATAATATTGATAGTTGCTCTACATAACCTCAATTTCAAAAATTAAATTTATATTGATTGGTAATGATAAATTAGATATTTTCTTATTTAATAACTAAATTATTTCATGTCGATCTATATAATTATTTACATTAATCTTCTGTCAGACAAAAAGAATAAAAGAGGTTATAATAATCCGAATGATTGTTATATGTAAATTATACAACCAAAATCGACATTATTTCATGTATATCATATAATATTGATAATTGTGAATTGTTATGAATATATAGAATAGAATTTAAATAATTATTATTTATTAAAGATAACCATTTTCATGATTAACTTAACATTGACACATGTTATTGAACAAAAGTTCTGCTTGTATACTTGAAGATAATTCATATTTTTTTTTATAAACATTGAACACTTGAATGAATAATTATAATCAATGTTATGTCTATATACAATATCATAAAATAACAACTCCGTTTATACAAATAGTTGTGCATTTTGGTGTAAATTACATTGAGATTAAGTTTGAATTTGTGGATGGATGTAAAAGTTCGTTAAATATTCAGGTTTCTTTATTCTGATATTTTTTGAATAAAAAAAGCGCAACACGTGGTTTTAAAGTATACAAGTACTCCGCATTTTATCATCTTTGATAGATATATCAAATAAATTAGAGTTTATTATTGCATTCATTAATTAGACTATACTTTATGGTTAATAAAAGTTTTGAAAATTAATATTTATAGGTTATATTCAATGTTTTAATACTGTATCTATGTTTAATTTGTTTATTTTCATTATTCATTTTTTCAGTGATGATTAAATATTATCATGAGTCTCTTTGATGAAATTAATAAAAGAACTCAATTACCAAAACCACGTTCATCAGCTCAATTCGAGACAATTGAAACATCTACTGACGACGATGCAAATCCTCCAGTTGTGTTTAATAGAAATTGTAAATCAAAGAATATAAAGGTAATTTTAATTAATATACAAATGTATATTTTTATTATTATTCGTAAAACTTTAAATAATTTTTATAAGATTCTATAATTAATTTGTTCACACGTTAAGAGAATTCATGAAATTTCGTTTTAGCTTTATAATCCAGATCCTGAGGACTACATTGGACAATCGAGTGATACAAATATTTGTGTAAATGAATTTGAGATTACTTCTAGTATTTTAGAAGTGAGTAATGACAATTACATTGGTTAAGTATTTAATGAAAATTCATAGAATAATTATAATTTATTTGTTTGAATGAAATATATATTTGAATAGTTGAACGGTGGTGATTGCCATTCAAATAAAGCAATTGAAGAACGATGGAAGGCAAGAGTTAGTCAGAAACAAGCGCAGCAGAAAAATGATGAATGTAAAATTGAGAAGAAAGAATCAACAACTGAAAAGCTGAAAAAGAAAAATTATGATTCCGGACATTATCAATACAAAAATAATGCGTTAATGCGCAATTTACTTGAACAAAAAATGGCTGAATTAGATGTTTCTAATTTGCTGTCATCGAGCTCTGATGGTGGTAAGAATATTGAAAATGATCTATCGATTAATGATCCAATGTTAACTGCGAATCCAGATGATCTCGATTTTTTTTGTCTTCGCGACACGAGTAATATGACTGATACAATAGATAATAATTTTCGTTTTAAACATCGTGGAACTAAACAAAAAACTACATCACGAATATATTCAATTTATGAAATAGATGACGATGATTTTATATTTCGGAAAAACTCATGATAATGATAATGATTCGATAAAAAAAATTTTTTTTTGACAAGTTATTGAAGTTGAGGATTAGGAAATTAATTTGATATAATCTTAATTAATATAATAAAAATATTTTTGAACATTAATTAACATAAACCACGGGGACGGGCCAATGTTGACATATTTCTTTTTTTATTTTGTAGGTTCGTAACACGCAGCGCGTCATCATTTTATTTTATCATTTACAATAGTCGACCTGTGAAGAGTCAACTGTGGCGTTATTTTTCTACAAGTAATAATAATATAATATTAAAATACAATTTTTTTTTTCTGATTTAATTCGACGACGTATTAAACCCGTCCCCTATTTTTACGTCAACATTAATGAGTACCTGATGTTTCATATTTCTACATTCAATAATAGATATATACATCGTATTTAGTATGACATTTTATATAATCAAATCACAAAATTGTATTTTAAACGACATGCAACATAATTTATATTTGTATTAAACCACAAGGAATTTTGTCATATTTTTTTTTTACTTTCGCTAAACAAAATATATTAAAATCAAGTGAATCCAGCAAAATATTAATCCAACAAAATGCAATCACATCAAAATTCATTACTCATGATTTATTTATTCACATTTCCCCTTATGTCTTAACAAAACATTTTATTAAATTTATTTTAAAATATTTCAAATTAAATAATATTAAAGCTCCATCTGGTTACTGGTGGTTATGAGAGGTAATTAATAATAAAAGCTGCTAAACGTAACACACGCGCAGTATTAATAATATTATACTACGTATTCCTTATGTCAATGCGATTGCTCAATTGCTGTATTAGTGTTTGTCGGCATGAAATATACATATAGTGAAACTCTACTGGTAACTTGTAGTCAAGTCTTGACTACGTCACAAACCTGTATATTGAAAATGAAATGCCATATGACTATCGGTATATATTGTGGACCGTATGTTGGAGCAAGAACATTATTCGTAAATTGAATACAAATAAACAACGAAAAAAGAAATAAATTTGAGTATTGGCTGCTGCATCAATTCACAAATTAACAATATTTTATTTCATCTACCTCAATATAAAAATATTGATTGAACATCAACGATGAGTGGACCACAATTGGTAACATTGAACTTGAAATAATTTTTTTGATATTTGTCAATGTAAAATATGTTTGTTATGAAATCCTAAAAAAATTTTTTTTATATAAAATTCATTGAGAGTTTAAAATGAATTTATAAAAGTTTGAAAATAATATTATTATATTAATATATTATGTATTCTCGTATTATTTGTTTTTAAAAAAAATTTTATTTTTGTCAAGAATGAAGTGGTTTTAAAAGATGACGAGTTAGATCTTTTTAATGCAAGCTTGTTGGACCGGTTGCCCAATCAACGACAGGAGAATGGACTGCTGGTGAGACCACTAAGATCAACAGATTATGATAAAGGTACGTAACGTATATCATTGCGATTATATCTAAAAATGTATTATTAACTTTTACAATAAATATTTTAACATTGTTTCAAGGTTTTATTCAACTGTTGGGACAGTTGACTGAAGTGGGCAACATTGCTAAAGAACAATTTTTAAGTAACTAATAACACAATTATTACCTGTGTGAATAATTATATTCAAATAATGTGGTCATTAAAATTATTTAATAAAATTATTTTGCAGATACATTTTATAAAATGAAAATGGCAGGTAGTTATTATGTCGTTATTGTAGAAGATTTAGATACTGGAAAGGTGATAGGAAGCTCAACATTAGTTGTAGAACAAAAGTTTATACACAATTGTGCTCTGGTGTGTGATTGATATTTATTTTAATTAAAAATTGTATTTATTTATGTTTATTTTTTTAATAGATATTTTTTTTTGATTTCAGAGTGGTCGATTGGAAGATGTTGTAGTTAATAGTTCTTATAGAGGTAAACAGCTTGGAAAACTATTAGTGAGTACGATAGCTCAATTGGCGCGACGTCTTCAATGTTACAAATTAATGTTGGATTGTCGTGATCGATTAATTCCATTTTATGAGAGTTTAGGCTTCAAACAAGAGCCGGGAAATGCCAATTCTATGAAAATGAGATTTGAAACGACAGCAGAGCAATCGCGATTATGATGTTGACGAAACAAAAATATAGTGATACTAATTTTCAATGTATTATTGAATTAATTATTATTACAAAACATCGGCCGATGACTTGAAATGGTTGGAATATTCTTATGTATACTTGTAAATAGAAAAATAAACAAGTAAGACTAATAATTAATACAATAACTCGGATATATGGAAATGTTTATTTTTTGTTTGTTTTATCGAATTAGTTACTATTATTATGTCTTTATATTACAGCAGTTGTTTATAAATGATATTAATTAATAATTACATATACATTAAACTTTCTTTGCCGGAGCAGTTGAGCGTAATTTAGCAGCTCGTTTTGCTTCCATTTGTCTTTGCCTAGCTAGTTTTCGTTCTTCTCGTTTTTTTCGAGCCTCTTCAAATTTATTATTCGTCCCAGTTATTCCTGCAATATCATTAATTTTCATATTCAATACTATTGATAAATAATAAATGAGTAAACATACATTTGTAAAATTGAAAATTATATTCACCTGATTGTTCAATTGAGTTAAAGTCATCAACAACTTGAAATTCTTGATCATCCCAACCACTCTCAGACCCTTCATTATTTTTATCTGTAGATTCTGCCGCTTCTTCCTCCTACAAAGACAAAAATAATTGGATAGCATTCGTATTATGTGTCTTATCAACAAATGCAGTATGAAATAAAAATTGTGAATAATTTTCGTGGTGAACAAACCGGTTCTTCCTCTAAACTCGTCCAATGATCATTTTGCTTTGGGGTATTTACAGGCGGTGATATAGTACTTGTGGTAGTGGTGGTATTTGACGAAGGCTGTTGCTCCATATCTCCCCAATTATCAGCGTCCCAATCCCAATCGCAGTCTGAATGAGTATGACCCGTATGTTGTGAGTCATGATCATGATCATGATCTAGTGATGTCATGCTCGTGGCACTGCTTGTTGTTGCAGTTGTGCTGGCACTGCTTTGCGAACTGCTTGCTTGTTCTGTGCATTGGAGAATAATAATTAATAAAAATAATAGTAAATAAATTTTTAATCAATAGCTATGAAAGTTAAACAAACCTAATGATGCGGGCTTATTCAATAAAATCCTCGATGTATTGTGAGGATTGGAAGACTTTGGTGTATCTGATTGGCTTCGATAAAATTTCGCAGTCATTGTTGTAACAGCCCATCCTGCCCATGTTGCAGCTGCATTACTCAAGCTTGGCGTAGCTGTATTTACATCGGCCTCTGAAAATTTTAAAATATATTTAATATCAATTTTCAGCTTAAACTGAAATAATTATCGATTCATGAAATTATATGTTAATTTTATTTACCCATTGATTCACGCAATCCAGGATCTTCTGACACTCGCTCGAGCTTTGATAAAAATCCACGTATTGTTCTGAATGCATTGTCCCTTACACTTTTATCCGAGTCAGTTGTTAGTGGACAGAGAGAAGGTAAAATACGATTCGCCACTTCTTGTAATAAGTAATATTGTTGAGTAATGGCTAATGCTGATACACTTGCACTTCTTGCCGGGGGAAATGGATCTCGAGTACCGCGAATAAATGCACCTACCAGCACCTGCAATTAAGAGTTAATATAGGTAACGTAAATAGAAAAAAAAGGAAACAAAAAAAATAAATAAATGAAAAAATTTCTGATATTAATATTTTGTTTTGCTGACTTACCTTTTGTCGTATTTGTGGATGAAGATGTTGTGCTATTTTTCCTAGACATACTGTGGTATTTGTTCTAATTCCACCTTGCTCATCACTGGCTTGCAATTTAGCAAAATATCGTAATGTTTCAAGGTTTAGATTGTTGTAATCTAATTTTGGCGCTAAATGTACTACTGATTTAATCGTTTGCTCTCGTACTGCTGGATTAGTGTCTAAGAAACCACGTGCAACCTAAAAAGTATTGTTTCATTTAAATTTGAATCCAATATAATTTATCGAAAATTTAATAAAAAATTTTTATAAATAATTTATTTGAAATTACCTGGGGAAAAATGGCATCATTAATTGTTGAAGGCTGTAGATGACTAACAAAACGATCAAGTTGTTGCAATAGCCGTAATCTTGTTGCACGATCATTTGATGCAAATAATTTAACGACACATGGTACAACACGACGTTGATATTCGGCGTCAGGCAATTGATTTCCTAATTGTAATAATGGTGGCAATACAGCACTACCCGCATCACCAAATTCAAATGCTGCCAACAATTGTGGCAATATTTTATATCTCCCAACGCCTTCTGGAAAGCTATCAAGTTGACCAGCGAGTTGTGAAAAAAATCGGCCTTTTTCGCCCTTTTCTTTCATTTGAATTTCTTCCAGAAATAATAATGCATCGACAAGATCATTTTTAAAAAATCCACCATTGCTACGACAACGTGCAATAACATCAGCTGGATTGGGTCTACCGTCAGCATTTGTGCTCGTTAATTCTCTGAAGACAGTCAGCAGTTGCTTTGGAATTCGCTGAAATGAAAATTAATTTGAAATGAATTATCGATTGATTTTATATATTTTATTTTGGCTATCAATTTAATTAATGTATAAAAAGAAATCAAACCTGTTCCATGCCCTTGAGATTAGCTCTTTGCCCTAATGGTCCATTGAATGACTCCCAGACAAGACAGCCAAGGCCCCACATGTCGACTGAACTGTTTCATATTTACTCATCAGTATCACAATTTTAAAACCTAAATATTTGAATATGGAATATTTCCAATATTTTCACTTGTAAAAAATAAAAATGAATTATATTTAAAATTATTAGCTGTACCATTTTGATGTTGGCTTCGCATTTTCACGTACTTCAGGTGGACTGTATGATTGAAGTGTGTGTGGCAATAATGTATATGGTGTATCAACTGTAGTCATATATTCTACACATCCAAGTTTCCATTCTCCACTTTCTTCATTAACGAACACTGAGTATAAATTTACATTGTTGTGTCTTAAATTGCCATCATTATTTAAAAAACTGAGAGCTCTCTATTGGATAAATCAAGTAGGAAAGCTAAATAATAATTTTCATATTGCTATTTTTTAATTAAAAAATAAATTACACATTATAATTTTCATAATACCTACAGTTATTTGAAAAATACCCCAAGAAAAGTACAATTCCTTCTTGACGCCTTCACCAATATCAATTTTTTTTAACAATCTACTATGCAACGGTTCTACTCTCTCAGTCGCCAAGTAAATAACTTTGTCTGTCTGCAATAATTAAAAAATATGTAACTAAACTAGAGAGAAAAAAAAATAAAAAAATACAATACCCCCTGCTAATGACAAATAAAAAATATAAAAAATGCTGTATCAAATTTTACATAAAATTATTAATTAATCTAATTGAGGAAATCATTTGTTTATATTCATATTTTGTACCTCAAGGCTATCGACATACGTGAGGATACTTGGATGTCTAAGAGTTTTCAATCGTTTCACAGCATTTCGTGCAATTTCCAATTGAATCTCGCCACCAGATTTTATATCAAAAACAAATACAGAAACATCATCATTGCCAGAAGCTCCCTATAAATATAACAACCATAATTATACTTGATACATAAACAAACAAATAATTAAATTAAAAAATACATGAATAAATAGATACAAATATTCATATTATATACACATACATATTACAGATAATGAAAAATTTAATTTCAATCAGGTTATATTTGTTTAGGTTATATTACCTTTTTTTTCGCTCTGTAAAGTGTCCATATACTTTTACCATCCAATCCATCAACGACTTCACCAATTTCATAGGGAAAATCTTTAGTTGGATCACGAGAGAATAATGACCACATGATTCTTTCCCTTATTATCCAATTTATATATCTTATTTAGTAAAAAAAAAATGCTTTTTATCTATTCAAGATACAAATCTCATCCATGATTTCTTCAAAAGGTGTCTTATCTAAACTTACACTGACAGTAATACAACGCATCGACCACACGTCACCAATTCACACACGCATTCGCCACTAAAAACGGCGCTGGGATGTCATTCAATTTTTTTTTCCCCCTCTATATCGTAACATATAATGCAATTTACATGAATTTTAATCATCATACAATTCAAATATAACTACATAACAATTATTCATCGATTATTGAATTATTTTTATGAGAACTCATAAATGGGTTACGTATTTTTCATCATGAATAATTTTTATTGGTTAGGATATGTAATTGGTATTACGTTGAGAAAAAAATTGTACAATGATCTAGCGTGAACTATGTCCAAAACTAGGAAATTATGCTTTCGTATATACAACATAAATGAGAATCACTGTGTTACATGAGGTTTTATAGTAGCAGTAACATCATCATAATGAAAAACAAAATCTTGAACTGATTTGATTCACTCATGAACAATTAATACTGTCAAAAATTGTCTTTCATCATATCATCAGATCGCTTGCCTGTTATCATACTTTAATATTTATTGTACATATCTGTAAAATATTTAGCATTTGTTATAAGGTAAATATTTTGTATAATAGTAATTAAATCCAATTTAATATAGATCAATGTATCGTATACACATATGCAAAATCATCAGCTACTCTTGATGTAGTTCTTAATGTCAATTATAAGATTGTGAAGATGTTGTAGAATTTTATACAGTAAATGAAAAAAATTTAACTTGCATAATGGGGAATTGTAAGTAATTTATTGTATTAAAAATTCAATAGGAAAAAGTACATGAAAAGTAATTATTTTAGACTTAATGGATTTATTTATTAATATTATTGTTTAATTTTTGAATAGATTACGGCATCACAGTAGATTTTTTGAATTGAAATTATTTGAAACGCAAACTAATAAACTTAATAAATTTAAATATAAATTTTTATGGGGAGAATGAATTTGTATTGATGTGAATATAAATGTGTCTATTAACTTATCAGAAAATTAGAAACGGAACGAGTGTCAATTGTCATTGTTTATTATGAAATTATTTTCATTTCTAAATGTCATGTCAAACATCGATTTCCATTGAATGGGCATAATTGTTATTAGAACTTATATCTAAAGGTAGAATAATTTTATTGTTAGCGAGTTTCATGGATTCAATGACAACAGATAGAAGAATTGTCATTTGTTGAGGGGGTCAAAGGCATAAATTTATATCACCATTTAGATGTCAAAGGTTGCAATACATACATTATAAGTTATATTTATCCATAACGCACAATGACAAAAAAAAATGTTTTTATCTGAAAATTGAAGCATTCAAATTCAGAATACACAAAAATTATAGGATTTGCTTCAAGATGACATAAGTTAAAAATGAGAAAAAAAAAAAACGTATTATGCACGCTTTCAAATTGGTTGCAATAATACTTAAATATCTCATTTATTTATTTTTTTTCCATTCTACTATGATTTAAATCAACAATTTATATAGTAATCACATTGATGCACTATATGTTAGACCATGATATTTACAATAATGCGTTTATAGTGAGTAAAAACGAAGAAAGTAATAATAATAGGTGTAGGCAAAAATAAAATGACTAGAATCATTTGAAAAATAAAAATTATTCCAAAGTAATGTCAATAAAGAGATTACATCGCCGTAGGACATTATAAAAAATAACAGTAATTTGTCCACGTATTCGCAATTTTCATTATTATTTTCCCTTTTTTTTTTGTACAATACTAAGTCAATGGTTACCGTATTGACTAATAAAGTTTTAATATTATCTTGATTAACTGAGTTTGCTACCTTTAACATCATTTTCATAATAACCTATTGCACGGTGTACCACTGACTTATCACCCGTATTTGTCTTAAGAATAATTTCAGAATTATCTTTATGATTACCACCATCTGTCGATGAATCTCCAAAATAGTTTGATGAATTTGTTGGTTTATCAATTGATTTTAATTTTTCAATGTCAATTTTCTGCTTTGATTTTTTCACTAATTCTTCAAGAACATTTTTCAAATCAATTATTTGCCTTTCTTGTTGACGTGATGATTCAGATAATGCTTGAATATCATCAGTAAATTTTTCAATTTGTGCTTGTCTAGCAGCCTCTTTTTTTGTCTCCTTTGCTGATTGTCGATTATATTCCAATATCAAACAACCACCAGCAACACTAAAAATTATTACTTCACCCATTAAATTAGCTCCAAGCTCAATTGCCATTTGTTCATTTAATTTGGCAACTTTAGTTGGCTTTCCAAGATTCATCACATACATCTTGGCTTTAACCTCTGCCCAATGATAAACTATAATGCAATAACAAAAATAAAAAATTTAATTGAATTTTCATAATGTAAAGTTTCATCATACTTACATTGTGCTGGTGGTATAATAAAATAGGTACGAAAAACAGGATGATTTTTCGCTTGTGAAACAAGCATTTTTGCCAAGGGTTTGCTGATTTGTTTTAAAAACAATACACCTAATTTCAAGGCAGGAAACACCCCTACTGCCATTATAATTCGTTTACTTTATATCAAACTCGTTATTAATTCAAATAATGAAATCCTGAGAAATTCAACACAAAGGTCATTAAATATTTTTTATTATAAAATACATATCTACATGGTGTGTGATTGTGCAATATAAAGACCTTGGTTGGTTGTATTTTTGTCATAAATCCTGACGAATCTTTATGTCATGATATTGGATATAACATATGTATATATATTTGCATTAAATGTTTAGACTAATCGTCACATAAATTCGCAATTATCAAAATATGTACTTAATTGATCTCATTCAATGCATCAACATTACCTTCGAAATATTATTCAAAAGGACATGACCGGCCATACTTGTTCACCGTTAAGTTTTCATACTGATTCTGATATATATTTTTTTTATTATTATATATTTATAGGTTGGCAACTTTTATATGACACTTCGCCAATAAAACAGCTGTCATAAATAAGAGTGAATAAGAGCGCTCTGGAAAATTGTAAGAATTTTTAATTTTGCATAATTACCGCTGTTTATAATGTAAATTATAATTAAGAATAATAATTGCATAGGAATAAATATTCATCATGATATTTCAGTAATATCAGTGAAAAATCAATAAATAATACATAAATGAATTATGTATTATCGATAATTGTCGTCCGTTGAAAATTTCAATGATGCGCGCGCCATCTGGGGTATTATTCAAATTCATTACTCATGCATAAAAAATCATGTATCAATTATCAAAATTATACACGAATTTAATTAGAATATAAAGCATTAAATTATTAAACAAATATGAATTCAATAATATTTTAGATGAGAAATAATATTTTTTAGAGATATTTGTGGAGAAAATTCACAAATAAATCCTCTAAATACATATTGCAGATTTACAGTAATGGAAAATGATCAAAAATAATGATTATACTTTTAGTTGTTTTGCTCTTTAATTATACATACTTACATACATACATACATACATACATACGTACAAATACATGTACATATGCATACATACATACATACACGTATATATATATTTTTCGCCGGGAATTTAAAATACGACCGTAGCAGTAAGCTCATTGGTTACTTGACCATTATTTGTTTGTTTATCCCTCTTTTTTTATCTTCATTCCATTGAGAGTACTTTTAGGTTTCTCCCGATCCGCTTTCTGATTGGTTGTATTCTAATACGAAACAGTGGTACCACAACGACACGGTAGGGCGCAGTCGCTTCATTTTCTCACTCTAAATCCTCTCTCTCTAACTCATTTCAATCTCCACTCACACTTTTCATGTTCATGTGTGTCTTCAACAGTCGAAATTTTGTCGTGGTGGTCATGGTGGTGATGATGATTGCGTGCGCTGCTTGACTTTAGTTTTATTATTTCTAACATACACAATTGTGACCGGGTAGATCATCATCATCATCTTCGTGTCTATGTATATGTATAGCGACAAATATATATCCTCGATTCACCACTGGATTTGTATAAAATAGTACATTTCATTTTAATATAAACAATAATCATTTTGATTATAGGTTAGTGCCAAAGTGAAGCGTACAAAAGTTCATATACCTAATATATAAATATCTATATATACATCAAAGTTGCCTGTAGAAATGGCAAACAATTAAATATAATAAATAACAAAGAACAATTAAAACGATTCTTTGTTTTTTTTTTCTTTTTTTGTTTCTTGTTGTTTTTAAAGTAATATTTTTGAATGCCTACATTATCGTGGGGTAGTTTGTTGGTACGAACTACGAGGGCAATTACCGGTGGCGGTGGTGGGGCGCCCCGGAAAGGATCACTCTGGTCGTTGTGGCGCTGCTGATGCTCGTGTCGCCGCTCGCGCGAAATGAAAATGGCGGTGTTCCGTTGAGTGAGGTCGGAGGCACGCACTCGGACGCCCGAGTTATAACATACGACAATATACAATTAGAAGAAAAAAAAAACGACGCGCGTCATTAATATAATTACATTGGAAAATATTCAATGTTTACGGAAAAATTGTGTCCCTTTATTAAATAATACAGCGTGGCTGTTTGTGACTCTGTGTGTGTGTGTGTGTGTGCCTCTTTCTCTCTCTTTCTCTTAATCTTTCTCTCTTTCTCTTTTTCTCTGTGTATTATATTAATACAAAAGTCGTAGTTTGAGACGTGAGGCAAACAGCCAAGTGCACTTTGGGTGCGCGGAAGAGTATAAACGAGAAAGAGAAGAAGCGAAGTAGAGTGAAAGAGA
The DNA here is from genome assembly GCA_918226075.1 of Microctonus brassicae. Classification (NCBI taxonomy): domain Eukaryota; kingdom Metazoa; phylum Arthropoda; class Insecta; order Hymenoptera; family Braconidae; genus Microctonus; species Microctonus brassicae. The sequence goes on along the minus strand of OW445481.1, from coordinate 12,879,607 downwards.
TTAAAAGAAATTGATAAAGAAAAACCGAGTTATTACTAATAGAAAGAGAAAAAAAAAGTGGACTCTGTTTTGTGTATTCTTTCTCTTTTGGGGTAAGAAAAAAACAACGGGAAGTTGTATTATTTAGTTGTGATATATAAGAGACAAGCACCACGACGATAACGAGAACGTCGACTGGAGGACGTGGACCGACCTTTGACGCAGAAACCGGCGTGGCCGGAGTTTAATACTTGGTTGGTACGTGCAGCAGGTCTTAATACACCGCTATAATCTTAAATGTGGATGAAACAAACACAAACGATGGAGTGTGACACGGTCAAGTGTTGACTCTTTCTCTCTACGGAGAAGTGTTCAAGTGTGTACATACTGTGTGTTGACGATTAGCCTGGCGGTGATAGTGTGGTGATGGTGGTGATAGTGATGGTGGTGGTGTTGATGTTGATGGTGTGATTGATGGTGTAACAATATATATTATTATATATGTATTATCAGGGCTGAATAATCACTGTGTGAAAGTAACTGCTGAGAATAAATAAATAATAGAATTGTTACGTTTTAGAACTAGAATATTTAATTAGTAAAATAATTGAAGATTTAAGGAGAAGAAAATAAGGATAAAAAATACCGACGAGAAATAGAGAAAATTAAGGAAAGAAGGAGGAGGCGGTAAAGGTGGAGGTGGTGGGCGCATTTATACCCCATGCCGATGCCGGCGGAATACCACGAGAGCCACGGGAACCACGAGATCGCAAATTTCGGGCTCGCGGCTGCTGCCGCACAGGACGCCAGCAACATGACGGCCAATATGTACCGGGTGGGAGGTAATGTTCGCCACATTTGTAATCTTCATTTTCTTATTTTATTTATTCATGTATTTTTTTTTTTTTTTTTTTTTTCCATTCCGTTTGATTATCCCATTTTGTTTTTCATCCCTATTTTCATCATTTCCTTTTATGGACAGGGATGACGCACAATATGGATATACATTTTCAGTTACGGACTTTCAACCATTTTCATCGTACACAAGAGCAACTTTAATTAGCCTCCGAGAAATTAATGTTTGCAAATGGCATCGCGATGGCGTCCCCTGTCCCCATTCTTCCCCCTGGCACTGTCCCCTCTCCCCGTTCTCTTTTCCTATATCCTTCTCTCCTTTCCCCACCTCTTATACCTATCCTCATCTGGATCTTCCCCCTGTGTTCCCCCCTCTCGTTCTTGGCGTCCCGTATATGTCTACTCTCTCATAACTCCCCTTGTCTCTCACCTCCCTCGACCGTTCGTTTTCCCCGGCCACTTGGTTCTATTTCTCTTTTGCTTATACACATTCAAAATATTCTCATTCTCTCTCTCTCTCTCTTTATCTCTCATTTACTTGTCGCCTTCTTTCCCCGTACCATCCACCACTACACCCCTCTTGTGCTCTCTCTTTCTCTCTTTTGGTTTATCCATGTGTAAGGCCATGCTAATTCTTGGCTCCAATGAATTTACCCATTAATGCTTAAATCTTTTCTTCGTCATCAGGAAAATATAAATATATATTATTTCATGATTTCTTCCTTTACACTTCAGGTATTAGTTTATATTGTATTTTGTATTTTATGAGAGAGATAGATGGTGAGAAAAGGAGAGAGGGGGGGCATGGATTTTCCATGCGGTCACAACGGGTTCCGTTACGGTCAAGCGACGGTTTTGACCCTCATGACAAAATATCCATAGCAGGCATACATTTTTTTTACTTTCTCACAGTTCGATATGAAGAGACTTTATGTACATATACGTACATGTATACAATAAAATATAAAATGGATTTCTTAGTTTGAGCTTATCGCACGTTGCCTTCGACCTAACAACAATCAACTAGCGTTAATTTTATTATTTTTTTTAATTGTCAACGATGTATGTTATCATTTTACCTGTCGATTCAGTACTTAATATTTCTTTTTATCTTTATTTATTTTTATTTTCTTCAACGTTGCTGTAATGAAAATTATACAATAGCTGATGTAGCATCGAAATAAATTTTTTGCCACGAAAAAATATTCAGTTGATCGCATTACCAATTTTTATTGGTATTAAATTCATGATTTTGTGCAAGTTTTTACATGGTGGAATTTATTTTGAACACACAAAATATTTTAAATGTATGTATGTATGTATGTATGTATGTATGTATGTATGTACATATATATACATGTATTTGTGTAGAGTAAAATCATTGGTATATAGCAAATATATTGCTGTACGTCTTTGCACTACCACAGGGATACGTTTCATGAAATGAACTGGCGGGCTTCTATTCATGATAGAATTTCTATAGCCATAAAACCTTCTGCTCCCCTTATAGACCTGTTTTTCCCCTTAACGTTATTCTACTCACATTCTATATCTATCTCATTTTGACTTGTGTTCCTGCCCTTCATTTCTCCTCTACGGTAAAGGTTACCTGAATCTATCTATCATTATTGTAAATTCTCTATTTCTACATCTATACACATACATTCATATGCATATTATCTTTAACGTACTAATTTTTAAATATAAACCACACTATGCTGCAAAAACATTTCGATAATTTATCTATAATTTAACATTGAATTAAACTCAAATAATTGTTAAATAAAAATTTTTCTTATTTTATATTTTAGATTATGTGTATTTTGAGACTTCCTCGACGTCTCCTTATCAAATACGCAGGATAGAGGAATTGAATAAAGTGAGTACTTGAATCTTAGTATCATATATTTTTTCTGATGAATATATGTTTATTGTTATTGAGTAATTATTCTGATTATATATGTTTTATTAATTTTATTCATTATAGACGGCCAATGGTAATGTAGAAGCAAAAGTGATGTGCTTCTTCAGGCGGAGGGATTTGCCTCAAACCTTGATTACGCTTGCAGACAAGCATCAGTGTGAGTAAACATTTGTCTTTCGGTTTTGCTGTTGCTTTAACGTCCACCGTTTTCATCTCTCTCCGTTAGGCCTTTGGTGGTATATCAGAAACCAAGATAATATTGCCAAACTCGTTGACTAGACTAATATTGAAAGCAAAGAAAAAAAAAAATAGGGGAATTGAGTAATATTTTTTTACCGAACATCACTATAGATACATCAGCATGATTTGAATTACAAATTAATACGAAAATAATGAATTCATATGTAATTAAGAAATTACCATTGTACGTATAGGGTTTGTTAAATATTTAAAATTTCAAATATTCTCTTCTTTCTATCAGTGGCCAAATTACTTTTTACGTTCGTTCAATACTCAAAATGGCGTCCTCGTCTAATCCGCACATACATACACACTCATATACACATGTACATATATATATAATCGAAAGTCGGATCACGTATACATGCAGACAAAATCTATCTCCATTTTCGTACAACTCAAACAGTCTTGCGCACAAAAAAAGAATTACATTAAATATATTAACTTTTCAATAAAAATTTAAACGACAAATTCACCAATTTATTTATATTCTCAATGTTTGGTATTAATACAAATGGAATATCATCCCGGACAAATAAGGGAAACCAAACAAATATATATAAACAAATGAATACAAAAATAAAATACGGAAAAAAAAAAAAAAACAGTAATAATGACTGCGATAATGATGACTCTAAGAATACGAGGGAAAAAAAAAAATAAAATGCATGAGTCGCTCAGTTGCACGACCGGTGTGTGTTCACCCAGCGTGTAACCACCACCACCGGTACTTGGCAATACACTTTACGCGTGAACACGTTTGCCGTGTGCGTCTCTAAGTTCAAAAAACAAAAGGAAAAAAAAAATGAGTATGAAACAAAACGCCACAAAAAAACAGAGGAAGAAACAGCCTCGCACAGGTCAAAAGACAATACATACATCCATCTATATATATATATATACATATATATACACATACGTATATGTATATACATATATACTTTTCTCTCGTCATTGCAACAGCAAAGATAATGAGACGCGAGGATTTGGGGGGGTGGCAGCAGTAGTGGTATATAGTTGGATCGTATAATAAGTAAAGTTAGGGGGGTAGTTGGGTGGCTCGAGGGGGTAGAATGTGGGTGGCAAGCGGAAAAGAGGGTGGTTGTATCGATCTGTTAGGGGTGGGCAATGTGGGTGGGAACAGCCACCCTCTCCCAACACCCTGTCTCCCTTTTGCGCCCACCACCCACATCTCCTCCACCACCCATTCGCCTTTCTCATCCTCCCGTTTTGCTTTTCCACCCTTCTCTCCGTCACCTCTCACTCTCTTTCCCACAATTTTCCCCCTTTGGCCCTCTTCTACACTCACTCCGCAACTAAATGAATGACTGACGCAGGGGGTTGGTGGTCTATATGTGTGTTACATTCACATGGTCATGGGTGTTCGCACAAACGCGCTATCGTGTGCACTAAGACACAAACACGCGAGTCCACCGCCTCATTTATATACGTATACATATGTGTATATCTATGTACTAACTTGGAGTGTGGTTCTGGTATGTGTGTACAATATATAAATGTATATGTATGTGTGTAGACGGTATGTATGTTCCGGGTAGTGAGAGAGTGCGATTCAGGGAGATAGGATAGAGTTAGAGGAAGGCAAAATTGTAGAGAGTGTGTAAGTGGTGGGTAAGGGGTCCCCGCACTAGCCATCTTCATTTTAAGCATTTGCTTTCCTCTCTTGCTTCCACCCCACCTCTTGTAGTCCACCCACTTCTACCACCTCATCAACCTCTTTCTCCCTCTGTTCTTGTCCGCCGTACACGTCGCTTCCCTCACGCAGACCTTCTATCCTTTGGGTCCATTGCGATATTTGTCCGCAATCGGCGACTGCTTTCTACATTTGTCAGTTTTCCACACTCTATACTATATATAAACAAATATATACTCTTTTTTTTTACAACTGAGAATTGTTGAAATATCATTTATGCATAGGTGTGAGTAGGCTATTTGAAAAAAAAAAAAAAGAAGAAAATAAATAATAGAAAATATCTATATATATGTATGTATTCTATGCTGACGTTTTGCTTATTACATGCGTTAGGCCCTGATGTTCAATTTTACCTTGGAGACTTTGTGTCGATTGGAGTGGAATGAAAAGTAAAAAAAAAAAAATCGAGGGCGAGAGGAGCGAGAGTGCACAGAGATATATAGAAGTTGAAAGAGTGTGAGGGCAGATCGTAAAGGGAAAAGGGAAAAAAAAAAGGAATGATGGGATTGGGTACAAGGGGTGGAAAGTAACAAGAGTGAGAGGAAGAGGAGAGAGAGAGAAAGGTAGAAAGTGAGAGAGTTACAGAGGAAGGGAAAGGGGTTCTATTGTTTTGGAGAATCGACCGGCGTCTCGATGCCCAAAGCCTTTGGCGACGTTATTTTGCTCTCAAACCGGACGCCATTTCGACTGTTTTCAGTCGGCGTATTTACATATATATTAATATGCATATTTATATTTTGCGTTATGTTATCATTGATAGATTGGAAGATAGTGATATTGAATGCCATTTTGTCGGGTATGAATTAAATAAATAATCAATTTTTTATTATTACTGATTTAGGCATTCATGGATGTTCGGCTTTAATTCCAAAATGTCATTGACCTTTATACATATACACGATATCGCATCAAAGTATGCGCATGTTTCGAATGATACGTATATATGTATATTGTATCGTATATCAGATATAGAAAAAAAAACTTGACGTAATCATTTGAAATTTAAATAATTCAAAAAAATTTCTTTTTTCATTTAACGAGCGATAATATCGACTTTATGCCAGTTGTGATTTTCATGTTGGTTGAAGGAAAATTATGCGTATGATGGTTATATATGTAGCGTAATATAACAAATTCGTCATTCCCGATTAATTTTATTAATTTCGCGGTAGATGAATTTATTTTTGAATCAAGTGTAAAAATAGTTGGGTGGGGTTTTTTTTTTTGTGATGAAAATTGCAGTGGCAAGCGTGGAGCAGCAGAGATCCGAATCCCCTGCGAGTACGCAGAGTCAAAAACTTGAGAATCCAGATCCGACTAAGGAAATGACTAGTAAAGATGGGATTGGGCCAAAAGTGATGAACAAAGGGCCTGGTAAGGGTGGATGGCTGAAAGCCCCACTATCGGAGGCCCACGAGCCCCATGGTGAGTGACCAATTGGATCAAAAGGTCAACCCATCGGCGACGAATCTGAATCGCATCTCAATCTTATTATTATTATTATTTATGCCACTCGAATGATAATTTTTTCATTCAGGTGTAATAATATAATAATTCTTTATCTAGTAAAATATTCCCTTGAGAATAAATTAAATATTACCAAAATTATTTTTAATTATAAATATGAATTGTTCCGGAATAAATTAAATTGATTAATTTTTATTTTATTTATTATATTGAGCAATTTGTTATTTATTTGTTGCTCACGGATTCGTCGATGAATGGAACTCAATAGATTTTCAATTATTTGTTATAATTATTTAATGTTTAAATGATTTAATGGACGTCAATGATGATATAAGGCTACTGAATATCAGCAGCGAGATTAAAAATTCTTTGTAATCTTGGTGAACGCCATTAGTTTAGGCGAATATTTCACTGTAAGGCCGAAGAGACAATAATTTTGGCTGTCTGTTGGGTCTACTGCCTGGAAGATTTATGTCAGAAGCCTTACAATTGGCCATACATATTCATTTTCAAAATTACTTTTTTTTCGTTATTTTTCTAAATGAAACATGATAATCTTTGTATATTTGTCATTAATGAATCTATGTTCATCAATGATACATCTACTGATTAGCATGTTATGTTATTTTTTTTTTTTTTTTCTTGATTCGCGATGTAAATTTTTATTCCATAAATTCTAAATCCAAAAATCTAGCTGCATTCAGTGTTGATTCTTTAGTAATCTGAGGCGTTCCATTGAAAATAAGTAAAGTAATGTAATTGTTTATGGGAAAGAAAAAAAATTAAAGTAACTAGAAATTTTTGTATTTATTAATCATATTTAATACGTTGCCCATTCTTGCTAGTTCATTTTCGTTTAGTAATGTGATCTATTCTTTATGCAATTATTATTCACATATTTCGTTATTATTTATAGAGAAAAAAATTTTATTTTATGCATTTCGATGCATTAATTTCTTCACTACTTTTTCACTTTTTTTTTATTTATCTAAAAACGCAAAAGTTTAGATAGTTGCTATTTTATTTTATATTAAGGTGATTGACGTAAAAAATTTTTCATTTTTCAATGCACCCGTATTAATGTTCTTTAATTTAATTAAAATTATTATATGTTGGTATTTATTTATAACACAAATTGTAGACGTAAAAAATTAATTCTGTTATAGAAAAAAAAAAAGAAGCAATATTAGTTTAGTTTTATTTGGTTACATGTCACATTCGTAAATTGCATGTGTCAATAGTGCATGTAATTAATAAATTTCTATCAGAAAAATTGAGTATAGAAAATTGTTTATTTTCTTTTGTTCAATTCAGGGGTACAAGAAGGCGTTGCCACTGCAGGTGCCGTTGCTGAATTAAACACAAAGCAATTTCACCAAATGAAACACAGGGAGCTGTTTTTGTCGCGACAGGTTGAGACGATGCCCGCCACCCACATCAGAGGGAAATGCTGCGTGACGTTACTCAACGAGACTGAGTCGTTGTTGAGCTATCTTAACAAAGAGGATTCATTCTTCTATTGTCTTGTTTTTGATCCTGCTCAACGTACACTACTTGCGGATAAAGGTAAATATATTTCTTTTACTAATATAAAAAATAAAACATTGAAACGAAAAATAAAAAGAATATGATAATTACTACATTTCCTAAAAGGAATAAAAATAAAATTAATATAATATATGACAATGTGTGAATTGATGATATATTTTTGATTTTTCTCTCAGGCGAAATAAGAATCGGTCAGAAAAATCAAGCTGACGGTATTGCACCGGCACCATTAACGCCAGCAGAACGAGAAGCAGATCCACGTAGATTACAAGACCTAGAAACATTGGTTTGGACGCCACGACACTCTTTAACTGATCGTCAAATTGATCAATTTTTAGTTGTCAGTCGTTCAGTCGGCACATTTGCCCGGGCACTTGATTGCTCGTCCTCTGTCAAACAGCCATCGCTACACATGTCTGCAGCTGCTGCTTCTAGAGATATTACTCTGGTAAGTGAAAAAACAATACATGTATATAAATAAGTGAAAAAGAAAAAAATTTCATGAATTTATAATGAGATTGAGTCTCTTCATTTTGCTCTGTGTTTTGTAGTTTCACGCGATGGATACTCTACATCGGCATAATTATGATGTTGCGAAGGCCATGTCATCATTGGTACCAAGCACAGGTCCTGTTTTATGTCGTGATGAAATGGAAGAGTGGAGTGCATCAGAGGCAAATCTATTCGAAGAGGCGCTTGATAAATATGGAAAAGATTTTTCCGATATCCGCCAAGACTTTGTGAGTAAAATAAAAAAAAATGCCATTAAAATGAAACAATATAGAAAATAAAAATTAAATATAATATAGTTATTGAAAAATATATAATATTTATATGTATATTATTTTAGCTACCGTGGAAGACATTAAAAAATGTTATTGAGTATTACTATATGTGGAAAACGACAGATCGTTACGTGCAACAAAAACGAGTAAAGGCGGTGGAAGCCGAAAGTAAATTGAAACAAGTTTATATACCAAACTACAATAAAACACCAACAAATACGCCAACGGGGACGACTATTTTGCCCTTGGGCAATAGTAATAACAGCAACGGAAAGGGTGTGAGCGTGCTCAATGGTAGTAGTAACGGAAACATCACCGGTGACAATAGTGGCATGTTGATGATGGGTGGTGTTGGTGGTAAACCATGTGAAAGTTGTCAAGGAACACAAAGTCCACAATGGTATGCTTGGGGACCATCACACATGCAATGTCGACTGTGCCAATCTTGTTGGACTTATTGGAAAAAATATGGCGGTCTAAAGGTTCAATTCAGACAATTAATTAATAATATTTATTCAATGATGTACAAGTAAAAAAAAAAACTTTTGACAATGTGATATTCAGGTACCATCACGTGTGGACGATGCTGATCTCGACCGAAAACGAAGTGGCGGCGGTTCTGATGAGGAAAGCAAAGGCATTAGCGGAGCACATCGGCCACATCGATGCAGCATTCCATCCTGCGGTAAAGAGTTCAAATTAAAAGCACATCTAAGTCGTCATTACGCCAGTGCACATGGCGTTGATTTGCGTGGAAGTGGTGCTGTTGGTACTGGTGGCGGTAGTGGATCACCGCGACCGGTGATGAAAACACGTTCGGCATTTTATCTACGTACTTCGGCATTGGCGCGCGCCGCACGTCGTCTTTGTGCAGCACAATTGCGCGTACGTCATGCCGCGCGTGCACCACATCAACCGGTTAATGCAGCACCATTACGGCATCTTTGTGCATCACCGCAATTAGCCACTAAAAGCGCCGCTGAATTGAGAATATTGGCTAGAGCCGTCAGACCACGGCCACGTCCACGTGTTACTGATATTGCCACAAGATTGGGTGATCATCCGGTGCCACGACAACCTGGTGATTGGGATTGGCTTGCGCTCACTGCACCCGGGCAACGTAAACAACCGGATCGTGTCTTCTTCCCGAGACCACCAAAAGCACCTGGTATTTACTTTGCTTTGAATTTGCTGTTTGATCAGGAATGAAAAAATAAATGAATAAATAAATAAATAAAAATACCCGAAAATGAGAGAATTATGCGGAAACCACAATGATAAAGTGAATGAGTGTGCATTAAAGTGTGCACATTATTATCATGCACAACATTTTCAACGGGCCTTAAGTAGTGAACACACGAATGATTGAATTAAATACGAAGATATAATGAATAATTAATTTATTTGATTTGTTTTGTAGGGACTAAGGTGGTAAATTGATTTGTTTATAAATGTGTGAATTTTAAAATTTTTTCTTTTTTCAGATGGCAGTTTGCTTTATGAACGAGTACCCAATAAACCAGAGGTTGATAGATTGCCACCAACCCCACCACAGCCGCAGCCGGGTATTCAACCTCAACAGACAATTTTGAAGCGCACAAGGCCGTCATTTGATGAAATAAATGGATCAGATGGTAAGTATTTTGATGCTAACATGACATTTAATTAAAGTACCTTACTTCCATATTGAATATGATCTTTGTTTATTGGCTTCTACTCGGATGTGGATTGGGATGAAGGTAAACTAATATTTTGAAATGAAATGAAGCCATTTGCATTATAAAAAAAAAATATTAATGTTCATAAAATATTCTACTGATGAATTTGCACATGATTGTAATTTATTCTCGTGTTTCACGTAGGCATTGCCCTGAATGCAGGGCTACCAGGTGGACCACCACCGACTAAACGCGCGCACCATTCTCAACAATTGCATTCTAAACATGCACTTGATCATGTTTCACCAGCTATTGTACCATTAGTACCGCCATTGAATGGACGAGCAGTTCATTCTCATAATTTCCCACATGGCGCGCCATTATCACGAAGCAATGCACGTAAGCAAGTGATTTCTTGGATGGACGCACCAGATGACGTTTATTTCAGGGCATCAGATCAAACCAAGTGAGTAATTTATTTTTGCTTCATAGAATTAATGATAAAAATGAATAACAAAAATTATAAATGATTTTCAAAAATTATCGATTTTATTTGTTTATTTTCATTTCTTCGATTTTCTTTTCCTTTCATATTTTTTAGGAGAATAAGAAGGACATTGTCGTCGATAGAATTACGAAGAGCTGCACGCAAACCATGGCGTAGATTGCCAGCCCCTATTCATCCACCACATCCACAAAGAGTGCCAGCGACGCGCAGCGACGATTCACGTATGGTCGTCATTCTCGACTGAGCTCTACATCACGAAGCAATAAGTAAATAACTTTGTGTGTACCGCATGGAGGAGACTATCAAGTCAATTGAAGAAAATTTTGATAGTCTCAGTTAAATATAATGAAGAATAAAAAGGAGAAAAAGACAGTTGGAAATTCAGCGACAAAGTTTGCAAAAGATGTTTTTAGAGTGGAAAAATCTCATGAATAAAATAATCTTACACTGTCAGCAGCGTGTGTGTAGATGTATGCGTGCGTCTTCTGTATTTGCGTGTGTGAGTCTCTGTGTGTGTGTATATGTATGATGATCCGACGGGGACTAGATTTCAGGGTAGAGTTATTTCAAAGTACCTTGCAATTATGAAAAACGAAAGCAAAAAATCGTGTACAATGAAAAAAATAAAATCCAAGTATGATGAAAAAAAAAAAAATCATGAAATGAGCAGACAAAATAATTAAATTCAGACATGGGATGAAAAAATCAATTTGACGAGATCCAAAAGAATATAAAGCTGGCTTTCGTCGACCGTTATTTCATCATCATGTATGTGAGCAGGAAAGATAATTTTAATGTAATGAGGTAAAAAGAGATAGGGTGAAAAAACAAATGAATAAATTAAATGTTGAATCGAATTAAATCGAATCAAGTCATTCACCGTGAAAAATCATGATTTTCTATCGGTATTAATTAATTACTGTTGTTATTAATAATAATTATTATTAATTAAATGTACATAATACACACACGTATACATGTAATGAAAATCATGTACACATTTAAGGTGTCAGAAGACACGCAAAAAAAATCACACAAGCAAATATAAAAAATAACAATGATTCACACATAGCCCGATAAACTTGTGTCCAAAATGTGAGGACACAATTTTTAAATTGATGTGTGCAAGCATTAGGTGCATATCGCGGGTCTTTAGACCGTCGACATGTATGCGCCTATCAGCTGCAGAGTGATTGTATGAGAAAGGAAATGATGATAATGTGGGAAAAAAAGTAGAAAATGATAAAAAAAAATAATAAATACATGTGCGAATGAGAGTAGTACGGAAGGAGATAAAAGAACACAAGTGAGAATGAGAGAGTGTGTCAGATATTAAGAATGCTCATTGTGAATATTTTTATTAAATTTTCAAGTTTGATGACTTCCGTCGCAACCATTAATAAATAAACATATGCATCGCTCGGAATATATTTTGTCTTTTTCTCACTTATTTCCCGCAATCTATTCAAATATATGTATGCATGTATTGACTTGAAGTAAAGTAACACATGCATATTTCTCCTCGTTTTTAAGAAAATCGCTGCGATGAAAATTCATCTTTATTGGTTATAACTACAGGTGCGCGCGCGCCAAATCGTACTTTTGTAGTTATAATCAGGTTTTATGTATTAACTTTACAGAGTTCGATAAATTATATTATTATTTATTCAAAGCTCAGCGATATTATTGAAAATAATCAATGTTAACGAAACACATGAGACATTTTACGCAAGTGCGTATTTTGAAAGCTTCTTTTGAAGAATTTTTGTTTATAACTTCAAGTAATAGCGCTCCAAGCGGGCGATACTAGCAGTATTTTTACCGACACTAGGTTGGTAACTCTAGATAAATAAAAGTTGGTAGTACAGCTTTTTTTCCAATCTCCTTTCCTTTTTCTCCCTCTCTTCAACCAAAAACCACAGAAAAATGAACACGTGCTAACTCTACTGTGCTTTCTTTAACGCAAGTTATTTTAAATAAACAAAAAGTCTATTAGTGAAACGATCCCATTATATTATATTATATTTTATGTACTACAACTCCTACAATGGATATGGCGCTTCCAGTCACTCAAATAACTGAGGTTCGGAAGTGTCGCCACTCACTTGAACGACAGTCAGTTGAACTAAAGACTGAGAGTGAAGAAACTGCAATTAGACTTGATTAGACTAATAGACTAAAATCTGAATCACTTGGTTGATGTCTTTTGAAGAGTACGGACGTGCGATTACATTTGTGGCGATACGAAAGGTATACTTTTCTCTAACCTAAGATCAAACCAAATACGTGTAAAATATATAACCATTGTTCGAGTTTATGAATAAATATAACTGCTAGTATTTTTATATTAAATACGATTATTGTTAGGGTATTCTCGATACGGAGTCCTCCACACATTGAACAGACGTGATCACCGGTTGTATTACATTGCCGAAAAAGAAAAACGATTGTTGTACGTGTATCAAGCGTCTAACAATTAAGTTTTTTGCTGCATATCATTGATATTATTCATATCAATTACTGTTATTGAAGTATCTTCAATACGTATGATTATAATAATTATCATAAAAAAATAAAATTGAAATTTCAAAATCATACAAATAACCTAAAATACTATAATGGAAGGAATGCCTGGAAATGAGGTTAGTTTTGCTTAACTTTTTATACTCATCAATATTCAATATTATATTAAAATTATTATTTACAATATTATATATATGTATTTTCAGAATTATTTCTAATGAAGCATGTTCATAAAATCTTTAATAGTCATTTGATTAAAAATAATAAATACGTATGAATATTAATTGTGTGCATAATCAAATTTCTAGGCTCTACCACCGCCAATGATGTTGGATCCTCAACAATTACGTCAAATGGAGCAGCATGAAATTCAGAAGCAATTGGCAAGTGTACCACCACCAATGCCTCCAAATCATGGTATGCAATCAATGATGATGCTCCCACCGGGTACACATCCTCCACCACCACCACCACCATCATCGCTTCCTATACCAATGATGGATCCACCGAAAACATTACCAAGTCTGTTGAGTTTGAAAGTGTCAGTTCCAGCAGACATGCAGCACAATCAAAGCTCACACGACAATGATGAGCGTGGTGAGGCCGAGAGTCAAACATTAAAACTTCCAGCAGCGCTTGAACAAGCATTGGCATTCAAAAATGAAAGAGCCAAAGAAGTCGGTACAGATCCGAATGACATATCTGTGCCAGGAACATCACCATCAGACGATACCACCAGAGATGATACGCCGATTGATTTTATAACAGACTTAGATACACTTGTCAATAAAAATTCAGATACAAAGTCAAATAAATCAAATAATAAAAAAAAGAATAAGAAAAAGAAAAAGAAGCATACAAGTGAGAATAAAACAAAGGAAAAACAAATAGAGAATATGAATATTACAAATGACCAATCCAATATGCCTGAGGTTGAGTATATACAAGAAATACCTGGAATTGCCGATTTGGAGCCAATGTATCGGCAATTTGCACGTGTTTTTGAAGCCTTCAAGCTCATGGAACCAGAATTACCAATTGATAACGACAAAGAACCAATTGGGCAGTATCCACCAGCTGCAGCCGTTTCAGTGGCACCTAGTAAAATGCCATTGTTGGATGATTTTGATGATGATATGGGTCAGCAACAACAAACACAAACAACTGGTGAAAATGGTGCGCCGCGTTTATCCAAACGTAAATTAAAACGATTGACACGTTTGAGCGTTGCGGAATTGAAACAATTGGTTGGCCGTCCAGATGTGGTTGAAATGCACGATGTAACAGCCCGAGACCCAAAACTTCTGGTTCAACTAAAGGCTCATCGTAATACTGTACCAGTGCCCCGTCATTGGTGTTTCAAACGAAAATATTTGCAAGGTAAACGTGGTATTGAAAAGCCGCCGTTTGATCTACCAGATTTCATCAAACGCACTGGTATTACGGAAATGCGTGCAAGCTTACAGGAGCGCGATGATGGGCGCACATTAAAGGCAAAAATGCGCGAACGAGCAAGACCTAAATTGGGTAAAATAGATATAGATTATCAAAAATTGCACGATGCATTTTTCAAGTGGCAAACCAAACCACGAATGACAATTCACGGTGATCTTTATTACGAGGGTAAAGAATTTGAAACAAGATTAAAAGAAAAAAAACCAGGTGAATTATCAGACGAATTACGTACAGCTTTGGGTATGCCAATTGGTCCAAATTGCCATAAAGTTCCACCACCATGGCTAATTGCAATGCAACGATATGGTCCACCACCAAGTTATCCAAATTTGAAAATCCCTGGATTGAATGCGCCCATACCTGAAGGTTGTGCATTTGGTTATCACGCGGGTGGTTGGGGTAAACCACCAGTTGATGAATCCGGACGACCATTGTATGGTGATGTCTTCGGGATCGCTCGAACGCCTGGCGGTGACGCAATGGATGAAGATGTCGATCGAGGAATGTGGGGTGAACCTGAATCAGAGTCGTCCGGTGAAGAAGACGATGACGACGAGGGAGAAGACGGTGGCGATGGTGATGTTGATGGCAAAGAAGTAGATGGTGATGCAAGTGGTCTGGTGACGCCAGGCGCCGAAGGATTAATTACGCCAAGTGGCATTGCATCCATTCCGGCTGGTATGGAGACACCAGAAACGATAGAACTGAGGAAAAAGAAAATTGAAAGCGAAATGGAAGGTGGAGATACGCCAGCTCTGTATACCGTACTACAAGAACGTAGAACGGAAGGTCTCGGTGCCAGTATGATGGGTAGTACACATGTATACGATATGACTGGCGCTGGTGGCCAAGCACCACCCTCTGTTATTGCTGCTGCACGCCGTGGATTGAATACTATTGCTGAAACCAGAGGAGAAAAAGATGGTGCCGTTGAAGTTGCACTTGATCCAAGTGAACTCGATCTTGATTCTGAAGCAATGGCTTCACGATATGAGGAAACCATGCGATCACGACAAGCACATTTGAGACGAGAAGATTTGTCGGATTTGGTCCAAGATCATGTTCAACGTCAAAAAGTATTTATATTTTTTATTTTTGAGTGTTTTTTTAATTCGAGAGTATATAATAATGGTTTTTGTTTTTTTTTTTTTTCAGAGCAAGAGGAAAAGACAACAGGGCCAAGAAGCCAAATCGTCCAAAAAATACAAGGAATTCAAGTTTTGAGTCCGGTATTTCTTTCAGATCTATTGTATATATTTCCTATATTCAACAAATGATAATATTAAACTGTATATATACCATGTATTATATATAATCTCTAAATTTAAGTCATATCAGCCAAGCTCAAAAAATGTTGTTAAATTCTTCATCATTGATAATAATCAAGAACCAATTTATTAACATGAATAAACCAAAAATAAATTAAATATATTTAATTGTTCTTATTGTTTCATCCTTTCTCATGATCTTACATGAATAGATAAGGGACATAATAGAGAATCTCTCTGCAAACTTTGTGGGAACCGAGCTTTAAATCGTGAGCGCCGCTCACGGGCGACAAAGTAAGCAATGCAGTATTGTACCGACACTAAGTTGGTACATCGATATAAAAATAAGTTGGTAGTATTACATATAGAGTCGAGTTGAAAAAAATAACGGTTAACAAGTCATGTGCTTCCACTTTATGTATTACCGCAATTAATTAATAAACGAAACAGTAAAATACAAACACGCAGTGTTAGAAGTAATTACATATGTAGAGTAAACCCCTACAAGTTGATCGATTTTGCTGCCCCTCATCGGATTTATTGTGAACTAGTTCCTGGTGATTTAGTTTTATCTTTTGTTTAAATAATAATAATTACTGAGGTTCGAAAGTGTCGCCACTCACTTAAACGGCAGTCAGTAGAACCAAAGACTGAGAGTGAAGATACTGCAATTAGACTAATAAACTGAAATCTGAATCACTTGGTTGATGTCTTTTGAAGAGTACGGACGTGCGGTTACATTTGTGGCGATACGAAAGGTATACTTTTTTCTAACCTAAGATCAAACCAAATACGTGTAAAATATATAACCATTGTTCGAGTTTATGAATAAATATAACTGCTAGTATTTTTATATTAAATACGATTATTGTTAAGGTATTCTCGATACGGAGTCCTCCACACTTTGAACAGACGTGATCACCGGTTGTATTACATTGCCGAAAAAGAAAAACGATTGTTGTACGTGTATCAAGCGTCTAACAATTAAGTTTTTTGCTGCATATCATTGATATTATTCATATCAATTACTGTTGCTGAAGTATCTTCAATACGTATGATTATAATAATTATCATAAAAAAATAAAATTGAAATTTCAAAATCATACAAATAACCTAAAATACTATAATGGAAGGAATGCCTGGAAATGAGGTTAGTTTTGCTTAACTTTTTATACTCATCAATATTCAATATTATATTAAAATTATTATTTACAATATTATATATATGTATTTTCAGAATTATTTCTAATGAAGCATGTTCATAAAATCTTTAATAGTCATTTGATTAAAAATAATAAATACGTATGAATATTAATTGTGTGCATAATCAAATTTCTAGGCTCTATCACCGCCAATGATGTCGGATCCTCAACAATTACGACAGATGGAGCAGCATGAAGTTCAGAAGCAATTGGCAAGTATACCATCACCAATGCCTCCAAATCATGGTATGCAATCAATGATGATGCTCCCACCGTTGAATTTGAAAGTGTCAGTTCCACCAAACAAGCAGCACAATCAAAGCTCACACGACAATGATGAGCGTGCTGAGGCCGAGGGTGAAATATTAAAACTTCCAGCAGCGCTTGAACGAGCATTGGAATTTAAAAATGAAAGAGCCAAAGAAGTCGGTACAGATCCAAATGACACATCTGTGCCAGAAACATCACCATCACACGACGCCACCAGAGACGATGCAGTGGTTGATTGTACATCAGACTTGGATACACTTGCAAATAAAAAATCGGATACAAAGTCAAATAAACCGAATAATAACAAAAAAAATAAAAAGAAGAAGAAGAAGCAGCATACAAGTGAGAATAACGCGAAGAGAAAACAAATAGAGAATATAAATAGTACAAATGATCAATCCAATATGCTTGAGGTTGAGTACATACAGAAAATACCTGGAATTGCTGATTTGGAGCCAATGTATCGTCAATTTGCACGTGTTTTTGAAGCCTTCAAGCTCATGGAACCAGAATTACCAATTGATAACGACAAAGAACCAATTGGGCAGTATCCACCAGCTGCAGCCGTTTCAGTGGCACCTAGTAAAATGCCATTGTTGGATGATTTTGATGATGATATGGGTCAGCAACAACAAACACAAACAACTGGTGAAAATGGTGCGCCGCGTTTATCCAAACGTAAATTAAAACGATTGACACGTTTGAGCGTTGCGGAATTGAAACAATTGGTTGGCCGTCCAGATGTGGTTGAAATGCACGATGTAACAGCCCGAGACCCAAAACTTCTGGTTCAACTAAAGGCTCATCGTAATACTGTACCAGTGCCCCGTCATTGGTGTTTCAAACGAAAATATTTGCAAGGTAAACGTGGTATTGAAAAGCCGCTGTTTGATCTACCACATTTCATCAAACGCACTGGTATTACGGAAATACGTGCAAGCTTACAAGAGCGCGATGATGGGCGCACATTAAAGGCAAAAATGCGCGAACGAGCAAGACCTAAATTAGGTAAAATAGATATAGATTATCAAAAATTGCACGATGCATTTTTCAAGTGGCAAACCAAACCACGAATGACAATTCACGGTGATCTTTATTACGAGGGTAAAGAATTTGAAACAAGAATAAAAGAAAAAAAACCAGGTGAATTATCAGACGAATTACGTACAGCTTTGGGTATGCCAAATGGTCCAAATTACCATAAAGTTCCAACGCCATGGCTAATCGCAATGCAACGATATGGTCCACCACCAAATTATCCCAATTTGAAAATCCCTGGATTGAATGCGTCCATACCTGAAGGTTGTGCATTTGGTTATCACGCGGGTGGTTGGGGTAAGCCACCGGTTGATGAATCCGGACGACCATTGTACGGTAATGTCTTTGGGATCGCTCGAACGTCTGGTGGTGATGCGACGGATGAAAATGTCGATCAAGGAATGTGGGGCGAACCCGAATCAGAATCATCCGGTGAAGAAGACGATTACGACGAGGGAGAAGACGGTGGGGATGGTAATGTTGATGTCAGAGAAGTAGATTGTGATGCAAGTGCACTGGTGACGCCAAGCGCCGAAGGATTAATTACGCCAAGTGGCATTGCATCCATTCCGGCTGGTATGGAGACACCAGAAACGATTGAACTGAGGAAAAAGAAAATTGAAAGCGAAATGGAAGGTGGAGATACGCCAGCTCTGTATACCGTACTACAAGAACGTAGAACGGAAGGTCTCGGTGCCAGTATGATGGGTAGTACACATGTATACGATATGACTGGCGCTGGTGGCCAAGCACCACCCTCTGTTATTGCTGCTGCACGCCGTGGATTGAATACTATTGCTGAAACCAGAGGAGAAAAAGATGGTGCCGTTGAAGTTGCACTTGACCCAAGTGAACTTGATCTTGATTCTGAAGCGATGGCTTCACGATATGAGGAAACCATGCGAAACCAAGCACATTTGAGACGAGAAGATTTGTCGGATTTGGTCCAAGATCATGTTCAACGTCAAAAAGTATTTATATTTTTTATTTTTGAGTGTTTTTTTAATTCGAGAGTATATAATAATGGTTTTGGTTTTTTTTTTTTTTTTTCAGAGCAAGAGGAAAAGACAACAAGGCCAAGAAGCCAAATCGTCCAAAAAATACAAGGAATTCAAGTTTTAAATTAAATATTTCTTTTATGTACATAATTCATAACATTATTATTTATTATATTGTAAAATTTTTTTATATTATGTGTTCACATCATCAACCATTAAACAAATGAATATTTTTAATTGTATATACTATGTGTTGTACATAACGTTTTCAAACCATTTTTGCTCCTTATCCATCTTTTTCGATTCTGAATATAATTTCGGTAATGCTATCTAAATTATTCATTAATATTGTAAGTCTCATGGTTATGATTCTAAATACATAAATATCTATAATGTACTGTGTAATTCACTGAAATTGAAATGCGCAATAATTGTTGTAAATAAATTTTTTATCGATTACTACCAAAGTAATATGTTCGTAATTTGTACCTTTTTTTATGTCTCAGAATTCATCACCTATTTTCCATGAACAAGTGATATTTTCTAAACTAATGTTCTGTATCTGAATCCATCAGTAGCGAATGAAATCGAACGTTTTGCAGGAGATTTATTGGAAATGGTCGTTAGCAAATCATTCAATATTTGAAAATGAAAATTTGCATTTAATACACCTCACAGAACTATTAAAAACAATGTCAATCGAATCAAATGTCCGTCAGCTGATTCTCTATTATTTCCCTTATCTATTCATGTAAGATCATGAGAAAGGATGAAACAATAAGAACAATTAAATATATTTAATTTATTTTTGGTTTATTCATGTTAATAAATTGGTCCTTGATTATTATCAATGATGAAGAATTTAACATTTTTTGAGCTTGGCTGATATGACTTAAATTTAGAGATTATATATAATACATGGTATATATACAGTTTAATATTATCATTTGTTGAATATAGAAAATATATACAATACATCTGAAAGGAATACCGGACTCAAAACTTGAATTCCTTGTATTTTTTGGACGATTTGGCTTCATAGTAAATCATTCAATATTTGAAAATGAAAATTTGCATTTAATACACCCCACAGAACTATTAAAAACAATGTCAATCGAATCAAATGTCCGTCAGCTGGTTCTCTATTATTTCCCTTATCTATTCATGTAAGATCATGAGAAAGGATGAAACAATAAGAACAATTAAATATATTTAATTTATTTTTGATTTATTCATGTTAATAAATTGGTTCTTGATTATTATCAATGATGAAGAATTTAACAACATTTTTTGAGCTTGGCTGATATGACTTAAATTTAGAGATTATATATAATACATGGTATATATACAGTTTAATATTATCATTTGTTGAATATAGGAAATATGTACAATAGATCTGAAAGAAATACCGGACTCAAAACTTGAATTCCTTGTATTTTTTGGACGATTTGGCTTCTTGGCCTTGTTGTCTTTTCCTCTTGCTCTGAAAAAAAAAAAAAACAAAAACCATTATTATATACTCTCGAATTAAAAAAAAAACACTCAACAATAAAAAATATAAATACCTTTTGACGTTGAACATGATCTTGGACCAAATCCGACAAATCTTCTCGTCTCAAATGTGCTTGTCGTGATCGCATGGTTTCCTCATATCGTGAAGCCATCGCTTCAGAATCAAGATCAAGTTCACTTGGGTCAAGTGCAACTTCAACGGCACCATCTTTTTCTCCTCTGGTTTCAGCAATAGTATTCAATCCACGGCGTGCAGCAGCAATAACAGAGGGTGGTGCTTGGCCACCAGCGCCAGTCATATCGTATACATGTGTACTACCCATCATACTGGCACCGAGACCTTCCGTTCTACGTTCTTGTAGTACGGTATACAGAGCTGGCGTATCTCCACCTTCCATTTCGCTTTCAATTTTCTTTTTCCTCAGTTCAATCGTTTCTGGTGTCTCCATACCAGCCGGAATGGATGCAATGCCACTTGGAGTGATCAATCCTTCGGCGCCAGGCGTCACCAGACCACTTGCATCGCCATCTACTTCTTTGCCATCAACATCACCATCGCCACCGTCTTCTCCCTCTTCGTCATCGTCTTCTTCACCGGATGATTCTGATTCGGGTTCGCCCCACATTCCTCGATCGACATCTTCATCCATTGCGTCACCGCCAGGCGTTCGAGCGATCCCGAAGACATCACCATACAATGGTCGTCCGGATTCATCAACTGGCGGTTTACCCCAACCACCCGCGTGATAACCAAATGCACAACCTTCAGGTATGGGCGCATTCAATCCAGGGATTTTCAAATTTGGATAACTTGGTGGTGGACCATATCGTTGCATTGCAATTAGCCATGGTGGTGGAACTTTATGGCAATTTGGACCAATTGGCATACCCAAAGCTGTACGTAATTCGTCTGATAATTCACCTGGTTTTTTTTCTTTTAATCTTGTTTCAAATTCTTTACCCTCGTAATAAAGATCACCGTGAATTGTCATTCGTGGTTTGGTTTGCCACTTGAAAAATGCATCGTGCAATTTTTGATAATCTATATCTATTTTACCTAATTTAGGTCTTGCTCGTTCGCGCATTTTTGCCTTTAATGTGCGCCCATCATCGCGCTCCTGTAAGCTTGCCCGCATTTCCGTAATACCAGTGCGTTTGATGAAATCTGGTAGATCAAACGGCGGCTTTTCAATACCACGTTTACCTTGCAAATATTTTCGTTTGAAACACCAATGACGGGGCACTGGTACAGTATTACGATGAGCCTTTAGTTGAACCAGAAGTTTTGGGTCTCGGGCTGTTACATCGTGCATTTCAACCACATCTGGACGGCCAACCAATTGTTTCAATTCCGCAACGCTCAAACGTGTCAATCGTTTTAATTTACGTTTGGATAAACGCGGCGCACCATTTTCACCAGTTGTTTGTGTTTGTTGTTGCTGACCCATATCATCATCAAAATCATCCAACAATGGCATTTTACTAGGTGCCACTGAAACGGCTGCAGCTGGTGGATACTGCCCAATTGGTTCTTTGTCGTTATCAATTGGTAATTCTGGTTCCATGAGCTTGAAGGCTTCAAAAACACGTGCAAATTGCCGATACATTGGCTCCAAATCGGCAATTCCAGGTATTTCTTGTATATATTCAACCTCAGGCATATTGGATTGGTCATTTGTAATATTCATATTCTCTATTTGTTTTTCCTTTGTTTTATTCTTACTTGTATGCTTCTTTTTCTTTTTCTTATTCTTTTTTTTATTTGATTTATTTGACTTTGTATCTGAATTTTTATTGACAAGTGTATCCAAGTCTGTTATGAAATCAATCGGCGTATCATCTCTGATGGTATCGTGTGATGGTGATGTTCCTGGCACAGATATGTCATTCGGATCTGTACCGACTTCTTTGGCTCTTTCATTTTTGAATGCCAATGCTTGTTCAAGCGCTGCTGGAAGTTTTAATGTTTGACTCTCGGCCTCACCACGCTCATCATTGTCGTGTGAGCTTTGATTGTGCTGCATGTCTGCTGGAACTGACACTTTCAAACTCAACAGACTTGGTAATGTTTTCGGTGGATCCATCATTGGTATAGGAAGCGATGATGGTGGTGGTGGTGGTGGAGGATGTGTACCCGGTGGGAGCATCATCATTGATTGCATACCATGATTTGGAGGCATTGGTGGTGGTACACTTGCCAATTGCTTCTGAATTTCATGCTGCTCCATTTGACGTAATTGTTGAGGATCCAACATCATTGGCGGTGGTAGAGCCTAGAAATTTGATTATGCACACAATTAATATTCATACGTATTTATTATTTTTAATCAAATGACTATTAAAGATTTTATGAACATGCTTCATTAGAAATAATTCTGAAAATACATATATATAATATTGTAAATAATAATTTTAATATAATATTGAATATTGATGAGTATAAAAAGTTAAGCAAAACTAACCTCATTTCCAGGCATTCCTTCCATTATAGTATTTTAGGTTATTTGTATGATTTTGAAATTTCAATTTTATTTTTTTATGATAATTATTATAATCATACGTATTGAAGATACTTCAATAACAGTAATTGATATGAATAATATCAATGATATGCAGCAAAAAACTTAATTGTTAGACGCTTGATACACGTACAACAATCGTTTTTCTTTTTCGGCAATGTAATACAACCGGTGATCACGTCTGTTCAATGTGTGGAGGACTCCGTATCGAGAATACCCTAACAATAATCGTATTTAATATAAAAATACTAGCAGTTATATTTATTCATAAACTCGAACAATGGTTATATATTTTACACGTATTTGGTTTGATCTTAGGTTAGAGAAAAGTATACCTTTCGTATCGCCACAAATGTAATCGCACGTCCGTACTCTTCAAAAGACATCAACCAAGTGATTCAGATTTTAGTCTATTAGTCTAATCAAGTCTAATTGCAGTTTCTTCACTCTCAGTCTTTAGTTCAACTGACTGTCGTTCAAGTGAGTGGCGACACTTCCGAACCTCAGTTATTTGAGTGACTGGAAGCGCCATATCCATTGTAGGAGTTGTAGTACATAAAATATAATATAATATAATGGGATCGTTTCACTAATAGACTTTTTGTTTATTTAAAATAACTTGCGTTAAAGAAAGCACAGTAGAGTTAGCACGTGTTCATTTTTCTGTGGTTTTTGGTTGAAGAGAGGGAGAAAAAGGAAAGGAGATTGGAAAAAAAGCTGTACTACCAACTTTTATTTATCTAGAGTTACCAACCTAGTGTCGGTAAAAATACTGCTAGTATCGCCCGCTTGGAGCGCTATTACTTGAAGTTATAAACAAAAATTCTTCAAAAGAAGCTTTCAAAATACGCACTTGCGTAAAATGTCTCATGTGTTTCGTTAACATTGATTATTTTCAATAATATCGCTGAGCTTTGAATAAATAATAATATAATTTATCGAACTCTGTAAAGTTAATACATAAAACCTGATTATAACTACAAAAGTACGATTTGGCGCGCGCGCACCTGTAGTTATAACCAATAAAGATGAATTTTCATCGCAGCGATTTTCTTAAAAACGAGGAGAAATATGCATGTATTACTTTACTTCAAGTTAATACATGCATACATATATTTAAATAGATTGCGGGAAATAAGTAAGGAAAAGACAGAATATCGATCAATATTACGTAAACTCGCAATAAAAGTATCAATTCATTCGATTCGATTTTTAAAGTTACGATCATTCATCTTCATCCAATCAATCAATGAACATATTCAAATACATAGTTTAAATTAATGTGATATAAAAGTATATGTATCAAGTAGTAATAAATGTTTCATATTTCGAATTTATTTTCATTCAAATTCAAGATAGTTTAGAAAAATAATAATTTAGCGTTTAAAGTATGAATATAATTAATTTCAAACTGAATGATGCTTCGTTTTTGTCTCTGTGTGCAACGTTCCAAAACGAAAAGTCATCAATGGACTTGATAAGTGATAAAGTATTAAAAATAAACATGGGAATGTGATTGCTATTGTATAACGACTTATAGCAGTACCAATGTCGAGCCAACTGCCTTCTGATGTAACACTATACATCAATGGCAGAGAAAGACAGTCACCCAGCAACAATACAGCCATGAACATTGACGATGATGCGAAAGCGCGGCTTGCACAACCCACGAGAATCAATGGAATCGCTAATTTCATGATAATCAATCCAGACATTGTAAACGGTGAAAAAACTGTGATAAAATGTCGCGTCCACATGGGGTCGAATGAACTAATACTCGCCATATTCCCTGTTCCAAAGAATGACAATAAAATATACAACATCTATATTAAATTTAGTAAAGGAAAATTTAATTTACATGCACAAGATCTGATTTAAAAACAAATGTTGGTTTTTAAAAGGATACAAAATATGCAGCTGTCATCAGATTTTCTGGTGTTAATAATTCTTCATTATGTTTCAATGTTTCGTGTTCATTATTTTTCATAGCATTTACTAGTGAAATTAAATGTACACCGAGTAATAGATAAACTTGTGGCTCGTAAGATGCAGACAATAATGCAAGAGGGCACAATAAACCAACAGTAACAGCTTTCAATCTCGTTTCAATATTTTCAGTTGAATATAAAAAAATACAAATCGGACTGGTGATTAAAATAATCCAGGACAATCCATTTCTACCATCTATATTTTCTGTCACGATAAAACACGTGATAAATATTTTTGTCAATTCCATAATCACGAGATGTCGCGATTGTTTCCATAAAATAAATATTGCGAGCGCTAAACTAATCAATCTGAAAATAATAAATAAAATAATAACTTGATTATTATTTATATAAGTGCATAATAAATGAAATAACATACACCATTTCAGTTTGGGGATGTGGTTTAACCAAAGGCAACGTTGGATATACTGATAAAGCTATCGCCGATCCAATTAACAATTTTGGAGCATTTTTCATTAATATTATTTGCATTCCACAACAAATAATCATCGATAAACTGAAGAACAGTCTATTGATAAGTCCAGCGGACATAGTCATTACTATTAATACAGTACCAACAATTGAAATTGTTGAAGATTTATTGACTTTCATACGAAATACAGGCGATAATGTAAAAGCACTGCGTGCCGCAAGCCATAACGAAATAAATGCGATTGTACCGTAGCCCATTACTCTCCAGTCACGTCTACCTGAAACTGTATTCAATAATAACATATGAATAAAATTGTTGATTGATAGAGTAAATAATATAAAAACGAGGAAAATTAAATCATATTACTTATCACCTTTGTGCTCGATTAAAAGTAAAATCACAGCCGTAATAAATATAATATTTAATAGAGTTAAATGTGAACTGGGTTTGTTATCACTTTGAAATTGTTTCTTCACACCAGTTAAATTCAAAACTAGTAGAATAATCCATCCCAACCACATCAATGTTAAAAATATGACTAATTGATTTCGTTGATATTTTCGATAATGCGACAATGTCTCTTTGCTTATATTAATGGCTTCATCACCTTCTTTTATTGCTTCATCGAATTTCCTTTCTCTCAATAAATTTTTAATTTTGTTAATCATATTATCCAATTTTCGTTCTCGCCAGTTTGAATTAGTTGCATCGTCGCTACCCGATGATAAAATACGGTTTGCCTTTACTTGAATTGTTAATTGGTTTATATTATTCAAGAGTGCTTTTGCTCCATATTCATCATTTCCCGATTCTAAATATAATCTCGGTAATACACCCTAAATAATTGAATAATATTAAAAGTCTCATGGTTGTAAATTTTAAATACATAAATATTTATCACGTACTTCGTTATTCACTGGAATTGAAATCCCCAATAATGATGAAATCAATGGAGCAATGTCCGCTTGCTCGATATCATGACGATTATTTTTATAATAATTTACACCAGCTCCCCAAGCAATCATTGGCGTTTCAGTTTCGTCGTTAGAACCACTACCATGTGACCCCCAATCTGTCATCCCATGATCCGCCGTGAAAATATAAGCTGTACCGTTGTCATTAAAATATTTTGTCGTACTCTCAACCACTTCTTGAATTTTTTCATCCACGAATCTCATGTTATCCTTGTATTCCCTAAATTTTAATTCAATTTTTCAATTTTATAATAATAAAAATAACAATTATGTCTGCGGCTGTGATAAAAATATAAAACTTTTTTTATTTGAAAAGAAAAAAAAAACAGAAAATATAAGATGAAAATTTTGTACGAACTTTGAATGAGGTTTACTCGCGTGTCCAGCAGTATCACATCCCAATAGATGAAAAAATACAATAATACCATTTTGATTTTTCATATTGTCAGTTTGACTATTGATCCATGTAAAATATTTATTGAATACCCAAGAATCTAGAAGTCTTGATGAATTTGTTGACTTGTCAAAGTCTTGCCAGTGATGAGGATAACTTTCGCCATGAATATTTTGTTTACTTCCTGAAAAATAATTATCAATGATATTAAATGAATATACATTCAATTGTGAATAATAAATAAATAAAAGACGTAACAGATACCTTTTACAAACATTGGAATTATATCCGGGCTACCCCATGCCCAAGTGAACTTGCTCTGATTAAATACCGAATCAAAATTCACTGGATTTTCTTTCCATCCTTTAAATAAGGCGCTGGGATCTTCATAAAGACCAGCGGCAATAGCCACATTGCCTGGTCTCGATTCTGTTGGCATTCTCGTGTGTGATATTCCCCAAATACCTACATTTTCCATGACATTCCTGGAATCATAAATCATTAACAGATTATTGCTGTTGATACATTTTTTAATAATTACTACCAAAGTAATATGTTCATAATTTGCATCTTTATTTTCAATACATTAGAATCTTTCGAGTCACTTACTTTAAATAAGGTGGTGTCTCCTCAGCAAATGTTCTGTATCTCAATCCATCGGCGACAAATAAAAATAAACGTTTGGCTGGAGGATTATTGAGTGGTGGTACTGTTGGTAAATTGTTCAATATTGGAGAATGAAAATTTGCATCTAATACACCCCACAGGACTATTAAATGCATTATCAGTCCCCATAGTCCAAACAAATATCCGTCAGCTGATTTTTTATTATTCCCAACTTCCATTTGTATAAGATCATGGGTACCTAATCCTGCAATTTTATTTGTTATATATTCTATTTTCAATCATCAGTGTGATTTATGAGTGTTTAAATAATTAAAATTAGGACAATACCTATTTACAATTTGAATAAATAAATATACTCAATTCATTCATGGTTTGCTCTTGCTTATAAGTTGGTTCTCAACTCATTGATGATGAGCATTGAACATTTGCTGCGTTTTATTGATATGACCCACAAATTTAGAGCAATTAATAGATAAATATTATGCCAGTGTATCAAATAGTCAATTCAAAATAACTCGAAGAATATTATCTCAATCTTTAAACCATTTATTGCTCACTTCATAGTATTTCGTGGCGGTCACGCTACAGGTGGCAAAAGTACGAACTACGAACTCTCGACTCAAGTACATGTTCGGTTTTTAGAAGATTAAATTTTAATCTTATTGCCAAATAAAATTGCTTTTCTTTTTTATCAACTCTTAAACTGACAATTTCATAAAGCAACAATGTAATAAACTCTCACTGATAATAAAAGCCGACTTATTATTACGACTGTAATAATATCTATACATTCTACGTAATGAAAAATGTGCCCGTAAACTGAGCATGCGCCTACGAGCATAACCTACAACTTTTTTTATTCGTAAAAAACACATTTCCAAGATTTTAAAATGAAAATAAATCCACCAATTTAATTATGTTTAATCCTAAGATTTGCATTAACACACCAAACATAAATGCTGCATGAGAATAATATCAAAATAATATAATGAAAATTAATCAAATTAGAAATGGAGTGAAGGAAGATGGAGATGAATGTTTTTTTCGTTGATATTTTTCTGACTTTTATGTGATATTAGTCATTGATTTGACTCGTGTGGTGCGAACGTGGAATAGTTTGTGGTCGGTCGAGTATTTTCTGCATTCACGTGTCAAATTATGATCGTTTTGTGCGCACACGTATACGCATACTGAAGGGACACGTCGAAGGAGGCATACGTATATCTGTCGTCGGTAGACGCCAAACATCTTTCAACATCATTTAAACGTCATTCATTTTAATTCAGTTATCGTGTATTTAATTAATAAAATACAATAATGGCACCTAAACAACGAATGCGCATTGCTAATGAAAAAGCCACGAAGAATATTACACTTCGTGGAAACGTACCGAAGTCATCAGTGAGTTTTTTTTTTATTTATTCATCACATTTTATTATATATATTATTCTACATGCTGATGTTCAACAGCTGGCTGTCATGTGTCACCTTGCGAAATTTATTTGTATTAATTATAATGCTAATCCTTGTGACTATTATTTTATAACCTCATTTTTATGGTAACCCGAGCTTTCTTTTTGCTATTTAACATTTTTCGTTATTCGAATGCACTCAAAAGCATCAGCTGTTATTTAAGGTTAGAATGTACCATCTGGTAATTCTGAACATGATTTTACTTTGAAAAATTTCATACTAATTGGTTAATTTTTCATACAATTATTAATTTTCTTTTTTTTTTTTCAAGAGGTAAGTGCTTTGCTATGTTATTTTTCAATTATTTGCAATTTACAAATAAACAAATGATTTGAGCTGTAAATTGTATTTTTATTGCAATTATTTATCTCGTTATTATCGAGTATTATTTGTACGTCTGTATCGCTGATTGTTGTATGTTAAATAGGTATTGAGTTAATGGATAGTGTAAAATAAAATGTTGAAAAATATGAGTAATTCTATTAATGATTTTATTTAAACAGAAAGCCCAAGAGGAATCATCACCAGTTGGTCCCTGGCTGTTGGCACTTTTCATATTTGTTGTTTGTGGATCAGGTAAAATAAACAGTTGATTGATTATAAGATAGAATGATATATTATTGTTGTAATTATTACAATATTTATTAATATTTTTTTTTTAATTTTAGCTGTATTCCAAATCATCCAGAGTATCAGAATGGCATAAGTAAATTGTATCATCAGTACAGTTCACTTTTGGACGGCAATGTAACTGTAAACAAAATTTAAATTACAACATGAAACATTTGTTTTAAACAAATAATACACTGATACATACACACATTTATACATATACACAAATACAGTAAAAATATAATTGATTGAAAATTTTTTTATGTTAATCAAGAGAAAAAGCAAAAAAAAAAAAAATGACAACACGACAATTTGTAAAGTCCAGCAAAATTTACATTTTATCAATCCTGGACAATATTATTATGATTATTGTGTCTCCTGCATAAGCTCAAAGATTTATTTATGAGAGAACTTAGCATTTATAAGCGTTTAATGTAATCATGGATTGAGGTGTAACTATGAAAATTAATTCCATCAATGGAAGAAAACAAATAATGTGGGAACATGATTGATATTATTCCAAATATTGGATAATTATGTTTAATGAAAATCCAATATTTATTCCAATATCACAACTGAAGTTGCGTTCATTTGATTTGTTTATTTTTATTATTAATGGCGGTTTTAATTTTTTTCTCTTTTATCTTTTTCAAAATATTTTTTTGTATAATTCTTATGATTACGTCCAGGAAAATGATAGACAATTCGTGTTCTTCCATTGATGACAAATGTAGCACATATTTGTAAATAAGTAAACAAAAAAAAATATACATACATATATATATATTCTATTTGTCGTGAGCATTCCATTTTGAATAAATAGGTAGCAATATGCTCATAATTTAGCAGTGACAATTGCAGTAATAATAATTATTGTCCTGTTATTAATCTTACAACAACATTTTTTAAATATTTGCTACCAGTATTCATTGTGGACATGAATAAATAATATTGTCATTAATAATAAATAATGTTTATTCATTTCTATTATCATTTTTTGAAACACTGTCGTTTTGTTTTTTATTTTCAATAGTTAATTCTTTTTATTAACCATTAACAATCATTAGATATACTTGTCTCATTAGTTGATATAATAAAACCCTGATTTGTGAATATTTCATATTGTTATCGAGGTCTTCTGTATCGACCATGAAAACAACTCTGATAACGCGCACAAGCTACTAACTAAATTATTCTACATTTCTCCAGACGGTATATTATCAACTTGTACCCAATAATTTAAAATAAAATGAAGAATAAAAGAAAATCTACAGATGGCTAAATACAATAAAAATTTACAAAAATTAAACTAAAGTAACGTAATATTGTTTCAATTTAATCTTAATTATTTCACGAAATAATATGAACGAATAATAATTATTGACAAAATTTATAATAAACCAAAAACTACATTACTATATTGATATTATTTATTTAGTATATTAATAAATTTTATTATTGATGATAACTCAATAAATATAGAATGACGTAAATTATTTAATAGGGTCATCGATCTTGTTTGTTAAATGTCTTGAAATAAAAGTGGAATTGAGTGTGTTTGACATTATATTATTGGTTCAATTGCGTTTAACAATGCATATCCGAGCTTCACTACCACAAACAAGAGAGAGAGACAACCAAGCTAGTCAATATATATGATTTTAATGGATGAAAAGCCCCATCGTTAACACTACATCTATTCTGTATAGTGGTCAGGTGCACTTCTGTCATTGACATTTGCATCACACTTCATCTATTGTTTTGTTCTATTATTAAACAATTATGTGTAAGAGACATTGAAATGGAGAGATGTGGCGCAGGTCTCCTTAACTGACGTGTGACACATTGATATTCTCTTTGTTCTCAATTATATCTATGTATTTATATTTTTTACAATGTTATCCTCAATGTAACTTATATCATTATTGAAACGTCTAATGGAAAGTACCGGAAATGCTTTAGTTATATAAAGTTTAATGGATTTATGATGGATCTCAAATAAAAAATCAATAATGTATTTTATGATAGAAAAAGAAATACATTGGTGATTTATTTCAAATGTGTATATATTTCTTTATTTATAAATAGAAGAAAATTTCATGATTTATTATTTATATTCAAATTCAATAGGAAAGTTTGAGCTTGTTAACTGTCATAATTTTATTTATTAGATACATCCTCATTTTTTTTTCAATCTTTATTTTGTTAGTTAAACTCAAGAGTATATTTTTTTTATAAATGAATATATTGTGAAAGTTGAAAGTTGAGTTTTCAAAGATATAATACCCTTTAGTATATACTTATTTACATTGCATAGATACATGTATATATAGTCTGCAAGAATTGCATACGTCAGAGACTTTATTGAACATGATGATATAGTTAGTAAGTGCTACTGTAAAATTTATTGGAATATTAAAATAGCTCTGATATGTAAATAGAATGAAGAAAATTATTTATCAAATACAAAATTATAAATCTTATTATTTTTATTTGTAGATGGTATTTATTATTAATATTTGTGTGTTTTTTTTTCTCTTTTTCTATGCTGTAGTAAATTAAAATCTGGAAAAAAAAAATGTTAAAAATAAAATTTATGTCACGAAATGTTTCATGGCTTAAAATGAAACCTCGCAGTTATTCACTGCGGCCTATAATCATTTTATTAACAAGTCGAAACCTAACATGATCGAATCTGTTATATGTAATCATCGTTGTTTCTGTGTTAAAAATAAAGAAAAATTCAATGGTTAAATTGAAGTGCACAGATTGTAAAATCTCTTCACGTGTAAACAATACTCAGTGTGAGTAGTTCATTATTGCAATGAAATGATAAGAAAAAAAAATAAATAAATATATATATGTATATATTTTATCATGATTTGCGCAACGAGTTTGTGCGCATCCCTTTCTCAAATATATTATTCATTTATATTTATATATCACAAATACACCGGCGATGTGATAGTAGGCGCGTTAGCTATCTTTCTCTCAGTTTATTTTATTTTACCTTTGCGCATGCGCCTATTTGTTGTCATGACGTACCCTCAGGGGTAGGAGCCCTTGCGAGCTTTAATGCCAATGTTGAATATCGCAGTTTCGCGTACGCGCTTCAAGTGTGAGTAACTCGTTGTGTTTCTCCAATTGAATATTACAACTATCACGCTTTTTTTACTGAGTGTGTTCGGTTTTATGTAACAAATTATTTCTCGTCACGTGTGTGTTGTTTTCAGTGTGTGAACAATTTGTTTTTTTTTTTTTAAGATCGCGACTTTGAGGTCGCAGATTTTTTTTTTATTTTTTTTTTTAAATTATTTAAAACTTCAACTTAATTAACAGAATATTTTTTTGTGTGGGATAATCGCTATTTCCAGTTACAACTCGCTGTAAGTTATTAATAATTATTTCATTTTTCTCAATGAAAAATAATTAATAATGTAATTTCATTTTTAATTAATAATTATTATTGTTTTCATGACGAAAAAATTTTTTTTTATCATGATTTTTTATTATAATTTATATTTATTTATATTACTTATTCTTATTTATAATTTATATTTTATACATATATAATCATGTGAATTATACAAATTAATCACGTTAAAAAAAAATTTTCTATTTGAATTCATATTTGACGTTTTTTATTAAAAATAAAAATAAAAGGAACAAATCAGAGTTTGTCTGTTTGACAAAAATTATATTCTGAGTTTACTCGTACAAGCAAACTGTCAATATTATTCCTATAACAGTTTTATTTTGATAAATATTCATATCAATCTTTGTATACAATGCTATATATTTGTATTCAAAATAAAAAAAAAAAGCACATGTCCATTTCATCGGAAGCATGCATGTTTGCATGCAATAGAAGAAAAGTTTGTTTAGCAATTTACCGGTATACACACATGTATACATTTCGATTACAATACACACATACACCTAAATGTCTTTTACGTGAATTGTCAATGCAACGCGTGCGTGCCAAATTACCAGACATTTTTCTTTTGTTGATATATTTTTCATGATTTTTCTTTCTATTCCTTACGATGTCTTCATGTCGTTCGCAGCTTTTACCAACACGAAATACAAAAACGATCGATATGACATACACAATAGTATATTTTTAAACTAACTACACACATAAATATAATATATGTCTACTTAAACAATCGTTTTGTATATTAAATATAAATTAAAAACATTTTGCCTTTTTTTCATGACTTGAATATTTCAACGAGTCATACAAACTTTTCTCATTCTAAATTAAATATTTATACATTGAGCTCGAGTGTTTATTAAATAAATGTTTACTAGCAATAATTGTGTGCGCAACTTGATATTTTTCATTTAAATATTATTATATTATTATATTATATAATATAATATACATAGATACTGACATGTGATATAAAATGAATTATTCATTAATTTTCTTCTTCTTCAATCTCTATTTAATTTCTACTTAAAACGCGTCTGACCATACATTTACCTCGACTACATTATTATGGATCCTGTGGTAACTAAAATACATGCATGTATATGTATACAAGTACATTAGCATAAATGTACGTTTGTATATTATGTATGTCATAGTTCCCTTATGCATTCAACTCCCTCAGTTGATTTTCTCTCTATTCTCACTGCATTCGCACCGTTTACCTGAATTCACTCGTCCATAACAAACCTTAAGGTCAATATAAATTTATCACAACTCACAAAGTATAAAATAAAGAACACACAAGGCAATGTTTACTTTTAACGAACTATTTCAATCAATTTACCTCTGATATGTGATTAATTAATTTGAATTTTTCAAGAATGATTTTATATTTTTTTAAATCAGTAATTAATGAATTTTTGCATTATGCAAATATTTGTTCAGTTTAATATTTTAATAGATGTTAATTAATCTAAGGCAAACTATATATTAGTATATATATTTGATATAGAATTGATGAAAATTATGAATACATTATAAAATATATTGGGCGATATTTTCGTGTATTTGCGAATGATAAATAACGAGAAGTAGATAGCGAATGAATTAATTTAGTAAATGATATTTACTCGTGAAAACTCAAGACCCAAGGCTCCTTCTATTTTCGGTTTATTTTAGGATCGCACTCGTAGAGGTTTAAGAGAAATGTCATTTTCAGTGACCTAAAAGGCTTTCAGGATCGGATGACAGTATAGGTATATATTTTATATATGTATATAGCAAGAGAACAAATGTGAAATAGTACAAATCAAGAGAAAAAGAATATAGAGAGATGAGTTTTAAGCA
The DNA here is from genome assembly GCA_918226075.1 of Microctonus brassicae. Lineage (NCBI taxonomy): Eukaryota > Metazoa > Arthropoda > Insecta > Hymenoptera > Braconidae > Microctonus > Microctonus brassicae. The sequence continues at coordinate 12,844,359 of OW445481.1, read as the reverse complement.
ATAGCTGTAGTGTGCTCACTTTATAAACGAGTTTATTCGCAGTTAAGAGTCGAAATGCCATTGTTTTATGATATTACTATGTATACATGTGTACATTACGTGTGTACATATATGTGTATGTGTTGTGCAATAAGAGAGGGTATTTTATTTCTTTAAATGACTGAGAAACGAGCATGTAGATCTCCCCATGGGCGGTATTTCCTGGTAAATTAAACGTTGAACTGTATACAAATTGCTTGGATTTATTTATCGCCTTTTCATGCTCGATTAGATTGCTGAAAAAGAAATTGCCTTTTATTTTTATAAAAAAGTCCAAGTTGATATAAGAATCTATACATGTATATTGTATTTTATTTAGTTCATTTATAGGAAAAAGTTGAATGCCAATGTGCTTGATGATTAAAATTGTTTTATCTTCAATGATTGAAATAATACAAAGTATAGAATTTCTTTTATTTTTGTTTGAGTGTATTGTTCAAACTGTTCGATGAAGAGTATTGTCATTAATTTTTTTTTTTTTTTTTTTTTGCAGATTGTTATTTATTTTTCATTTTTCTTTTTTGGGGAAAATGCACGCTAAAGAAATTACTTTGGTAAACTTCGATTATAGTGGCGGGGAATTGAACGAGGTGTTATGGCGTCGTTGATGCTACAAGTTTTCTTGTCCGTGTTGTTTTGTTGTTTAGCTTGCTTTTAGAGAGAGAGTTTTCTTGTATACCAACAGACTTTTCAAAGGTATTCCTTTGTATAACTACTTGGGCGAATATTTTTTTTTTTTCTTTCTTTGTTATTATTTTTTATTTATTTTTTGTTTTTGTCGTTTAACAAAAAACCACAGTTCTGCTTTCAAGACTAAACAATGTACCGTGTGTTTTATAATGTTGTTTACATTGTTTTATTCATTTCATACAAATATTTGTATGTATATGAAGATGTGTCTATGTTCGTTTATATATGTGAAGAGTTGTATGGTCATTCAATTATTGAATGCACGTGAATAAATGAAGAGTAAATTGTAATTTACAGAGTGCGTTATTCGTCCATCATCAATAATTGTACGCTCATCAATGTGAATGTCCAATTGCGGAACGTTTTCAAATAAAATCATTGATTTTCAATAATTCCAATTCGAATTTCACTGAATAATTTCATTTATCGATATTGTTTATGAAAATAATTAAAATGATTTATAATTTCTTTTATAATATTTTTATTTCAATTTATATACGAATTAAAACCGAGAAATATTTTTTTAATTTTTGCTACAATTAATTTTAGTTAAGTATACAAAATATTCTTCATAAATATTTTTTTGTACTTGAGTAAAATCTTTATGTCATTGTCATATGAAGATATAAAAGGGACAAATGAAGTGTCAAGTCCATCGGGGGTCATTGTGGATATTTTTGTGCCACTTGGAGATCCACTCTTTTTTTTTTATCTTTTTGGCGTCACTTTGTTTTTCCGTTCTTTCACGCGATATTACTGTAAGATACAGAAGCACATTTTCACGAATGATATGTCATTGCCGACTGTTACCGTATATTTTTATTGACTTGGACACTTACTGCCTTTGTCTATGGTACATGTGAAGTTATATTGAGAGATATAAAGGGATTAGATAACGTGAAGTTGGTATAGTGTTGTCGTTGGGTTAGTAAAGTTACGATCAAGAAGTTTGTCAATTTAATTGCATTAGTCACGTTGGTCTGATGGGAAACTTAACTACTCTATACAGATATATATATATAAGTATATATTTATCTACTGTATAGAGTTGTATTGTACAGTACAAAGTAGTATTAACGGTACTAATAAGTACCTGACAAATATGTCTGGTATTAGTTAGATTTTATGTAATAATTATTGGTTTAGCGATTGAATATATTTTTAGATGAAGAAATAATTATTTCATTATATGAAGAAAATTAAAAGCGTTTATTTATTTTATGTAACAGAAAGGAAAAGAGGGTAATACTTATGTGTCAGCTTGTTTTGTGCAGGGTTTCACAATTTAGATAGCAATAAAAGTAAAATAATAACACGCGCGACAATGCGCGGGTCGTGTAATGTATGGGAGAGTGAGCGAGAGGAATGAGAAAAAATTGTAATAACAGCTGGATGGAGTGAGGAAGAAAAGTGAGAAAATTGTGATGAAAAAAAAAAAGAAGAAAAAATGAGCGCGTTGGTCTTTTATACTTTTTTTTCTTTTCGTGTCCGGTATTTTTGCCCTTTTACATAACGCCCTCACATTTTTTATTCATTATAATATCACTATCTGCCATACTCTATCGTTTGTGTTCTCTCTTCGTGCCAACGAAGCGTGTGGATGTCTCTCGTTTGTCTACCTCGTGTGAAAGATAAAATTGCAATAGTTCTGAGCTAATTGCCAAACAAATTCACAACGACGACCATCGCGTGCTACAATTAAACTCATTTTCACCTTCCAACTTACATAAAAATCATCTTAAAATTTATATAATTATATATCACGTAATATTTATTTTCGTATGAATTATAATTAAAATTTTTACTTTATTCAAAACTTTTTTTTGATAGTATTTCTTTATTTTTTTCTTTTTTAATTTTACTTTTTATACTTTTGCTTCTTCACGTGTATAATTATTAAAATTGCTCAAACACGGAATTTTTAATATAAATTACTGTTTAAAATTTCTCGATAAAATTGAATTAATGTTCAGCCAATATTTTAAATTGCATAATTTATAAATAAATGCAGAGTAAACGTGAAATGAATTTTACCAATAATCAATTTATTTTACAACTTTGTAATAACTCTTTAATTTACTTATAATTTATTTTCAATATTATTATACACGTCTATATATTTCACTTTAATTCGAGTGATATGTAATAGTAAAAGGACGAGAAGAGTGCAGTCTGATTCACAATTTTCCGCTTCGTTCATCAGCACAACACAAATTCTTCGTCTAAAATGTTCCCGCTGGTGCGCGCGTGTCTCAATTGGACCCGCGTGTTATTCAACGAGGCGCACGGCACACTGGTTGTATCCCCATAATTTGGTGTGTTCCGCTTGAACAATTAGAGAGATATCGGACGGAACGAGGTGAAAAAAATGAGAAGAAAAAAAAAATAAAATTAAAATAACAACGAAGCACGTTTTGGGCTACAGCCCTTACGGATTTATGGTGGCTTCACCTCTGCCCTCATTCCTTCTTTCTCGGTATTTCCACTTTGTTATCTTGCGCATTCTCCGGGTCACGTTTTGTTTAACTGTCTACTGCGCATTGTCTGTTCTGCACTCGTATGTATATCCCATTTATACATACAAAATACACATATATTTTATACATATCCATTTAAAAATACCTATATACGTACTTGTATACATTATACAATAGTGGAAAAAATTAAAGGGTTTAAAAAATTTCCGAAATTTTTCCGTGTTTTTGAGAGGCTGTTTTTCAGTGAAAAATGGTCGTATCGAGGTTTTAAAAAAAAGGAATTGAAGCTGAATAAACAAGCTATCTAATATAAATAATGGCTTAGCTAAAAAAAATTTTTCAAAGTTCGTGGACTCAAAAAAAAAAAAGAAACAAAATTTGCAAAATCTTTTTTTCGTGCTATTTCATAGGATTACGTAATAACCATTGCTCCTAAAATTTTTTTGGCCATAAGATCTAAAAACTAAAATCTCAGAGCTTCAAAATGCTCTTTTTAAAAACTAGATACAACCAATTTTCACTGAAATACATCTTATCAAAAAACACGGAAAAATTTCAGAAATTTTTTTGACCCTTTAATTTTTTTCTCTAGTGTATATCTTCACCTTTATTATTGCCCTTTTATTCTTTCCACTCCAGTCGTTTACACTCAGAAATTTTCAATCATTTCGCCGAGTAAACAAATTTTCTCATATTAAAATATAATAATTAATTTACGTATTTGATTATTTTTATTTGTCTCTTGATGATTTTATTATCAAATTCATTTTAATTTTTAATCTCTGTACATTTTATATTAAATTTCATGTATTTACATTGATGTATGGGTACTTGTATTATATACTTACATATATATATATATAGTATATACATATAAATATATATCTATGTATAAGGTATATAAATAATGAATAAAAAATCATGGAAAACACGAGAGTGAAGGAAACGCTTGGTTTTGCATATATGTATAATCCTATAGTATATGTTTGATATGTATATAGCATCATCCCCTATTGTTTAGTCCCTCAAAGGGGTCGTTGTCGCCGTTGTGTCTGGTTGGATGACGAACGAGCGCGCGTTACATATAACTCACACATCTATATTTAACATATATGCACATCAACGCCCAACAATAATATGCACGTAGTTGAGTACATATCTATATAAATGTATATATAATGGTGACGAGGATTCGGGGAACACAAAGTGAGAGAGAGACAGAGAGAGAGACCGGACGCATTCGTGCGTTGTTACCTAACATGAATTGCTATGCGCACTTATATATTTGTATAGTTATGTATATATTATATACATATAATATATACATATACATATATTAATATGTATAATGCAACAGTGAATTGTGTGTTATATTATATAGTATTTGGATTAGATTATATGCATCAGAAGTGAAATAGAAAAACGAATAGAAAAGTGAGAAAGTGTGAAAAGTTATTGGTGTGTTATACATATGTATAATATGTATATATATATATATATATGTAATTGTGTATATATGTATGCATGTATATGTTTATGGATACATGTGGGAAGTAAATTAAATTAATTAATCTGATTACTAATTGCCACTTGGCTCGTTAGCCACACAATTGAAGTTTGCGCCAGTAGTTGTTTCGTTTGCTCGTTATCGTACACTGCATTTGGATATGTGAATAGTTATATATAATATATATATTAGAGTGAAGCAAAGAAAAAATTTGTAGCCGATATATATATGTTTAATAATAATAATTGAAAAGAGTGTTTATTATTTTTTTTGTTATGAAAATAATGAAGGTGAAAATTATTTAATATTAATTTGATAAATACTTATATTTGTTGTATTTTATCATTTGTTTAGGTATTTATGTATATGGATATATTTTTGTGGTGCCATGCGATATCGATTGAAAAGCGCATTCAGTTAATGTTTATTATTTCCATACGTCAACTTCTAAATTCTTAGTCACGAGTGGTTGCGCGTTCATTGAGAAGAAGGATCAGAGCTTTACGTATTGCTCTGCTGCGCGTTCGACGACCCTATTTCTCTGACAAATTTACTCTTGGGGCTTCGTTAGGTATATATATATATTGACTTATTGAAGACAAGAGAGTGTGGTTGGGGTGGGTGAATTGGGAAAGTACACTACAGTAAGAGGAAAAATCGAATGTATGGGAAAGATAAAAGTGTAGGAGAGATAAAGAGATTTGATTGAACTTTTCCCCTGTGGTTGATTGGTCGTATAGGAGCAAGGGCAATACTTGATGATGTCATAGACTCATTCCACTCTTTAAATTTTTCATCGATTCACCGACCACAATTGAATTACTTTTTACCAATTGTATATTATTGTCAATGTGTACTTTACAATGTATACATGATAATATTTTCTTTAAGATTATGTTTTATATAAATTGAGTTTGTACACTTAAACATATTTTTGGTTAGGAATTTTTTTTTTACATATACCAATCTGTGAATCGAATTTATGATTTATAGTTGATTTAACTGTCAATAGTGTATATTAATTAATATTAATAATTTATGGTTAGAATCATATTCTAGTTAATTTGTTTATGATATTACGCGGCTTAGTTGGTTATTATAATAATTTAATTCAACAATTATCCGATGATAAATAATGAGAGCAGGGCAAGTAGATGAATACAATTTTTTTATTTATACATACTTATATAAATAATAAATATAATATTTGTATATAGTATATAGTATTTCATTATTTATACTTTATTTATGTAAGCTTGAATGAATAAAAAATACACTTGCCATGGCGGGCAATAATTAAATTCTTTACAGAGTTGGTAATCGGTTGAAGAGCTAATTATTATAACTAAGTGAATAATAATACCGCTTTCTTTTTGTATTATTTAACAATATACAATTATATATATGTATATTAATGGTAGAATAAACAATTGTTATAATTATAGTGGTAAAATTAATCTTTGCAGTGCTTATGTAACTTTCATATTTATTTTACGGAGTATAAATTTGGGAAAATATATTTATAAATATTATAATAAAAGTTGAGATGATGGTTTAAATGAAATTGTTATTCATTTTAATTCAATGGTGAATTTATTTGATTGTTCGCGTGTGTGATGACAGGCTTGGCATTAAGTGATGGTGGATATATTGATTTAAGATTGCTTTCATGTCTCGATGAAGACGATGAAATATATATTCATAGTTTGATGTATATGGCGTACACGAGCAAGTATATTGAGAATTTAAAGAGGGTAGCGTGATGTATACATATGTATATGTGTGTTTATGTATTGAAAGATATGCTATAGTAGTAGCATGTGGATATTTTGCTAGTTTGGTAATATAGTTTGCTTGTCTCGCTACTTCACGAGCCTGTTTGATATGTCGTCATGATAAAGCAGAAAACGAAGGGAGTTTGTTCATTGAGATGTCAGATCTTGATATGTCGAATTACATTTTGTCAAATATATCAATTTGTGTTGAATATAAATATATTTTTTATGTGAAAAAATATAAAAAATAAATGAACGCCAGCTTCAATATATATTGATGAGTTTTTTATTATTAAAATATTTCTGTATTAATTTTTTTTTATTATTATATATTTTTATTTATATTTGATATTTAGATGAAGAAACAGATAATAATAAAAAAAAATTAAAACATGAACGCTATGGGAAATTGTGAAAATCATGGTACGTTCATTAAATTTATAAGGCAATTAAAAATAAACGGAATGATATATGTATGTATTTAGTTGGAGGAATTAAACGAGAATTTTTCAAACATAATTTTTGTGTTGGATTGTCTATATATGTATAAGTGCTTATTTATGGTTCACATAAACTGAAAGAGTACCGTTTTACAATGGTATTTATAATGGGGTGTATACAAATGTAAATATTAATCAAGTTATCATTTTTAATTATGTAACATTTACGTTGCAAAAATATCTGTATGGTAAATGGAATTTTTATGGTTTGTTATTTTACCAAGTAATAATGACAAATTGAAATATATATTCAGTTGTGGAGTAAAAAAGGGTGAAAAGGGAATAAAATAATTTCTTTGTTTTGTTTCGTGAAATAAATTGAATTCACTTGTAGACGAATTCATTAATAAAGTTTATATACATATTACAATAGACAATTCATTAACAGAATCTCTGTTGAATGTATTTTCAATTAAAATAATACTTTACTATGGATTTATAATTGTTGTTTATAAATTCAAAGTTGTTGTGGATTTTCACTTATTAAAGTGTCGCAAGTTTTGTAATACTTGAATCAAAGTCAGTTAGAAACGGACGTTTGACGATACGTGTCTAGTACCGATAGATTAATCTAGTACTAGATAAACTAGTACGAATAGATTAATCAGTCTCAATATAGCGATTGCTCAAAGTTATTCATATCAAAAGGTCAACTCAGCAAGTCTTATATTATCAATCTCACATACAAAATGTCCATTCTCGCGACACCTTATCAATATATGTTACTGATTTCTCATCCAATTCTTTCACTAATCTATGTAAATACACTGCAATAAATATAACCCCCTTGAATTAAAAATATCTGAAGTAGTAATTGTACTGCATTACTAAACAATATAGGGTTAAAAAAAATTGTGATATTTTTTTGATAATAGAATTTTCGTTTAAGGTGAAAATAGTATCGAAAAAAAATGATAAGATTTATTTGAAAGGAAAATATACATAGATGTAGGTATTTCTGTGACGAATATAATTGTTGAGTGGCAGTCACGATTTAAAAATATCGTTACATATATCGGTGACAAAGATGTATAGCATATTGTAGTACAGTAACCTGTATATATGTATAACTCGGGGAAAAAGTTTTGTAGAATAAAAGATTCGCGTTGGTCGTTGGTTTGTGCGACGGAAGGAACTCCGCCTCGGGGGCGAACGAATCCTCCGGTATAACCCATGTTTCCCATGAGGGATTTTCACCGACGACATATTTATTGCTTGGCCCTGGCGCACCCGTTTATATATACGTGTGTGTGCTGTGTATATCTTCATATATATTTCTATGTATTTTGGTATATAGTTTGTAATTTGTGATGCATTTAGATAAATCAACGGTATAAGGTTAAAAACTTGAAATTTTCCCAAAATTTCACTAATAGTTTTCGGAATAGTTTTCGATTTTATTTTCTATCTATTTTTTTATTTTGTTATTGAGAAAAATATTCAAATAGAATTATTGATGTGGATTATCTTCTATTTGTGGTTTATAATTTTTTTTTTGTGTACTTTGGATTTGGTTTGAATTGATGTTGATGGAAATTTTGAAAATATTTAATTCTATAAGTAACATTTATACGCTTATAGTGATTTATTAGTTGAAGCTGAAAGGTTTTATATTTCAAAAATACATTTATACGCGTTTGAAGCGTTTATTTATTCCGTGAAATATTTTTATTCCATTATATAGAAGATTTTTGATGAATTATGTGTAGACTTTTGGAACTTTATGTATGAGCTTTATACATTTTTTTCATTGGTCATCACTGTGCTCTTCATTTGCCAGTGGTACTGAATGAGTGGCATTAAATTCAAATGAACCATATTGCATTTAGTACTCACGAATTTGAGTATGTTTTAAACATCGTCATATTTTAATGCTCCATATGGAAATCCGTAATTTAATTTTACAAACACTAATAATAATATATTCACATTTTTTGTTGAAATTTAATAGTTTATTTTGAAGTTTAATTGAATCAAATAATTAAATTAAAAACAGGAAAATGAATAAATGAAAAAATTTTAACAGATACAATTTTATAAAATTGTATCAATAACTGTGATCTTTTTTTTTTTTTTATCCATTTGTTACATTGAATTCAGTCATAGACCAAAATTAGCTGGATTGTCGCACGGATACGAGAGAGTAAACGGAGGCTGCTTCAATTTTTCACTGCAAGTCGTGCAAGGGTGTCGAGCATACACGTTTTTTTTTTTTTTTTTTTTTCGTTTCCTCTTTTTTTGTCACGTAACTGTGCGCTAGATGGTGGCTCATTTTTTGTTTCCTATATTTTTTTTGTTCGGTGCAACGCCAGTATGCACATTTATATCCACATGTTCACTCACTCACAAAATCTAGTTTTTTTTTTTTTTTTTTCATTTTTTTTATTTCATGTTATTTTATTATTATATTTTTTTTTCGGGTGTACCTACACACAAAACGGACTAGCATAATGGTTGCTTGCGTACCAGGTCAAAAGTTCAGAACTTGTTCGTCGGCATAGCTTTATATAACGAATGAAAGCTGCGTATCGATTTCGTCGAGAATATATATACACCGCTGACAATGCGCGTATGAGGTCTGCTAGTTATACATGTTTAACGAGACGCCCGAGTTGTCTGGCGCTTTGCGATATGTCGTATGTTATGTCGTGACATCGCGGTGAATACATCAGCTGTCATGATTTTTTTTTTTAGTTCATTTTTATTGATATTCAAACATCAATTCATACCAAATATCGAACAATCCATACAAAAATATATTCAATTGTTTGAAATTATATATTGCTATTCAGAATTATTTTTTTTCTTCTGTTATTACAGCATGTACAATAACTCTTTACTTCACTAAGATTTGTTTTTTGTCATTAATCATTGAATTACGAAATATCTGAATGGATAAAAATAGAAATGTGGTGAGTTGGATAAGAAAAAATATTGAAGTGAAACATTTATGATGTTTGTCAAAGATTTTTAGTTTTTTTTTTTTTCATTCTTATTTTCTTGAGGGATTTTGTGTGAATAATGCGTCGAACGAATCACGAGAATTGTTCAAATTCTTGAGGTGAAAGAGGCCTATCGACTCGAAACTTCATCGTAGGAATTTGCTCGACGGGAAGAAAACTTGGTGTAACTACTTACCAAAGACTTTTTCCAATCTTGATAGTCATGTGTATGCGTATATATATATTTAAGTATATATATATATATCTATATATAGATATGTGTTTGAACTAGAGAAAACTTGGAAATGTATGTGGGTATGAGAGTCTATAACATTATAGTGGTTCGTGCAATGCACCGATAGAAGTGGTTCGATATTCTCACCTCGATCAAGACTGTACAATCATAAAGGAGGACTAATAAAAATAAAAATAGAACCGTCTCATATAAATACACTTCAACATAAGCATTTTCAATTATATTTTATATTATAAATTATAGTAGTACGTCCTATACCATTTGACATTTAAAATTTCTCAATTAAATATAGCTACAATAATTTTATAAAAATAAACTCAATTGAAGTTTTTTCAATGAATATCATAGCCTTGACTTAATTTATTCTCAAATAGAAATTGTTGAGATGTAAATAAATGAAAAAAAAAAAGAAAGCAGGATTTTAATAGTGATTTTTGATTAGTGATTTATGGGGTTATGTTATTGTAAATTAGCGGTTGAAGTTAGTTTGGTCATTATTACACAAGGGTTCCTGAATTATTATAGTATAGTACAGTTGAGAAGACAAGACGCTTATATTGCAGAGAAGAGGGTAAACTGGACGTAGAACCAGACCGATTAATCACTCGGAGATTATTCCGTCCTGGCTGGAGTGTCCAAAGTTTCTATGAACCTTACCTTTCACACTGTATATCGAAGTGAATTCTCTGTTGTCTTTATCCCTTTCACGAATTCAAGAGTTGTCTCTTGTGTAGCTGCAGAGAGATTATCTACTTGAACATGAGAAAAATATAATAATATAAAAAAGGGATGAAATTAATTAAGACTTTTATCATTTCAATTCAAGTTCTTGAGTGAAAAATTGTGGTTATTGCGTTGCGTAAAATAAATTCTATTTTTCTTTATGAACATTAATTAAATATTAGTATAAAAATGCATTTTCATTAATGTACGATGTCAGTAACCCTTGTGGTAGAATTAATTACATATTTAATAGACAGTGTATAAAGTCTCGTAAGTAATAAGTAATGAAATTGGCTTTAAAATAGTTGAGGTGAAAGACCTATCATTTATTAATATGCGTATGAATATTGTCGCAGGATTTATGTGATGGAGAAATTTATTTCTGTATTGAAATTAAAAGTGATAAAGTTGAAATTTTAATGTGAACGTAAACGATAGAAACGTTGCAATAAATAATCAATTTAGTTACATGTAAATATCTAATTTTGTCCATAAATAAAAATATTCATTTGACAGTGATGAATTTTGTACGTGTTGAAAAAATCGCAAATACGTATTATTCTCTTTTACAAACACATCTCGTATCGTCGATAAAAAGTCATTAAGCTTCCTCACTGTCCCTCTGTTGTTCCTGCTCTCTATTTGTTAAATTCTCGGACATGAACCAAAAATAAAAATGAACTGAAAAAGAAAAAAATAAATAAACTACTAGATCTACAAAACGAATAAAAAAAAACAAAAAAAGAAAACGCCGAATAAAATAAATAAATTTATAAAGTCAAAATAAAATAAATAAAATGAGAAACACGATAGCAATGGGGTGTGTTTGGGCGTGTGTATGTCTCTGTGTGTGTATGCAATTTCGGTGTATTTCTCTACTCTACTCTCCATCAGCCCCAATTGTTAGTTCCAAACGAAAAAATCTCGATAGTGCTCTTCCTCGCTCGCCTCACTTTTTTTTATTTTTCTTTTTCCTTTTCTTCTCTACAAGTATACATGTGTATGAATAGTTTTTTCTCACTTGGACATGAAAAAATACAGACATACATTCACATACACATGTGAGTTTATACATATATATGTACATACATGTATATAGTTAAAGATGAGTCGCTTGCGAATGAGAGCATACCTGAAATTTACCGGAATTGGATTGCGTATACTTTTTTTTTTTTTCTATATATCTTTTTATTTTATTTTTTCTTATTTTTCCATTTTTTCTTCATGTACATATGTATACGCTCTATGTTATTTATTTATTTTTTTTTCATTTCGTGATATATATTTTTTCCTTTCTGTAAAAAAAAAAAAAAAAAGTTCGACGACAATAAAACAAAATTACAACAAGATTCACAACGTGGGTTATAGATATTTGAGATGAAACAGGAAGTATGGTGAATACGAAAAAAATAACTCATATAGGAAAAGGGCAGAGATGCATAAATGTATAGATGTATATAGGAACATAGGAGGGGACAAGAAAAAAAAAAAATTGAGCCACCGATACGGAAAATCTCCCTGTGGGCAAATGTCCTCAAAACGATACGCGGGAATACGAGCACACACTTGATTTTATTATGGTTCCTCCCCTGGGGCGTTATTCTTACTGTATATGTATGTATATATAATACTCTACGATACCTTTAAGAGCGATATTCCCGTCTCCTCCGTTTCTATACGTGATTCTTTCATTTTTTTTTATTATTTATTTTTTTTTTTTCGTCTTGTTTTTATTTCACGACATTATATTTGGTAGAAGATATGTATATAGGATATTATATATGTGTTGTACTGACTACACGATCATTTGTCAAATTGGTCTTTGGAGAATTGTAAATTTTTATCAGATACAAACTTGAGAGATAATAAAAACATATTTTGTCATATACTTTTTGCAATTTCTCTCTGGACATACAATAATTTTATTTACACTTAAATTCTTACCTTCATTTTCAGTTTAAATTTTGCTTCAATAAATTCACTAGAGTATAATTTATATGAATTATTTCATATGAATTAAATGAATCAATAATAGTTAAACAATAGCTAATGAAGAAATTAAAATTTGCAAAAGAAAAATGGAAATGGAATATGAAAAAAGAAAAAAAAAAATGAAAGAGGAACAATTGTATATAGACATTAAAAGTATAAAAAAGAGTAATGATTTTATCCCGAAGTGAACATAAAGATATTAATTAAAAAATATTCACAAAAGGGATTTGAACGCGAGCTACTCTTTACTCGTCTCGCTTTTCTCACGCTTGTGAAAATCATGAAAAGCTTCCGCCGCAAGCTTTTCCAGGGCGACGATTTAATGCTGTATGCATGTGAATTCATATTTTCATGTCATGTGTATAACGATAGTAGGAGGGAGAAATATAGAGGATGGCCCAAACGAGAGTGGTGTTCACGGTTCTCCTCATTTTATTCTATACGGTCAGCCCAGGAATTTAATATAGTTTACAATGTGCAAAACGGCGAGCGACGTAGTTTTAACAGTAACGTAGGTTTTCTACATATACATATGTATATATCATCCTCTGCCCCATAATGTTCACCTAAAAATTAATTGCAAGCACAGTTGAGCGTTTCATTAGAGAAAAAAAAATTATCATTTTTTTTCATCACTTTTCTCTTTTATTCCATTCCAAACCAAAAACATACGATTATATAAGTTAATTATCCCATTCATTTCTCTACACGTATTTTCATTTCATTGCTACCAATCTGAATAATCCAATATACATCTTATGAGATAGAAAAAAAAAAAATGAATAAATAAATGAAAAATTCAATGGGATGAATAAAAATTGAATATTTTTCCCATTCTGACCTTTTTTTTTTTTTCTTTTTCGTTGGGCTTAGTTTTATTTTCACAATAAGCTCCCAGTCTAAAGCCTGAAATATCTAGAATTATATTCACCCACATAAATGAATAAACCAAAATATATACATTTATATACATATACGTACTGTATATTGGTATGTATATAGATAATCATTTGGAATATGAATTGATTTTAGGATGGGAAAAGGGACCATTGGTGTATAACATTTCACGTATAACTGAATAACGTTATAATTCAAAATAGAGGAGTTCTGACCAATCCATGGTCCATCATAAATTTAATGTATATAATGTTGCCTCATCTGCGTTACTCATTTTGCATTGTTGCCGGCCCACTAATTACAGTGATCAATCATAAACTTTCTGTACGTGCTGGCAAGCATAACTACTGCAGTATTATATTCTCTCTACTCCCTTTACATTTTATTACACTTCAACTTCTCTATAGAGATATTCCATTCATATTTATGTAATATACATACGTGTGCATAGATATAGTTTATATCGTTGTATAGTTGTTATTATTGTCCAAAGACGCATGTAGAAATTATACAATATCCGATTTTACTGTCTACTGTGTGTATGGTTGAAGTTGTCTGCTTTGAACCAGCCCGGAAATTACTGAAACCTTATACCACATTTACCGCACCCTTCTTCATGATTTCCTTTCTGAAATAAGTTGCGATGTTATAATAAGGTTTCCTATTTGGCTTTATAAATATATGTTTATTTGATATTGATGTTAATAATAGTAGCAATGATAATAGTAGTAATAATGATGTCATTAGTTATGAATCATCATTTGATTCAATTATTTCAGAAAATTGTTAAAGTTTAATAGATAAGTAAATTTTATTAGTATGAATAGAATTATTTTATTTTGTATGTAAATGCGTTTTATTGTGAGGATTTAATTATTATTTTATCAATTATAAATTAATAATGTTTTATTATTTAAATATTCTTTCCTCTTTTCATCACTTTTCACTTTTTTTTTTCAAATTATTTTCATTGCAGACGGAAAATTAAATCACAAGCCTGTTAGGTTGCATAAAAAATATATCAGTAGTTGAGATCTTAAATGATTGAAAACATTTCATGTCAATCTCTCATCAAAATAAATTAAATTTTTTATTTAATGCCAAGACTGAGACGATATATAATAATTTTATAATAATATTCATTTTATCTTATGCTTTTATCAATTCAAAATGATATTTATAATGTTTTAGTTTGTAAATTAATCCGATAAAATGTGACGGGAGTAGATTAAATAAATTGCTGTTGAATGAAATTTTAAGTCGATAATAAAACAAAAAATAATTCAATATTTTCACGTATTAACTGATAACATAACTTTACCAAATAAATTTATAACATTAATAAATCAAAAAATAAATGCTACAAACTACAAACAGTATATACGCGTGATATATCATTGGCAATTGGAAAAGTCCTGTATAAATACGCGATTCTTCTCACTGATGTGTTTCAAAATCCAATGTGAATTTTGTGCGTCTGACCAAAGTTCATATGTAACTACTGCCGCTCCTGTGCAGCAGTAGTCTATATGGTTACATGCATAAATGTATGTAGTATAACAGTCAATGGGCATAAGTTTCATATGATAGCAAATGTGGTAGCAGTGATCGTGGATTGGTTATATTCAATGCGAGTATAGCATCCATATAGGGAGAGAGAAAGAGAGAAAGTAGACATCGAACACGCGGCATTATATGTATGTATAGTCAAGAAGGACGACAGTGTGTACGATAAATTATATTTATTGGACTACATATCCTGCATACGTGATGGGAGAATATACATATATACATATGTATCTCATATACAAATCGATCTCTGTATATTCATATGTGGTTTTAGATACACTCAATTTCACCTATTTGAAAATCATTAATAATTTTCCACTTCATTTATAATTTTATACAAAAATTATTCGTAATATCAGTACATATTATTCAATATTTATGTAATAAAAAAATATCATTTGAAGTGATTTTTTAATTTTATGAATCAGAATTTTGCTAATGAATATCATCAATATGAATAAATATTATTTTTGAATATTTGTTTATGAGGAAGAAAAAATAAATGGGGAAATAGCGAGTAGAATGTGATAGTGTGACATGCTTTAGGGGATGTATTTATAGTATATATGTATGTATATGCATGTAGATATATGTATATGTTTTTTTTTTTTTTTTTTTCGATACTTCTCGTTAACGAGGGACAAATTGGAGGGTCGGGTGGTTGGTGTTTGTGGGTGAGAGAGGAAGGCTTGGCAAGCGCGTTGGATCGCGCCACGTTGAGTTTCCCTTCTCTTAATTATACCCCCGTGTTCAGTGGTGGAGTTAGGTCGCTCAGCTATAACGATTATTGCCGACAGAAATCCTTCCGGGAGTGATAAAAGCGAGTTTCGTACGCGGTGCTGCGTGGTATAAAAGAGGTTGATAGTTTGAATTTTTTTATTTTTTATTGTTGGCTTTTTAAATATAAACGTCGTATTTGACATAAAAATAAAATGTAATTTGATTATTGAGATATGTAATTGCGATAAAGTCGTGAAATTAAACTAAATGGTTTTGGGAAATTTTTTTTTTTCTGATTAAGCCACCTTGAGATTGGAGATTGAGAGAGTGTACTGGATAATTACAAATCCAGTCGAGGGTTTTTGGTGTCAGATCTAATTTGTTAAGATTAATCGAATGAAACTACTCAAAGTTTTACAGCGATTTTTTCTTTTTTAGCATCACTTAGATATTTTTAAGGATAAAAAACAAATGAAACATTTAATTGAATGATTTTATACGGAATTTTTGTGCTTGAGTATGAAAAAAAACTTTTTGCTTTATAATCGATGAATTTATATAAGTATATCCTAAGTTATTAATAACTTTAGGAAAAGGAAAAAAGAAGAAAAAATGAATGCAAGATATCATATATAAATTCACGTATGATGTTTTTTTAATCTTTTTTTTTCTTTTCTGCTTACAGGTTTCAGAAAGGGAGCTGGAAAAGAAGGAGGTTACCACTTTGAGGTAAGGACACTTTTGAGACTTTTTTCATTGGAGTATGCGCGTGGTTGAATGCTCTTAAGTTTGGTGACTTTACGTGCTCGGTGAATAGCATAAGAAAAAATTACCTCTATTTTTATTTTATTATTCGCGTCACAAAGACATTCATACAATATTTTATCTATATCCTTTGCCTATATATCTATACATGAAAAATATTTTCATAATTAAAAATTGTACCGTCTTAATTTTCGTACACTTGTAAAAAAATAGAATTTCAAATTCAGATAATTAAAATAAAAATTAGCGTTTCGGTTACAAATTAATAAATCAAAAATTAAAATTAAAAAATATTATCAGATCGAGGTGAAAAAAATATAAATTAATTTAAAATGATGATAATAATAATAACAATAATCGTGAGAGTAATATCAGTGAGAGGAAGCGCAGTAACGATCGATTAAAGCGTTTGGCGACGATGAAATTTTTTCAAATTGAACCCGACCAAAGAGGAAAGTATAGCTAAAATGAGTGTGTGAGTAAGTAGAATAAGCTAGATGGAGAAATAGAAAAAAATGAAGAGAGACACGGTGCAGAGAGCAAAGTATAAAGATGAGAAAAAGAGAGAAGTGCCAAAATGGCTGATGGAGATAAGACTCTCTCTGGGTATGTGCGCGAATGAGGACGAATAGGGAAGTGGCAGGGTGTCACGACTCTGAGGCAGAGCACGTCCGGCATAATCGCATTAGCGTTCGTTACAGGCGAACCCTTGGACGTGAACAGAGTCTTGGGTGGGTGGCGCATTCACCTATCGCCTCTAGTGACGCGATGCTCGCTTGATTTCCTCTTAGCCATTACGAGATCTCATCATGATTTTTTTTTATTTTTATTTTTTTCACTGGCCAATTATTTTTTATTCATTATCTTCAATCTTTTATACAATGAATAATAATCATTTTTTTTTTTCACTTTTTGTTTTTACATTCTGTGAAATTTGAAATATGTATGGATAAAAGAAAATTCTACTTGTTTTGTACAAAGTATATAAACGTTTAATTTTAATAGATTTGTATATGGGATACGATAAAATTTGAAGTAAAGAAAAAAAATTCGTGCTCTATTATTTGAAATTTTTTGTGGTATAAAGTTATGTTTTATGCATCGTTGAAGATCGTGAATTGCGATTAAATACTCGTCAAGTAGAGAAAAAAAGTCTATGAGTGAGTTATAGAGGGTGGTTACTCCCTTGACTTCACTCTTCACGTAAACTCAATTCTCTTGGTGCCGATGTTGAATTTTTCTTGTAACCCGTTTGCATCAAATACTCCCTCGTTTCCTTTTGATTCACCATATATTTGCTTCCGTATTCAAAGCGTTTTACAGCATCTAAAAAAAAAAATAACGAAAATAAGAAGCATAAAAATGCTGAACAAACTTTAAATAAATTTTTAGAGTGCAATTAAATTTACACTTTTTTTATTAACTTCCTATAGTTTTTTCTTTCATCTTCATCCATTTATTTCCCCAATTTCTTTTTCCCATATAACAAAAGTTTTTGCATTATATTCTTTGCATATTACAATCAAACAATATTGTGTCAAATATATATTTTATATTAACAATATCTAATCATATAGTATGTGTACTTATTTTCGTTTATTCAATAGCTCATGATAGTTGTAGTTCAACTATAATATTATAAGAAGAAATTAAGAGTATGAGACATTAAGTCACGTATCTATCTATACATGTATGCATGTTATATGCACTCAACAGGACCAACAAACATCGTCATTAAACCTACCTGACGTTGTTGGATGCTATTGTGCATAGTCTCTAGATCCTTCCACATAATCCATCTTAAATTGCAAGTCGTTACGTACATTATATCCAGCTACCTACCTTTTCGCGACCCTTCAGCATATCATCCTCCAATTACAAACTTCATAGAATTATTATTCCATCACAGCATGCACATATTAATACACATATACACATAATCAGTCTTACATTTAATTATATATAACTATTTAACAATGTCGCTGGTAATCCAAATAAACAAAATTAAAACGATTAATTTCATTTAATATTTATAGAGAAAATAAAATTTAAATAAGAAAAAAAATACATATATGATAAATTAATATAAATATTTTCATAATTTATTGGATATAAATTTAGGTAACGTTAAATTGTAGAATGAATTGGTATATGCTTAAGTTAGAAGTCAATGAAGAAATTGCTATTACAATGTCGTCTTTATTCTCTGCAATTTCAAATGCAAGAAAGCGAAGTGTATATATTTTATATTATAAATGTATACATAGATATCTATACATGTGTATAAGGTGCTAGTGAGTCTCATTTTCTGGATGTCTGAGAGTTGAGCTTATTAAATTTTCATGGCCTACACGCTATATCATCTCTTGACTATCCTTCACTTTATTCATCTTTTCTCTTTCTTCGTTGCGCACAAATTCACTTCTAATGTATACATATATATTTATATATATATTTATGTATATATGTATATTTTAACCATCTCTCTCGCGAGTCGTCTAGCTCAATTCCGCGCGTCTTGATTCGCACATCTCACACCATTTTATATGTATATCTCAAGTAGTAGCAGCAGCTTGAGATTATATATGCGTATATATATACCACCGTATATGTATATAGATGTATGAGTTTGTATCATCTTCATGAAAACCCTTCAACTATCTTCGTGTAATTAAATTTTCATTATTATTTTGATTTTTAGTCACTTGAAATATTTTTTTTTCTATTTTTAACATCCATTATTACACACAAATTGATAATGATTTTATTTTTCATTTATATATATGAGATAAATTGAATTTTATTCAACTGAATTTCAAAGCTTTTAATCAAATTTAATTTGTTTCATCAATTTTTTTTTTTCATTTGTATTATGCAATAATGTGAAGAAAAAAATGGTAAATAAATGGATAAAAATAATAAATGATCTAAAATAATTTCACATCGTTTACAATAAAAACAAAATATACATCAGCTTAAATAACATATATATAAACGTGCATATATATAATAAATGATAAAAATTAGCAATATAAGGTCTTTTATATATTTTTGTGTTAAATGTTTAAGATGTGCATCAAGAGTACCTTATTATTCAAAATTCATACTTTCCGATGGTATTACATACTTTACAATATATATGTACATGTATAACTATGAAGTTGCAAAATATATATACATATATATATGGTTTATTATTATATGTGTAGAGTGTGGTGGAAAGCACGAGAAAATATCGTGTCGTACATCCGACGATGAAAACGACGACGACAACGAAAATAAAATATACAAACGAGCAAGTTGTCGACAATGGTTGACGTGTCAAATGGTGTGAAAGCTTTTAGCTAGTGCATAGATATTCATATATGCATGTATGCATGCATATGTGAGTGTAAACGTGGCACGTCATTATATAGGCTGAATATCTGTATACAGTAGTAGCAAAATGTCGGTGGGATTTTGCGTTTATCGGCTTCATGACCTGGCTCTCAAACGATACCTTGACGATGTTGTAGTTGTTCTCTCATTGTTGGGATACCATGGTAGCTAAGCGATTTCACAAAATTTGTGAGCGCTTTCCTGTATTGCAATATCGTTATACATATCCATTTAGTTAAAAGTACACTGTTATCGTATGTACTTTTCATATACTATGTACATTATCTAACATTCTAACATTGAAACTTTTATCTTGATACTTTTATTTTTTTCAAGTATTTTCATTATTTGTTCAGGTATATATTTATATTAAATATAGTAAAAAATTTTCGAGTTAAAGTAATTTAAAATACCAATTATTTTATTGGGGATATATTCATGATGGATTGGTTTAATGTTTATTTTAATATATCGAGTCGATTGATTATCATGAACGAAACTATTTTAACATTATACTGATGAAGTAAATTGCAAGAATATCAACGTGCCAAACAGCAGACCACAGCTAATTTCTTATTAGCACATCACGGCTCTGATGTCGGTAACTCTCTGTGCATGTAGAAAATAAGTTAACAAGGCTAGTTTGTGAAATAGCTGAGCGGAAACGAGGTTGTCTCTTGGGTAGATATTAGCTGTAGAAGTATACATGTATACATTGCCATAGTGAGTTGAAATAGTAAAAGAAAAATAGGAAGAAATAGTTTTTTGCAGTTTTACTCTGAGGTATTCTCCGTCACGTTCTTCAGTTTAATTCTTCCTTGCTATGTATACTTTTCCGTACTCGTTTCATGGTGGAGTTGGTTTATATGTATGTAAGTATATGTATGTATGTAGGTATATATTGTATACATATGTATATAGATAGTAATGCCCATTGGAAAATGTTAAAACAACCTATATTACGCGACATTTAAATTGTCCAGGGGCATTCAATTGCGCAGTTGGAGAACAGCCAAATGTGTCGCGATATAGAGGTAAAAGAGAATATAGTTTCCTGCGTATTACATATATATGTGCATATGTATTGTATACGATTGCGTGAAAATGCGCTAAGCCGCATGATGTAGATTCTCGGTCTATCTCGATGTGAATTGGCTTTTAAAATTAATGTTTTATTTATTTTTTTTTTCTCGCCGGATGAGGTCAGAGTCGTGTGCATTGACTATCGCGTATTTTTCATTGTATCTATCTCCATGTCTGAATATAATGTTTATTGTACTGGCGATGAAATCGTTGGTTATTTAAAATTTTATCGTGCTTGATTTAGTTTTATTTATTTTTTTATTTTATTTCACTTGTGAACATTTGTTTGAATTGCGGGATTTCAAAAGGATTTACATTGTGTTCATGATTGTGCCAATAATTTAGATATAAAATATTATTGCTGTTGCAATATTTATGTTATTATATTCATCAATGGTTTTATATAGATTGTTGTTGAATTTAAAATAGTAAATATGTAAATGTTGAATTTATTTTTGATAAATGCACGAAATTATTAGGAAATAATTTATAATATAATTGTGATTAAAATTTTAGAGTGCTAATCGGATATAATACATGTATAACTATATACCTGAATGTATATAAAACTTAAGATAAGACAAATGTTTGTTTATTGCTGAATCGACATTCAACTATATATTTATTGCGGTGTACGATCGTCATCCATCTTTACTCGAGCACATTCTTTTCTATCCAGCAGATCAGTGAGGCGCATTGCTGCACAACAAAAACGATATATATGTATATATATACAAACTATTTTTGTTGTGATGAGATACGAAAAAAAAAAAGAAAAGCAGTGGTCATTTATTTTTGTAATTTATCTCTGTAACATTCAGGTTAGTCGAAGAAAAATACGCGAAAACATACTTTTAAAAAACTAATTTATTTTCATCAAGTTGGTAGAACTGAAAATAAAACTTTTTTTGAATAATATTTTTATATTTTATTGAAATATTTTTCTTATTTTAATTTTGGCCACTTGTAATAAAATTCTTCAAATGTTTAAGTTTATCTTTTGTTTATTTCTTTTGTCAAATTTTATTTTTTTATTTTTTGTAACTTGTTTGATGGAAATTGATGGTGAAACATAGGAGGCATCTACAAACTTTTCACAGAGCTTTTATCAAAACAAGGTGTAACACACAAACCAAGGGTATTTTTGTGTAAACCTTGTTATCACCCACAACAACATTTCATTTCCTCTGTGTTTTATAACCACACATTGAGGAAAAGAATTTCTTTTTACCAATGTAAAAAAAAAAAATGAAAAATAAATAATAAAAATGGTGTTATTCACTACATAACATTCTTGGGTCTCTTCTTCGATATTTTCTATTGTATTGAGGATCGAATTTCTCTTTGGATAACGTTAACACAATGGTGGCTATTGATTATGTGGGACATAGAGGAAATATCGGTCTTTCAATACAGAAGATGCGAAGCAGTCGAGTGAATAAAAAAAGAAAAAAGAGGAATGAATTCTTCATGGTGTATTAGTTGACAGTGAAGTGTATATATCAAATATGAAATGCGCACATTGACATACTTGGCATTACACAAACCCAATATTTTTTTTAAATTTTCAATTTTCAATATATGTATACGTTTATATATAATCTGACTATCTATCTCAATCTTTTGCGCACGTTTTGCTGTCATTTTCCATTCTCTTTGCTAGCGTTTTTTATTCTCTTTATTCTCTTATGTCTACTGAGCTTTTTTTTTTTTTTTCTTTACTAAGGCCGCCTTTTTTTTCTGCTGAGTTTGCTGTAGTCTCTGATTGGACCGTATCTCGCGAAGGATTTCCGCGAGGAGAGGATCGGCAGCGAACGCCAAGGCGATTGCGTGGAATTTAATTTATAGCTCTTTTATTCTTCTTCAACTCGCATTGAGAGAAGAGCGAGATGAAGTCAGAAACAAACAAAAATGAAGTAAAACAATGTTTATTTTTTTTGTTCGAAGCAGAAATTGTAAAAATTGCAATGAATTTTATTATTGAATTCTTTTAATTTATATATTTTTGTGTATATTTGATATCTGAGGGTTTTTTTCTTTCATAAATTTCTTTTGTAAACGTGGGATTTTTTCGAAAATTTTAATGTACTATTATAAATATTTCTTTTGAGTAAATTCTAGATTGTTCTTCAGAGGCTGAACGAATATAGAAAGGTGTAAAGAATTTTCTCAAGTGCAAAAATGAGACCGAGAAATGACGAGACTACTTCTTCTTTATGACTCTTTTTTTTTTTCTCATTGCTCAATGCAGCCGCATACATATTTTCTCTCAACTTCTATTTTTCGAAATCAACAGACTCGAAAGACTCCTTGAGAATTCCATTTCTCTGTCTTTGCTTCGTTTCTTTTTTCGTTTTATTTTTATTTTATATTTTTTTTTTTTTTACTCTTTACACTCCTTCTCACTTTCCGCGCTAAATCATTTATATGCTTTTGGAATAAAAGTAGTCTTCTACTTCCATGATTTATCACCGACATTTCTCACTTTCGTCTTTTTAATTACTTTCTTTTATCTTTTTCATACACAAATATTTATAGTTCTATTAAATTTTTCACATAAAAATGATAAATAATACATCATAAACAAAGATGTTTCAAGAATTTTATATGTATTATACAAATTGAAATTGACATTTTCAATCGAGGAAAATATCTCGACACAATATAACATTCAAATCCCAGCAGACTATATACATAAACATTCGCAGCAATAATAAAAAAGAAAGAATAAAAAGAAAAAAATATATAAAACGAGATTTTTGTAATAAAATGAGCAGATCGTGGCACGTATTCCCAAGCAACAATAACTATTCATATAACCGCCTGACGCCGTGTATAAAACTTCTTAAATTTTTTTCTTTAAAAATTATGGATTTTAAGGCAGTTTATCCACGACTTAAAATTCATGACGTCATTTCCCATACCCATGAGTTGTGCAGTCACCCTCTGGCACCCTATCGCTTGGTCGTTCTTTCACTCCCTTTTATTTTTTTTTTACGAGGGTTCAGTTACGGCCCAGTACGCCATTGCCTCGTCAAAACTCAACTGATCTCGTACTCCAAGTAATGATTCCTTCACTTGGCTGTTAGACTTTGCTTCCTACTGGGTTCTATGACATTTTCTCTTCTTCATTCACTTGTTTGCTGTCAAAAATCTTACACCGACGTGGTAAAAGAAGCGACAAAAAATTATTGAAATGTATATATATGTATATGCCTTGGTAAATATATTTCGGTGACTGGCGACGGATGGCAAAATTTTATCGTCTTTATCGTCGCTCGTACAGATAATAATTTCTAAATTTGTTTTCTCTTTAGTCGTGAATTTATATTCAAATTTTCATGATACATCAAGTACCATATTTCTTTTTTTTTTTTTTTTTTTTTCATAGTTTCATCGTGAATTTATCTACCAAATTTTATTAAATTCATTTACTGAAAATATTTCGGGAAGAATATTGAATTTGAAAGGCAATTTATGTATGTAATTTATATTTTTTCAAATGTTTTCAAATGAAATCGTGTTCTTTCTTCGTGAAGATTTGCGATTCATTTATTTTTATACTTTTTCGTATACCCTTCATTTTAGATTTGATTTGATAAAGGAAGGCAATATGTATATGTATGAGGGTGTAAGTGACATGGGGTGCGGGTATATATAGTGGGGGGGAAAAAAATTTTTTTTTTCTTCTGTAGCAACTCTGGATCATCGACTGAGCCATCGAAGATCAGGCGCCGTACGGCTTTTCTACTCTGAATTTCGTAAAGCAGAAGTAATACGGATATATATATATGTATACAGTTGATTCTATTTGAAGGTAAAGTGCGGAGGAGGGTGGATTTTAGGTCTTATTAAAAGTTTCAGTAAAAGTTTTTTGCACGATGTGTAGGTAAATCGATTCGTCTTAAAGTTGTACTTTTTAAACACCAACAATCTGTATTAGGTAACTGTATTTGTGTCAGGAAGAAAAAGAAAATCGAATTGAAAGTTCAACATTAAAAATAAATTCAAGTTATTTTTAAACGATAGGTATATATATTTACAAAGTAAATCGAACAAAAAAATACATTTTTATTGAAATAAATTGGAACAATAATTTAGAAACAACTTCAACTGATTATTATATATTATGATGAAGGAATTTCATCAGTTCAGTGAATGGAAAATAAATTTATCAAGATAATATTCGATTAATAAAAATGGTTGAATGGCTTATCAAAATGTTATAAGTATTATAATTTTATATAATATTTCACGATAATGCTTAGGTGCAACGGAATATATTTCGATTATTGATTGAAGCTTCCAGTCATCCAGTGTGAAATGTGATATTTCAGCAAATCCCTGCTGGCATATCACATTTATAAACCGCAGATTTCTATATTTTTATATACATGCATTTATATCTAATGTTATATATTCTAATTTTTTTTTTCGGAACAAATGATTGTCATTTTTCAATTCAATTCTACATTTCAATTTAGCAAAAACCTTTAGTGAACATAATAATAATTCCAAATACATTCTATTTCAAATTGTCTCAATAAATCATTTTCATCAAAACTTTAATTTCAATTTGATATGCTATCAGCAGTTTCAACATTACCCTTTGTGAATATATTTTAATTATATATAATATAATTATTACAACATTGTTCACTGGATATTTGTCTATCAACCGATAGAAATACCACATCCATTTTTAATATAAATATATAGATCATCTTTGAAAGGAATTTCATCATTGTAATAAAATTCTATATATTATCGGAAGCTCATGTATCAAGTAATAATTAGTTGAAAAAAATTTATTTTTCATCTTTTCTTTCAATATTACTAAATCTCTTATTACAAAAAAAAATATGAAATGTAAATATTTAAAAGTAAACAATAATTATGATGGAGTATCAATACCTCATCTGTATAATAATAGCTGAGGTAATTTGTCGATATATTCCTTGAAAATCAAATTAAAATAATGATAAATACAGCGTTCATACAATACAATAATTAGAATTTATTAATGATGATGATGATGATTATTATTGTTGCCCCAAAGACTTGTTGTTCCATCGCCGTTACTTATACTCATTCTCTCAATAACTTCTTTACTTGGTGTTTTCAAGTTGTAAGCCAAACCCAACCACGCCATAAAGTCAATGAGTGCGGTTGTCGTATTGAGACCATAAGCACCTAACTCAGAAGCTTTGTAGTCCCATGGAAATGCGTGATGATAGTTGTGCCAACCTTCACCAAGAGCGAAGAATGATACAGTTGCATTTTCCGTTGGCTTTATTTTACTGCAAAACCAGTTTTATATTTGTTATCATAAAAGTGTACATTATAAATTATTCAAATTGCTATACGTATATTTTGATGTGAAGTACAAAACTTTTAGTGGTTATATAATGTTGGCGCCCCGGAAACCCATGAGAAACGAACATCCGGTAGTAATTTAGCAAAACATTCACTGGCGTCAAGTGGCGCAGCTTTAAAATCAACACAATGTACGTATTATATACCTGTTATATGGACGATTTCCCCACATGTGAGCGAAACTATTGACGAGAAAGGTTGCGTTCAATAACCACACGTATCGAATTATAGATGCACAAATGCTGATTAGCCAGGTTTCATTCCAACAGTATACGGGAATTATAATTGGAAGTGCGAAACACGCAAAAAGCATGATGGGTGTGTAATACCTTTGGAAAATAAAGTAAATTATGATAAAACAATTTTATGATTAATAATATAAATTAGATGTTGGGATTAAACATTATTTATACTTGTCGAAAAATTGGACAACAGGATCAGCCGCGATATCACTCATGTCAACTTTGCTTCCGTATTTTTTGACTGCTGGATGTCTGCGCATCATTAGCCAACCAATGTGAGAGAAGAAAAAACCTCGATTTGCATCATGAGGGTCGGCAGGGGTTTCCGTAAATCTGTGATGAGTTCTGTGGTCACGAATCCAGCTGGTGAGACATTTCTGTAAGGAAAAAATATCACTAAATTCTGATTTGAATTCAAATATTTGAATGACGCCCATTAATAATACATTTTTGTAAAAAGTGGTGACAAAATAGAAAGAAAAATTTTTTTTTTTTTACATTACGTCAATAACTTTTAGTGAGTTTATCAAAAACTCTTCGGAGATTTTAATTTGATTCGCTACTGGTAAGAAACTTGAAACTAGATCGTCCGATTTCATGAAATCTGCACATCCGATCAAACTTTTCAGCTGATTGCGAGCATTCTTGAAACTCCCCTCAATGTTCTCATCTGAGCTGCAATTCACTGAAACTTCCATTCTCCTATATGGGAGAATAGTATTGGGAATAGAAATGTGTGTGTGCAAAACAGATATCGCAACGAAACTTACTGTCGGTAGTCATGTGACAAACTGAAAAAGTATATTATTCATCATATAAACTGAATATGGTAAAATTTAAGTTTGAAGGAATTATGTATACACAAAACCATGTGTAGCATTTATCTAGTTCCGCAAAGATGGAAGGAAAATCAAAGATGCCTATATATACTATTATTTCAACAAAGTCCCTATTAAATATTTTAAACATTAGACATTTTATTTAGGCAACAGTTTTCCTATTTTTTATCGAAAAATGAAACAAAAAATCCTAATATAAAAGCATGTGAAATGTGGTATATGTACACACTGAGTGGTTTCACATGATTTTATGTTCTATTCATTGAGTTGGAAATATAAACTATGTAATGAAAAATTCTATATAAAAAAGAGGTCCTTGAGCGCATAAAGCACATTGAATTTTGAATGAAGTTTACGAGTCTTTTTAGCAAGACGCTCGTAAAATTATGCACTCATATATTAATTATCAGCATATTTTATGAAATGCATGGTGTAAGAAGCAGCCAATGGCAGTGCACCATGGGAAATTAAAAAAGAAAGAAGAAATATAAGAAAAAAAAAAATTCCACTCAACATTATCTTTTCATACATTCATCAGCATATCTATTCAAAGAGCAAAAAGTCTATCTTTTCCCAATGATCCTACGAACGACGCTTTTGAAAATGTCCATTGAAAAGGTTTCATGTACATTTTCTCAGTGTGTTTGTCCGCGAGAAACTAGATCTAGTCAAGTGTATATAGGGTAAAGTAAACTTTGCTTATCGGCACCATGTACGTATTCAACATGAAACATTCCAACCACGTATATAGTACCATTGACCGATGCATATGGATGAAATTCAAGCTACACAATCAATAGTTCCTTTCGATTTCTTTTTTGTATGTCTTTTGTCATTATCTGTCACAATATTCTAACTCGATTGATGTACCTAAAATACACTATGCACATTTATTTATAATTGATTATTCACATCTCTTTGTCTTGCTATGCATAACTAACATTTATGCATAGATGGAAACCATCAGGGAAAGGTTTGTACCTAGATGAGAAGTTCATGAAACTATATCCAAACTGAGGTGCCTCTAACTCTATTACCATTATCCATATGTATTATATATATGTACAATACCATGTAACATTCTGTCGACAGCTCTTGTGAGGCTGACCGTTAGCGATGTACGAACCGAAAATTTATTGACATAACTGGTGCAGTTCATTGACATGCAAACTATACAGAATTCATCATAGAAATTCCAAACTATCATTATATACATCTACTTCATCATCATTTTACCGTAGTAAATCGTTTTCGATTTAACCTCCCCTTCAGTATGAATTCTTGCATCGGAATTCCATCACGAAAACCTCATCAACCGGCCAATCTCTTTCGACTATGGATGGCGAATAGATCCAAATAGAATATACCAATGATATATAATCATTTATCGTCCGTTGGTTTTCATATTAATATTGTTATAATGCCTGAATGCATATTTCCATATCCTTTCATCCTTCTCTCTGTATTTTTAATTCAAAAGGACTCTATGTAAAACTTATCATCGCCTATGGTTACTAGAATTAATCCTTCTCTAAATTAGATGGACTAGAATCATCCAACCAATATGAACTACCTAATCTATGTTATATTCTCAAGCTTGACTATTGATTGACATTTGCCACTAATTGCTTCAAGTTGATTTCCTCTTGAATTGTATCATCAATATCCAATCCCAATATTTGATATTTCTGATTGGCTGCAGGTTCCTCTATTGAAACATGCCAAACATCACACAAATAGATACTGGAATAATTGTCCTTTGAATTTTCACGAATGTATACCAGACCTCATTAAAGCGCTTATTTATGTTTTGTTATTTTGTGAAAGATTGAATTGTTTTACATCGAATTTCTACCGCATGATGATTCACATTGATGTCATTATTTTTGGAAGGGATTATGTGATTTTAATAGCGAAAAGGAGGGAATTTAGTTGTTGCTGATCGGGCTCATACTGGCGTGTGCACACGTAAGCGTTTAGGTAAAGGCGTATCGTGGTTTTCCACCCGTAACGCCACGCTATTGTAGTCGATATTTGTTTGCCTCGGCTCGCAAAATTGCACGTACGATATACCACTACATAGCGCGCATGGTCCAGTAGGTGGCTATTGCTGTGGGGATACATCCAGTTGGAGGATGGAAAATGAGGAGAGTGTAGGTGAGGCAATGGCAATTCGCTTCGGTTTGCAATCCCCTTCTACCAATTTCCGATACGTGCACACGATAACGTCTTACTCTCTCCATCGTACTTTTCCTACATGCTTGCTCGAATTCAAGCTCGCTCCAGCTCCTTTTGAACTCACCTCCCTCACGTATTTCTACTCTCATGACCAAAATGGTCCATAGTAAGAGATGGATCTACACAATTCGGTAGAATTTACTCCAGCGAATTTAAAGTACTTTTGTTTGCATTTGAAAAATAGTTGAAAGAGTTTTCGTGCTATAATTTATCAGAAATTTATGCATACACGTTGTATTATTCAAATGAGAATGGAGAATGTAATTAAAGGATAAAATCATTTTGATGAGGATTAATGTTCATTTAAATTTGTGTGCATTCAACTATTGTTGAAATGATTCAAGTGTTAATGTATGCTGTCGATGAACTGCAGATTCATCTTTAATTGAGCACATCATTATAATGTGCTTTAATAATCTGAATTGTTAAATCGAAGAGAATGAGGTCGAGGAGAATAAAGAGGATTTTTTTTCTTACAAGGAAATTCATTAGTCAGGGAATAATTAATATGGAAAAATTACGTATTCGGCACGTCATAACGATGACCTAATATTTCATATAATTTTTATTTTTGAATATATTACGATGGGACGTCATCAGCAATGGGTGGCCGTATCATTATGTCAATTGAGCGATAACAAAATTATAACAAACGAGAAAAATTATATCACTAATTAATCGCAATTTGCCTCTCATTGAATTTGTTTTTTTATTTCTCGAAAAATACACCATTTATTTCCTGATAAATTTATAATAATAATAATCAAACGTACTCGGATATTGAATTTTAGCAATCTCCTTTTTCGAATCAGCGGATTTATTAACATTATTTTTTTTATTCATAAAAAAAATACCACTTGAGTCATATCAATTTGATAAATTTATACATAAATTCATCATCATCAAAACTTTGTTTCAAACTTCAATATTTTCGTTTTGTTATCGATATTTTAAGCATTTGAGTTGTATTACAATATGCGTAGAGAACGGTTATCTCTTCGTGAACTAACTTGCAATGTTAAAGCACAATATTACTCGTTTGATCCGATCGAATATCGATATTCACCCGGCAGCCTTAAGTATTCACAGGGGAGATCAGGTTTCTCGTGCAAAATGAAATTGGCCATTTAGCCTCCGATGCCACATATACGGAGAATTGTGTGTATGGATACTAACCATGTTGCGGGTTTATCTACGATGTAAATCCACTTATACTCTACGTATAAACTACTTTTACACAAGTACACAATGTACCGAGATGCATAGAAATATTATATACAGTCACATCTTCTAAAATGTCTATTTAAATATAATACATACATATGAGTATGTATGTATTTTTTTCTTTGTGTTTTATATAACATAATAACCCTAAAAACTTTGTTTTATGTGTAATGAGGGATTTTATCTAATCTCTGTGTGTAAATTCAAACGCAAATAAATTTTGTCATATTAATTCATGAGAGACTAATGTAATGGGTGAAATTATTTTTTATTTCATTTTTTGGTGAATATTTTATTTTTTCGGCTGTAAATTAGTGAGAAGAAAAAAAAAATTGAAGGAAATGAGAAATATATCCAACGGTGCACATAAGGTAAAGTGGGGACTCGGGTCACGTCGTGCAAATCCCAACGTGGATAATCCAACCACGAACTCAATAGATTCGTTTGAAGGCAAAGAATTGGCGATGCCAAGTGAGATAGATGAAAAAAAAAAAAAAAGAAAGAAAATTGAAGTAAAAAACGGAGAAGGTGAAAAGAGCGCTTAGTGAGTAAATCCGAGTGTCACATTCAAATCCACTCTCTATAAAATCATTATTGGATTTCGTTAAACATGGATTATCGTCTTGATTGTCGGCAATGTAACTATACATATATGTATAGTAAAAAAGGAAGAAAAAAAAATGAAAAGTAAAAGCGACAAGGAATTAAAGATGGTGAATGAGAAACTGTAATGTGAAAACAGAAGAGTTTAACTATCATTTCTTTTGCTCTTAATAAAAGGAATAAATGATGATTCGATTGTTCTAACACAAGAATTCAACCATAAAACGAATAATAAAATATGAAAATTTTTCAAAGATTAATTATTACAAAGAAGAAAAAGATAAATATATAATATGAATAAAAAAAAAAACTCACCTCTCCACCCATGCAATATAAGTATGCGAGAAATATTCTCAAAGGCAATTTCGCTGAATAACTTTTATGCGCCCAGAGACGATGAGCTCCAGCTGTAATTCCAAAACCCGTAATAGTTCCATAAACTGCACCTAGAACACAATTAAACTACATCGAACATAATTCTATCTGATGAAATAAAATTATCCTAAAAAATAATATAAGAACAAAATATTCAAGTAAATTAAATATTCAACAACGACAATAATTTTATCAAATAAATTATTATTCCAAAGATTTTTTTTTATATAAGGTTGATGAGAAGACTATATTCATATTTATTTCAATGGCTCTTGTCATTGAAAAAATAAAATTAATCTACACATATATACATGTATATAAATATATATATACACATCTATACACATACTCAAGGCTCATCAGCTTTTCCGACTATACTCAATCACGTGCAGCGCTTGAGTACTCGCGATCAGCTATATCCCCTTGGCTCGACGTAATAAGGATGACTTGAGCTCAACCTATCGTCGTTCGTCATTGGCCCATTTCCTACATGTACATATGTATATACTGATATATTATATATCTATATACCTGTACATTATTCCTCGAGTCGTGGTGGAGCGATCGATGATCTTGAGCATGGAAGTAGGAAGAAGATGAGAAGACGTGTGCTCAAGACATTATGCAGCAAAAGCGTGCACCCGACTTATACTCTTAACTATTTTCTACCTCACCCGCGTCACCACTCTCATCCTTTTATTTATTTTTTTTTTTTTTTTGCATAGTAGCGCATATGATATTACGGTGTTCGAGGGCGCGACAAAGATGGATGATGAGTCGAGTTTGCCTCGAGTAAATAACGAATGAGTTTCCTTCCTTCCTTCCCGTATACACCAACTTCACTCATAGCTTTTCTCACTTTAGTCTTTTAAACTATATGTAATATGTATGTATCTATTTTCGTTGTGAAATTTTACATCCGCAGGGCCATTATGAAATTTCAAAGACACACTTTATATAAACGTGCGCGCCATACCGCGAGTTGGGCTCCTTCTTCTTCATCTAAATTTCTATCTTGTAATCTCTCTCTTTCCCATTACTTTCTCTGACGAGTGAAATCTTTAAAGACAATTTACGACTTGCACTTGCAGCTTTGTAACAGCGTAGGTATATCGTTTAACAATTGTATTCGAAATGCAAGACTAAAAAATATTTTATATGTATATATATTAAAATATAGATAGAAATATAAAGAATATAAGGGGGAGATTTAAATATACATATACACATTACACATACGTGGTATATATGGTGTGAGATGGAAAGGATTGTTTCTCGCTTTTACCCATTGCAAAATATGTATTCGCACCAAGTTTCATATAGAGGAGCACGTACGACGTTGAGCACGTACATGGAGACGAGGGTGTGAGTGCACGAGAGATAGAAGATACCGTTTGGAGAAAATGAAAAAAAAAAAAAAAAAACAGGCAAAACTGCAATGGGTGAGAACGAGTGAGAGAGAATGATAGAGTTATATAGAAAAGGAAAGAGAGGGTGGCTAGGTTGGCAGCCCCATTTTCCTAAAATGTATTCCTCTCGTTTCCCGAGGGAGTGATGCATTTTGAGAATGCGCTACTTGTGTATGTATATATGTGTGTATCTGTAAGTGTGCGCGTGTGCGTTAGGTTATATGTATGCAGGACTGCACTACCGTGCCACATCAGCTTCACTGTCTTGGATTTTCGGAGCGAAAAGTTGTTGAGATGTGCCAGGAAATATTGAGCAAATTAGAATCTTTCACTGTTGATGGTTGCGAATTGCAAAAAATGTAAAAATTGTGACAGTTTTTGCGTTCATTTCTTTTTCTCCTCTTTTTCTTTTTTTTTTTTATTATTCTATTTGGTATTCTGTTATTTTACTTACTGAATATCCAAGTCCAAAAGTGGGCCTCATGAGATTTCATTATGAATGAGGTGACGGCTGCTATGTGGAGCACCGCGATACCAATTATATTGCGCCAGATTAACGGTTGTTTTACCTCGGTTTCTTGTTGCAGTGGAATATGTTCTGCTGCAATAGTTTCGGACAAACTTTTTTTTGGTGGTTCTTCAAATTGAGTTACAGTTGACGTATACATGATGATCTGCAAAAACAAAGTATTTATAGTTTTAGAATTTTATATTTTACTCAGTTAAAATGACGAAAAAATAAAGAATAGGATAATTGATAAAGGATTTAAAATTATTGATGAGCACCCGAGAAGATATTCTATAGACAGTCACTGCGCTTATTACAAACTAATTCAGTGCAAATATTTTTACATCAAAGTAAAATGAAATCATTAATTTATGAAACAAATGAAAAAGAAAAAGTACCAAGTAAAATTTAATTGCTCAAATCAATTTCTCAGTAATAAAGTTTACCATGAATATTTTCTCGCGAGTAATATCTCTAAATGATTACAGTTGTGCAGAAAGTTTTTGCGTGAAATTACGACAAAACGTCAAGCAAAAACTTGTAAAGCGAGTTTGAAATTACGTTTTTCGTTTAATCAGACTAAAACCCACTTTCTACAAAATATATAATCATATATATAAAGTATAAGAGGTATGAAAAGCTGTTTGGCCATTTGAAAAGTCCTATAAATTTTGAGTGTACCACATAAATAGATTCATATATAGGTACATGTTCATACTGTTAACAACTACGTTTGTTAAAGCGTTAACGAAGGTGACATTATGCAAGTTCTCGTACATGTGCACCCCATTCTATATACCTTTCAGCCTTTAATGCGCTCGGTGTCTGACTCATTCTCACCTAACGTCACACGCTCAAAATGTCTAGGTCCACGTTCGTTCCTGCAAAATCTCCCTTCATATACAAACATACATGTATGTAGGTATATGTAAGTATTCATTCAAACACATATACACACGCAGGTACAATACATGAATATCCTCGAGAGTTCAAGAGAACAGCTTTGTGTGACCTTTTTAAGGGTGATGATATGCCCACCAGAGCTATTTTGAGCTGTTTGTACAGGGATATCTACCTATCTATACATAGGTATATGTAGGATGTATTATTGTCAATATTTAACTTTTAACATCAGCCACAGTGGGGAAATTTTATGAGTTTCGTGACTGTAATTCAGGGGAAACTGTTGTATATTACTTGATATGAAAGTTGTTTCAATATTTTGATGTTAGATAATCCAAGATTGGGCACAGCAAGGGAATATTATAGATCTTTGTTAATTTAATAATTATACAGTATGATAATATTCATGAAGTTTTGTTTTTATTTATTTATCATTTTTTTTTTGTATAATTTATTTTTTCAAATTATTCCCCTGTGGCCCATCATGTTTCCGTTCATGCATGGTTTCTCTAAATTCAATTATTTAAAAAAAGGTGAAAAAGGGTTTAAACGAAATTAATTTTATATACAATCAGTGGAAAAGTTTTACAATTTCCTTATTCACTTTAAATTACTGTAATATAATTTTAATTATACTGTTAACAAAAAGCATCGAAGTACATGAATATTATTTTTTGCTTTTATTTTTTTTTTCTTCTTCAAAGATGTGATAACTTTTATATAAGACTTTTCAATGTTAAATTGTTCATTCGATTATAGTCTTAATGATCTCTACGTGAGCCTTATTTCCAACTAAAATTGTAACGAACCGCGAAACTTGCATAATCGAACTTCTTGCTCATTGAACTTTGATTGTTCACCCCCAGGGTAACTTTGTCTATTCGCGCGCGCGTTGAGTCACTCGAAACTTTAACTCGATGGAATATTCCTGTAACCGCTATGGACGTGCGTCCTTCAGGTAACATTAATTACTTCTGGATGAAGGGACTTTGTCCGTCTCATTGCTTATGCACAGCTGCATGTTATTGTTATATAATAATAAATTGAAGGTTTTTTTTTTTCATACAATATCATGTAAACTCGTTTTTTATCAAAGAATTTATTTTTATATACATTGTTTCGGAGTAGATAGATATCTGCACGTGTACATGTAGAGGCGATTTATAAACACACCCCGTCAGGATTGAAATGAATTTGTGTCGATACGAGAAAAATATTTCGTTATCGTTGAAACGTATTGAAGGCTTATAGCTTAACAAAAGCGGGAAAAAAAAATATATCTAAAATGGAAAAAAAAAAAATTTACGCCGCGCATGAACTCGTAGAATTGTCAGTGTTGTAAATCCGCGTTGTTTGGAATGAAATATGAGAGAAATGAACATCGATAAATCGGCCCATGAATATATATACATATATATAAAACTGTAGAATCGTCAGTGAGGCAGTATTGAACTGAGCGAAACAATAGGGAATTAAAAAAAGTAACGAATGGAAAATTGCAAGGTAAATCTACGGGTATTGTAACTTAAACTGTGAAGTGTATGAGAATCTCTATTGTAGACCCATTTTTTTACAATACATTTTCAGTCGACAACGAACAGAGAGTCAATTTGAATTATTTGTGAATACATTATTTGAACAAAATATTTTTTTTTTCTATATTTAAGTTATTGAAATTCTCGTAGAATTTCGTTATTGAGTTTTGCATATTTCAATGGCGAATTTTTAATTTGATATGGGGGCACAATGGATTTTTATTGAAATATTATTCAATAAATAATATTCGACATTGTTATTATTTGATGGGGTCAAATTGAAATATTGCAAATTTGTCTGTTGTCAAAAGATAATTGCGATTACATACTGAATTAATGTCAGAAATTTTCGTGTCACATTTTCTCATGAATTATTTAGCTATATAGATATTAAATACATGTATTTATATGAGTAAATAGAAATTGCTTCAAATTAATTGAAGTTATCAAATTACAAGCGACAAAAGTGTGTACTAATAATTAGAATTAATAATTTTGTCAGCTTTATGGGTTTGAAAAGAAGGAAGCAAAAAAATTCCAGTCACCGCAGCAGTTGAGTAGCTATTTGAAATGCACCTGCTATAATTACAAAGAAAATTATCACATTGAATTGACCGGTTTGCGCTAATTTCTGTTGTAGATCACATACTCATAAATTATTTCATCTCATATTAAAATCTTACTTCATCTTTAAACGTTTCGTGTATGTAACTGACAAGGTCACGACTTTGCAAGAATTAAATTGAATTTTCTTGTTTAAAATACTATATAAACGAAATAATTATATGATCAAGAAATGACAAACTCTATTTTATAATAGTTGAGTATATAAAATTTCATATTAATAAATTCTCAATAAATATAAACTACGTCAATGATTATTCACATTGCAAATCGATCGCGCTATTATTTTTTGATAAACATGATTTATCAATGTCATTAAAATAATTTCATAATGTTGTCGACACGTTCAAATAAATTAAAAAAAAATATACTTAATTTATTCGGCAGTATGTACAATATTATATGGCATTATTAAATGGCCATTAATCAAAGTGTAAATTGCATCACATTTCGTCATAATTTGTATTAGAAACCTTGGAATTAAAAATTGATATAGACATATTGTCATTAACCATTCACTTCTGTTTTGTCTGTACATAAATGAGCTCTCCAACAATATATAACGAATTATTTACGGTATATAAGTGTTTGATGCATGGAGAAAGTTCTCTGCATCTTGCCAAGACTTACAACCTGTTATAATAAATGCTCTAATGCGAATTCCAATCGAGCAGAATTTATATATGCATAAAAACTATTTTACTTCAATCCGCAACGTTTTGTTTTTTCATGATTTAATCAACCAATAATTATGATAATACAATTTTCTTTTGACCATTAATTGGAAAATTGCTTTGTTACTTTATTATTATTTCGTTAAAAATGCTAGAAGCAATTAAAATACATGCATGTATGTATTTATAAGGTGATCTACTTTCAGAAAATAAAAAATATAGTTGTTGTGTTAGTCGATCGTAAATATTGGAATTCGAAGTCATTATCGCGTTATAGTTGTTGCCAACAGTTAGGTTTAACGATCAGAAATTTTAAAAAAGATTTCATTATGATTGTCAGAATAATTTAACGGAAAAATGAAAATTATGAAATAAAGTGGCAGTAATGATTTATTTGAAGAAAAAAAAATTTTCTATTTTTGATACAGTTATTAATATTATTATCATTATTATTATTATTATTATTATTATTATTATTATTTTTATTATTGGTATACAATCAAAGGAATTAGGGGTTAAATTTTATTGTATAAATTTAATATACAGTCAAATACTGAGTGGATTAAATAGACATTGCAACATTTATGTTGAAGAATCTTGAAGGAGTCGTGTGCAAAGTGAAGAGAAGTTTCCTGAAAGTCCCACGACTATTACAGTGCTATCGAGTTCCACGTCGATTACTTATGAACAGCCGATTGCCTTACTATCACCACCACCACCACCACCACCGGTTTATGTATATATGTACCTCTTTCACCTTTCACTCGTTTTACGCGTACCGCGCGTTTGTTCCTTTCATCTTATTTTACGTGACTACTTTTTTATTTTTTGAGCATAAGACGTCGCGATCAAGGCATCATCCACACAGAATCCGAGAAGAATGAAAAAGTTGAATGAAAAAAAAAAAAAAAAAAAAGAAAGAAAGGATGATAATAAAAAGTTTTATCGCTTCAATTGACTTCAATTGAAGAATGCATTTTATTTTTATTCTTATTTGTTTAAAATAGACGATATATTTTCAATTGCACAAAGCGATTAGACAGTGAATATATAACAAAATTCAATGAACGAGAATTAAAGTAAATTGAAAAAAAAAAATTGTG
Organism: Microctonus brassicae; assembly: GCA_918226075.1. NCBI lineage: Eukaryota > Metazoa > Arthropoda > Insecta > Hymenoptera > Braconidae > Microctonus > Microctonus brassicae. Next base: position 12,805,393 of record OW445481.1, on the reverse strand, counting down.
TTGATAGGAATGATAAATTATTAATGTTTGTATTTTGGATATTGATATTTCTATTTGTAATAAATTTATGCTGGTAAATTGCAATAAAATTAATATTTATTGCAAATTTAATTTGATCGCAATTTAATTTACATTTGATTCTAGAAAAATTTTTATTTAATCGCAAATTGATATTATACATCCATTAAAATAATTTTATTAAATATTATATGATAAATGGCGAGAAATTTCTAATACAAATAAAATGGTATTGCTATTTCATGTAAACTTAACATTGATGTTTTGGGTGTATGGATCGAAATTAATTTTATTTAATTAGATTGTTGAACGAACCGTGTACAATAATCCCACGAACTGATGTAATTGCACGATCGTGAAGATACATGTATATAATATGTAATAGTGCATACATACAGAGCCTCTACATTGGTTGATATATTGTTATCAATAGATGTGCAGTTTTGAATGTTGGCATTAGCTGTAGAGTACTATAGAATATAGACGAGAAGGGGATTAAAGCCAGTTCACAATGTAAAATCTATGTCGTTATCCTCGAGGCAATAATAACAACGATACTCCACAGAGATGCAAATTTCTGTGACACACAACCGTTAAAATAACCCATCTTTGAAATAGAACTGAACCAAATTTTCTGCCAAGAATATATATGTACCCACTGCTATTCACATATAACCGTTGGTTTTAGTTTAGAATCGATAAACGAATTCTCGAATTTTATAGAATGAAATCATTTAATTCCTCAGAAAATAAACACAATTTTTACTAATTTAATTTAATTGCTAAAAATATCATGCATAAAATTAGTATTATTTTTCTTCACGTAAATATACATACGTTTTTTTGTCGAATATTAAATAATCAATCGTTCAATCAATCAATTTTGAAAAATGAAATAAAAAAAAAATATATCAATAAAATTTCAATGTGAAGTAAAGTTGCAGCAGGATGCAATCAATCGTTTAAGCCAACGATTTATCATCGAGTTCGCGTACAGTAAAATTGTTCATGGCGACGATCACGATACAATCCGAGGAAATCACGCGCGCATTCGATTGTGGGTGTTACATTGCGCCAGGTATATATATTCATATACATATATGTGTGTATACATTTTTTTTCCTTTTTAAATGTGGGTGCAAGGGCTAAATGGATGCGAATGTTCAATGAATCTGGTTTCCGGCCAAAAAAAAAAAAAATAATAATAATAATAAACAAAGAGAAATCACTAGTGGTTTGGTATTCGCTTCATGATTGGTTTGTAGCATTTCCGGAGGTATATAAAAATAAAATAGATGAAAGCACTGCAAAATTTTGCTTTATTTTTTCCGCTGCCATTTCGGATATTTTTCGGCAATTCCATTCCGTGTGATTTTTATTATTGTTGTGGTTCAATCCAATTTTTTTCATGCACACTGACTATGTGTATCTAAAATATTATTTATATATGACAGTCAATATTTTATTTCATTTATTTGTTTATTTATTTTAAAGTATCTATCTGTATATTGAGCATAAGGTTTCTTGTATATCGATTGCAGGTAATAAATGTCACAGCTGATATAAATATTTTTTTTCTACTGTTAAAAGCGTCAGGTCGTTATTATTTATGTATTGCAGCTTCAATGATAGCTATAGCATGAATCTTTTTTTTTTTTTTTATGTACTATTACGAGTATATAGATATATCTAGGTTGAATAACAAATTATAATTCCAAGTGTTTATAACGCCTACTTTTCTATTTTTACATAATACATTTTTTTTATCTTCTAAATAATTTCCGCTTCGGCAACTTTCGTATTTGTTTGCTACTTTCATAGATATATTTTTCCTCATCTCATTATTAAATATAAATTAATAAATGACCCGTGCAATGTAGAATACATAAATAGACTTTTTATTCATTTTTATTTTTAATAATGCAGTTATTTTGTCGGCTTATTTTGATGGTTTTATTTGTGCAAGCAATTGTGAAGAGAAAAAATTAAAATAAATTTTAAGTATAAAAAGAGAGGAGGATCATAAAAAGTACCATGCAAATAATTTGCGTTTAATTATACGGTAGAATGCAGTATGATGCAATAAACTAGAGAAAAATGCGTAAATATCTGTGAGACTATATATAAACAAAAAAAAAAAATGTAAATAAATTTTTTGATTACATTTTACAATTTTTTGCCGTAATAATATAAAGTAAAGAACTTTTAATTAATTACAATTTAATAACTTTATTTGGATATCAAAATTTCAGAAAATGAATTGACAAAAATATAATTATAATTATCAGAATATATTAATTGTAATATTGATCAAATTAAATTGAATTTCGATAAATTAAAATCGATGACAGTATTTAAATATATACTATTTTTTTTTTATTAATTCCAATTACCATAATTATTCTCTTCATAAATAAATTTGAATTAAAAAATGTTTGAACTGATATGCACTACGATTGATTATTTAATTTGTTTATTTGTGTCATTAAGTATTTAAAATTTTCATATTTAAATTGATACTGTAATTTCCATGAATAACCAATTCATAACAATACAATAAAATTTTTTTTTTTTTATTACAATATTGATACTTTGCCCTTGAAAAATGTTTACAGTAACTATCAATGCTCCTTCAAAAATTATTCACAAAAGAATTTTAAACAGTTATAAATATTTATATAAATATTTATTACAATTTTTCACACACATGTATAATCATAATTATGGGAAAGTATCTTTGTGTGATATGACACTTTGAAATTATAATTATTCATAGCTTTTCATATGCAATAGGAGAAATTTGATGCGGTAATAATCCTGTGTATGGATTTTACTATCAACTAGAATTTATATCACATGTTCGAAAGTATTAGTTATAGTTATATCCTTGCATATCAGGAATGGCTTTATAAATAATTTCTCAATGATGTAATATACCATTAAAATAAGAAGAGATTAATCCAAGTATAGCAAACTTATAGAGATAGTAATGATAGGTGAATATTTGTTATTATACAACGTAACACGTCATATCAACTCGCGTACTGACGTAACACACAGTGATTGAATCGTAATGATTGGTGTTGGTGGGTCGATGATTACCGGTATATCCCGAGACCAGGAAGAGAAATGTATACACTTTCTTCTGATATAAATCGAGTAGAGTAACTTGAGATTATGGATTGTATAAAGCGCATGCAGTGTCTATTCCGCTTTTTTTTTTTTTTGTTTTTATTTTTCACTACGCAGTAAATTTCATTCTATACTGAGTTGTTTAATTAGAGTGAAGTAAAATAGTCGCGAAAAAATTCATTGCGTGTCACGAGTCATTGAATTAAAATGAAGAAACAGTAATGATAAAAAAAAAAAAAAATGTAGGAAGTGCGATTTATAGTATTAGGGTTGGTTTTGAAATGGAGGAAAATAATTAATGGGAATTGATAATGATCAGATATGTATGGGATAATTTTTTTAAATTCATGAGATAATGGAAATAATTATTGATATTATTATTGAGATTATTCGTTATATAGTGTTAATTGAGTTTCATGATAACTATTAGATGAAAATAATGTGGTTATGACACGTGCAAACAAGTGACAAGTATTAATTATTTGTGTATAAATGAATAGAGAAAATAACGCGTTAATTCTCTTTTGAATGACGGATAATAACAGAGTAGTAGTAATTGATTGAGTGTTACCAATCATGAAAATTGTCTATTAGTAATTTTGGGGATAATACTAGTGATTAATTGTGTCTACTGTATACTTGAGAAGAAAAAAAATAATAATTAATATGTTTTTCATATTTGTATATTTCTTTCAAATGGAAAATTTGACGCATTTAATTTATATATTTATTGAGAAATTATACTCACTTATTATGATAGTATCACGAAACTGTTTGAATTGTGATGAACTTAACACTGTTATACGTCTTATGAATTAAATTAACACTTGAAAATCAAAAAATAAAATATTAAAAAAAAACTAGGAATGAAAAATAATTTAGTGTGCTGATCCGTTGCTGCCTCGTCTTGATCTCCAACTATCATGCGAATATTTTCGCTGAGTCTGTTCTCTATTGACGTCTTATAAAGACTTTTATCCCTGTTATGATAGAGGAGGGATGGTTTACAGCAAACGGGGAGTTATATGAACGAACGAGTGATGGTATTTGACGCTTTGACTAGGAGAAAGAGAAGGGACTCGGTGTTATTCACATTTACTTAGAAACTTTCTTCTTTTAGTATACCATGTAGGTATATGAATATGCATACATGAAAAACATTACCTATGCTTCGTCATCCTCCCTTTCTTCAATTTTCCTAAATTCTCATTGCACGCTTGACAGGCATTGACGACCGTTTCCACTCCTTGAACATAAAATCGGTCCGCAATTTTAAGGAGAGAATTTTCCAACGCGACTTGAAAGAAAAATTTCTTTCCTGAGGGCTGTGAAGGGGTCACTGCTATGAAAGAGTCTTGAAAATACATATGCGAACGTTGAAATTCTTTCACGAAAAACATTTTCTACTTATTGGATTTTCCTTAAAAAAAAAAAAAAAATTAAATAAAATGAAAGTAGAATGAAAAATAACGTTGAAAAATTCAATATAAAAGAAATAATATTTATACTTTTAAAAAGTATAAAATTTTAATTTTATTGTTTATTATCATTTTGAAATGATTATCGTTTGAATTGTGAAATATTTACTATCAAAAACATATATTCTACTTGCAATCAATCAATTGTATATAGTAAGCTACATGAACATTTAGATAAGCTTCTTTTGAATGCGACATCGACAAACGTAATACGAGAATAATTGAAGCTTAGTGATTATCGATTGCATCTCATGTATAGTTCAAGATATTGGCAATGTTACCGATCAGAATTTTCATTAATATCTATCGTATAATAGTATTATATTTCAGCACTATGAATAATAAAAAATTCATGATTATTATTTAAAATCCTTCGACTATTTTAACTTTAACCATGTGCTTATATCCATCGTTGCATTTTTTTATATTATAACATTTGGCTACATTCCCAATATACGGAGGCTCAAAAGAAAAATAAAAAACAGCAGAATTGCTTTACTGAAGGCGTAAGTCATATCTGCCACCAACCATGCACACATAAACACACATACACATGTAAAGCAACAGGTTGGCACGTTTTGTATAAGCCAGTTGGATTGTGCCGAAGGGAAATACTCCACTGAAGGGGTGTGCAAAATCAGAGATAGATGAATATGATGAGAAACACAAGTAAATGAGTTCAACTCGACGAGAGACTGTGACCAATATAATAAGAAAATTGAATGCAATACTACATAATAATACGTACTGTTTTAATTGAACTACATACATATTTAAATCTTTAAATATTTAAATATATATTTTCGATGCATATTGAGAGAATTATCGAATCAAATTTTAAAAAGATCGAATTTAAATTATTAAAATAATTCAATATTACTTAGGTAGTTAAAAAATTCATCGTGAATTTCTCTTTGTAATTTATTTAGTCTCGAATCGGTGATATAAAATATTAATGGTCTTATATAGGTCAAAATCAATACTTTTAGTTGCAACTTTTTCAGATTTAATTCAACACCTTTTTAGTGTATAATATTAAAGTTATTCATTATTATTATTTTTATTGTTATTAGTATTATTATTTTCAAAGTATGTCACACAAGTAAAAAAGTTTTTTTGTTGCGGCACAACTAATATAATGGCAATCTATAAAGCAATTAAAATAATGAAACGCCACAGCAAACATAAATATATGTATGACACTGACATCATAGAGTCGTAAAATTATTTTTTCTTATTTTACAAAATAGATATTCCGTTAATTTTTCTTCTCTGAGTATGACCAGTGGGTCGTGAACTTTTTCTATTTCATAATAAAAAACACATCACTGTCAATATAGTAACGAGGTTAAATGTTCGTTTATTTAATGCTTATTTGTTTGTTTATTTATTATTATTTTTTTGTTTTTAGAAAAATAATTATTAGAAAATGAAGAAACAAGCATATAACCAATACTAAAAACTATCATCAATGCACTGAAATTGAGCAAATACCATCAGCAAATTATTGTATTTGTTTTGTCTATCGTTTTTCTTTGAGAAATATTTACATAAATTGTATTTATAAAGAAATGTATTTGTATAGTTTATGCTAGTCTATATTGATTAATCAACTGAAATCTATTGATTGTACGATCTCATTTTAATAGTGTAGTAACATTATATTATATCAATAGATATACTATAAACATAATTAACAATACCGTGTGAAATTTTTTATTCATGACATTTAATTTCATCATTTTTAATTTTATTAATATCATATAAAATTATTTGTGTTCACATGCACGATTTCAAATTCATTTGACGTTTTACAATTAACAATTGCTTTGCTGTCAGTTTGCTAATATGATAAATTATTAAATTTCAGTTAGAAAATTAATATATAATAATAGCGATGGTGTAGTAATATAAAATTATTTATCGTACATGAATAGGTAATATGTTGTAAGGATTGTTTTTGTTCATTCATTTTAAATTATCTTGAATTCTTTTTTCTGTTATTTTATTTTATTCTCTTTATTTTCAATAGACGAAAAAAAAATTATTAACTTTCACCATTTCACGACACATCATCTCATTGACGTGTTGATAGGTTCAGCGCCTTATTACTTCACTTTCTCAGTAATACATACGCGTACATATAATTTGTTTCGTGCTATAACACATGTATAAAATTGCTACAGATTGCATAATTAAATTCTATAAATGTATTTAACATTATTATTCAGCGAAAACAAATTTTGGTTTGAAGTATTTGATTTATTCCGTGTATTAATGTATTATTAAATTTATTTTCGGGTCGAATCTCTTTTTTTTTTTTTTTTTTTTTCATTAGTCAATATTATATTATTTAACTTAACGTAATATATATACTCTAGTGGCCAACGTTGCTCGTGAATTATCATTTTAAAATAAACAGTTGAACATATCGCTGCCACAAATGTGGACGGAAATATTTATTGTGTTTGATTATATTTACTTTGCCGTGGAAATAATGATAACAAGTAACATTCGTGTGCATTGATTGTGAAAAATAAATGAATAAATAAATTATTGACGTAACGTCACGTTAATACTAGGAATGAATTCAGATGAAAAGTGGAAGATTAAATAAAAAGGAAAGGTGAATAATAGTTGAAGAATTTATATAGTTAGTCAAAGTGTCCGGGTATGAAATGATAGAAAGTAATTGGTAGTTAAACGAGCGGATTTAATGATCAAGCTTCGTCCAACAAGAAAATTACACATTCTACAAGATATTTCATTCATGTAACTATATTGATATATGTATTGAAGCGAATAAAATGTAATAGTAACTTTGCATTATAAATTTGAAATAATTTAAATTATTTCATAATTTTTTAGAACTTGAATTCACATAGATATATATTCTAATACCATTATTTTTTCGTTTGTTTCATAATTTCAATGACTTTCTGATTTTTCACATATGTGTGTACATTGGAAAAAAAATTATCGAAAAATTAATAAATAAAATTCATTTTTAATGAATATCAAATATTTCATTAAATATTATAAATTCAATTACTTAAATTGAATATTTTTTCACCTTATCGATGGTGTAATAATGTGTAATTTTACCTAACGATTAGTGATGAAAGTTTGACGACAAATGTGAAACATCAACAGAATTTTTTTTTTTTCCTCGAAGATAATTACGCGAATAATATTAGCTAATTCTTACTCCTAATCAATTAATAGCTTTGCAGTAGGTTTTCACGAATAGATCACAAACAATTTCATTGGATTTTACTTCAACTCTACAGCGTAATCAATCGCAAATATAATAAAATTACAAAGAGAATTATATGAAGAATAAATAATAAATATAATGTGAAGTGAAAATTAATATAATGATTAGAATAATTTATAAATTTTCAAATATTATAAAAGGCCAAAGGAATATTTAAATGATTCTTGAAACACACGTGTATATAGATCCCTATATATGCATTGTTATTTTAAAAACAGACATCCAATCTTACGCAATATAATTCCCTCGAGATCATAATGCAAAGTACGAGGGTTGCGTTACAAATAGGCGTATAATCATGGGCCAGTGTGTAAGCAAAATGACAAGAAGAGGGACTATGAATTTCAAGTGACAGAGGGAAAAACGCGTTGCCATGTCAATGGGACACAGAGATGAGCATCATGAAATCCTATTTATCGTATATACCGTCTCGCTCACGTGTCTCGTATATATATTTTCTCTCATTTGTGTTAGCCCAACAGCACGCCGGCTAATATATAGTATCAAAATTTGTATATATAGATTTACATTAGTTCTATTGTAGTTATTTTTTTTTAAAAGACATAAAATTCAGTTCCCTTTTCATTATTCTTAATTTATTCAAAAAATTTTTTTCTCATTTTATTTTCATAATCATAGGAGAATTATTCATACGATTAAAATTAATTTATTCTGCAAACAAATGAAATTGAATATCATAATTTTGCATTGTTTGAATAAATGTTATAACGCTAATTGCAATAAAATATAGTTATTATGATAAATTATAAAAATATTTTATGGGATAAATGAAATGGTTTATGTGTATATTCATGTATCTATTTGTTATATAGAGACAAAAGTTGGTGATTTAATGGCTAAGCTAAGATTAACAATTCCATGAATTTTAGCGAATGGAATTTTACCTATTTAAATCAGCAGTATCTCGTACGACCTTTTGACCCTGACATTAATGGTTGCAGACAATGGGACACTGGTAGCAATTGCATGGTCCATTTCACCTCGCTTCATAAGAGTCGTGCTAACATATCCCATCATCATGATATTAATTCAAAAGACCCATTCGCATGTACATATATATATACGTGTAAAATAAATTTCCTGAATTCACGTTTGGTTTTTCGAAAATATTCAAATTATTCGAATGGTCAATTTAATTATAAAATTGCAGAGAATAGACATTTGAATATTAGAGATACCACTTATAAGAGATTATACTAAGAAAAATATTAAAATGAATTTGGAAATATTGAGAAAATAAAAATTTAAATTGAGTTAATATTTCATTTTATTGAAGAATCAATATGGTGGAATTGCACTAAAAAATTTACGATTTATTCATGGAGGCATACGATTCCAAAAAAAAAAAAAAATAAATCAAGCCAAATCAATAATTTTATATACCATACACGCTAATTTTATCATAAAAAAATTTTCAAATTAAATAATTAATTTGTCTTAATTGTTTTGTTGGAATCATGCGCAAAAAATTAATAATGGCAAATGTTTATTTCTAATATAAGGAGGCTTGAATTAATTCAATAAAATAATGGCTCAATTGAATTCTGAATTAATTCAATACTTTTATTCTTAATCTGTTGAAATTCAATTCAATATTTTCTCGTTTTACACACATGCTCTATAAATTTGGTACGTGTAGATGTTTAATTGTGTAGTGCAGCAGCAGGTCGCTGACATGCTGCTAATGAAAGTGTTTGCTTCAGGGTTTTGTGAATAGTTCATTCTCTATTGTTTGACAACAGCACACAAGCATCATTCAAAGAAAGCAACGATCCTAAAACCCATTGTCTTTGGTACTCTCCATTGGCCGGTAGAATTGGTCATGTGTCTCTCATGGGGCAGTGTGTATTAGTAGAAATGTGACGCACTATGGTGGCTACTACGGTCAATGAAATATAAGAGAGAAGGAAAGAGAGAAATTGTGGTGGATGAATTGTCAGAAAGGAGGATACGAAATTTGCTTTGTGCTCACTATTGTAGAGAAAAGAAGAGAACCCTTGTAGAATAACGCGGTGAATCCGTCTTAGAATCGCCAACGAGATGAGCTTATTATTCTCCTGGGCATATACATATAAAGAGGGAGTATAAGCGAGACAGAAAAGGAGTGTCGACCAACATCGAGTAATAACTTGGCGAGTTTTGTTAATTAGAAAACATTGCGATTAATTTCTTTCCTCAATTTTTTTTTTTACTCGTTCTTATTTTTGTTTTTTTATTCTTTTTTTACTTATTTATTTTTCTTTTCCTCGCGTAAATCAACAAATAGTATTATGTCCGGAAATTAATTTGAATTGCGTTTGACTTAAAACTTTGAGCTAACTTATTAATTTCAATTTTCCACATCACTGTTAGATTTTAATATTAAAAAATTTTTACTTAATAATTTTTTTTAATAACATTTTTATTTTCTTCATTATATTTCATTTGTTTTGAAATATATTACGTTAAGAATTCCTACGAAAATCACAACAATGCCACAATCTTTATTACCCACATAGAGAGACAATAGTGTTTCCTGAATCGCGTCTTGAATTGCATAATTCAAGAAGATCAGGGAAGATAGTACCCCTATACATACGTATATACATATACATATAGTACCTTAGTAGCTTTATCCAGTGAATGTCTTAGGATTGTGAGCAGTGTATACATATATATATCCAGAAGATGATGACTGTGATCTTCTATGCGATGGTTGGGCAAGTTACAAGCTATGGAATTGACTTTGGGCAAGGTCATTTCTCCTAGCGGTGCTTGTCAGGAAGATTACTAAGGGATCAGAGCGTTGAGAACGCGCGTGAGCGCACTCTTGGGAGGCAGTTGAGTTATCTTGTCCGCGTGATCGTCCACACTAAAGTGCTTTCAACCACCGGGACAATGCCCAGCATATCGTGTGGTGTGAAGAGAATTGTACCAAAGATATAAACGAATAAAAGGTTCTCGCGAAATCGAGGAAGGCCATACTCTATATATATATATATATTTTATACATGTACATATGGAGGATGAAAGAAGGTGGCGAGAATTGTTATACATCAACGCTCAGCTAGAGTAATAGTGGCTTATTTCAACGCTTTATTTTAAGCTTAGTCTTTTCTTTACTATCATATCCACATTTTTTCTCAACTCTACTCTCTCGATATTTTATGTTTATAATCTTATATATTTATTGAGATTTATGTTGTTCATATATGTCTTTGATCTTTCTTGATGAGAATTTAATGTATGAATTTATTTAAAAAATTTTCTTGGCCATAGTTTTATGGAAAATATTTGAATATGATATTTTTTTTTTTTAAGGTAGATACGTTTTTATGTCAATTAGATATTGCAGAATCCGCTATAAAGAAAATACAAGAGAAGGAAAGTGTAATCTCGTGCTAGCCAGGCCGAGGACTTCCGGGGTAAACATTTTTCATCGTTTCTGTCGCGACATTCGGAGCCAGTCTTTAATCTTCACGATAAGACGACGAGACCCTTTCTCACGGGCCCTCCCGTTCATCAAGCAAGTTCTCAACGGTAGATTTTATAGTTTCTGAGTGTTTTCTTTTTTTTTCATTTTTGCTTTTTTATTCCTTTTTTCATTCGCCGTCGCTGGCATCGTTAACTTGTCCAGTATCTTTATATTCGTTTGAGTATATATGTATATTCTCAGAGTTGATTTCCGATTGGATATTATCTTGCGTTCGTGTTTTCAATGAAAATAATGATTTACTTTTCTCCGACGTGGATAAATAGATATTTTTCATCTTGTGTTATTTAAACTACTAGAAGAAGATGAATTTAATAAAGAATTTATCAAATGAAAACTCGGAAAAATAACGAGTAAAAAAATGTAGATATTGAATGAAGAATTAAAAAAATTATTCTGTTCATATGACGAGGAAACAAAAAAAAAAAAAAAAATATAATGAAATTCTTGTGAAATAGAGGAATAGGTAAATCTTCGCTTTCTACTTAGTGGTAAATCCCGTGCTCCAATCGACATTTTCTTGGGTGTAAAAATGTAGTGGCAACGTTTGGAGAAGGAAAAAAACGATTGTAACAAAGAAAAAAAAAAATAATAAAAAAAGAATAAAGAGAAAGGATGGAAAAGACATGAAGAAGTCGCGTGACTGCACGATTCTAGACATGAGCAATTAAATAGCCGTCGGTCTAATTTCTTATCGGCTACCACGTGAGGTGCAAAAGCATCAATAGGGCGAGGATCTAGCAACTAATCCAATCCCACCATGCGTCAATCCCTCGGTCTACACGTCTGACACTTTGACTTTATTGCAACGATTTATTCTTCACCGGCAACCTACATAGATATAATTACTACTGATTAAACTACTGGAATAAAATATCTTCCATTTTTTAATAGTCATCATTTTTCATATTATACATTAAATTGAATACTAATTATATCATATCATCATTTTTAATATTCTTTTTTTTTTTAATTTTATCGAATCAAGTGTCATTTATATTTCAACAGGGACGCGTTGCGGAAATTATTTTTTTATTTCATTTTCATTTTTTATATTCTTCATCATTGCAAAACGGTTTCCATGTCATCAGCTAACTCGATGTCCTGCAATTAAACGTGCTGCCGATGATTTGAATTTTTTTTTTTATATTAATGGTCTCTGTTCCTCTTTCACTGTCAATCCATATATTTCATTCTCTTTTAACGTGAATTCTATACAGCGCGTGCTGTACGTCGCTATTTCCATTCGATTGATCGACTGAAATTGAATAAATATCTGACTGACACTGACCAGTACAAGCTTCTCTTTCGTTGTCCTCTATAACGGTCTCGCATTTGTCTCGCATACATACATGCATGTATGTATGTGTGAATATACAATACATAAATTTTTATTTCCTTTCGCTCTATACGTACGTTAATATGTATTCGATATACATATATATTTACATATGCATATTTTTTGTATGCCAACGATATTCAACCAGCGATCGATTTCTTTTTGTCTTGACACACTCTTCTTTATTTTCAACTAATTTTATTTATTTATTTTCTTTTTACTGAAGGTTTACTTTTTTTTTTTACAGTAAATTTGTTTCCGTCATTTCTTTTCATTCAATTCTCTTCCATTACCTCAATTTGTTTTATTATTTATGAGAACAAACACTCGCACGGTTGAAAACAAATCATTCTAATGGCGAAATATACATTCAGGTACATTGGCAAAGCGCGCACGGTAAGTGCGGATAGTGCCCGCATTAATTACCGGTCAACATATAATTGAATTTAGTATGTGAACCTTTGAAATGTGCTATGTTCATTTCGTCTACAAAATTTCTCTGTAATTTTCATCTCATCTTCCTCTGTCTCTTTCACCTCTTTACTTTAACCATATTTATTTCAAAAGCACCACAGGAAATTTCCATCGCTGGTTTTATTTTTTATACAACAAATTACTTTGTATTCATGTTATATTTCAATTTTTTAAAATGAAAAATTGAACTCAATTAAAATTTTTTAAATACTGTATGGTTTATCAATTTAGTTTTTTTAGATTTTTTTTTTTTACTCCTGCAGAATAATTTGTAATATAATATTCTGAGCTGAAATCGAATAGATAATCCTATGAAATGTAGATGAATGTATGTATAGATGAAATAAATGGAGTTTGTGTTATACGCATAACATCACCATACTCTAGTGGAACATTCGTCTTCCGCTTTGGACGCTTCGCCGTGTACTACAAACGAATAATTACTTTGTGTAATTACTTGTAGCAGCAAGTTTGTGTCGTGTTGCTATATTGCCATACGGCCGCGACGGGTTTAACGACAACTTGGATACATCTCGACTTGTGTTTATATATAATATCTATGTATGTATATGTGTATGCGCATGTGTTTATAAACCTAAAATACACATACTTTGTATATATGTTTATAGTTAAATTCGTTTATCCTCTTAAGCGCATCTATTTATTTGAATGTTACTGCTTTCAAGTTGGGCGCAGGTGTTTGAATTTCCGTCTTCCGTCAAATTACTATCGCTGCTGCTGCTTCACTTTATACTCAATCTTTTATTTAAATTCAACTTACATGAATTTTCATGATTGTTTTATACAAAATTATTTTGATTGAAGATGTATATTTATATATTGAACCATTTCTTTAAATTTTTTTTCTTCGTTACTGTCTATTATTTTTCCTTAATTATTTTCAATGTCTGACAATGTAAAAGTACATTTTACTTTAGTCATTTAGTCGAGTCGTATACGTCCCAGCAGCTGTATAAAAAGTTAAGTAATTACTCAGACATGCGCTTCTGGAATTACTTGAAGGAAAAAAAAGTAGAGAAAAAGAAAGGGGAATAGAACAAAAATAAGAATGAAAAAAAAAAAAAAAAAAAATGTCAAGGTACTTTACAATATTATGACTCGTACAGAGCGTATCTCTGCATAATGAATGAAGTCATTGCGAATGAATAAAATACCAATTTTTTAAAAGCTTTCTCAAGAACAAAAATAAAATACTTAAAAAATTATATTGCAATTTTTCACTGTTATAGATTAAAAATGAAAAAAAAAAATTTTTTTTTATTTATTACTAATTAAATCTTGTACACAATTTGTCTTATAATCAGTGCAATTATATTTGGATATATATAAACGTGCATGAAGATAAATATTGATGATTCTGATAAAGCTTGAAAATATTGTATATTATTACTGCTGCTAAATTGCACAGTGACTCTTCGAATAACTGCATTTGAAAATTGCCGCAGAAGCTCGAATAGTTTCTTACTCTGTATAAATTATGTGCACCATCCGTAATGGTATAAGTAAACACATTCAAATGAGAATGTAAATCAATTTATCGCCATGATTATTATATTATTATGGTAGTCATTTTATCAACTCCAATTGCACTTCATTTATATATAATCTATGTGTGTAATATACATTCTCTCATATAATTCGGAATATTAATAAAATATAATATTACTTTAGAATCTTAGTTATCGATATAAGAAGAAATTTAGATATGCTGATGTATTTTTTGTTACTTTTCATTTGCATTCAATCGTCCAAGGGGAAAATAAGATGTTTCTCTATATAACAATCAAATGTGAATTGTCCTCATCACAATATGAGGATGAAAAATTTGATCCTATAATTAAACAACTTTTTTTTATTCCAAACTGAACCAAAAAATATAAATTAGAAATGTTCCATTTTTATTTTATTTTCAATTCATTTAAAATTAATAAATGATGTATATATTGTTCCTCTGTTTGTATTTATTTATTTATTTATTCATTTATTTATTTTTTTGTTGATGCCGTTAACTCACCGTGCGTATTCTTCATGCAGTTGCATACTCCTCCTTTAGTTTGCCATTCTAGATTACTCAAATAGTGAAGTACTGATGTATGCTATACATTTGTATAATTAATTAGAAGATAAATTGCAAGAGTTTTCTCATTAAAGCTTCTGGTACTTTCAAGTGAACATGTATATGTATAGATAATAGATGAAACAAATGTGGTAAATTGATAATTAAAGAAAATAATGACATTTATATTTTTTTTATTGACGTATATAAGTTATGTATATATCTGTTTTTTGTTTTTTTACAGATCAACGAGCGGGCTGTGATCCCTGTATATTCATCAAAGGTATGTGCGAATAACCATGAAATAAAATGAAGAGTTAAAAAATTTATTTAAATTCTGTGTGTGCAAATGAATATAAAGTTGACCATCTGAGTATTGATTCGATTTTGTATTTTATTAAATAAAGTGGGCGGAATTTATTTGTGATTGCATAAATTGCCAATATGTCCGGAATAAATATTCCATTTCATTGATTTCTTTTTTTTTTTTTTTTTATGGTGAAATTCATGATGATTATATTGATATAGATTATTTATAGTTTCTCTTTCTTTTTTATTTCAATATATTTGTGTGTTTTAGTATGAAAAATAAAGTGTTGAATAATTCAACTTGGTTTAATAGTTCTGAATGTAATCGATATGACGATAAAACAATACTTGTGTATCAATTGAATTAAGCAAAGTGGCAAATCAAACGTCATTATCATTCATTGCATTCCATTTTCATTTTTATTATATTAACTTTGAAAAAATTGGACATTTATACTCACAGAGATCACAGTAAAATTTTTTACTTTTTTTTTTCATTTGTGTTCATCCATTATTATATATTCACTTATAAAATTCTACCAATTACACGCATCAATTATTGTAATATAAATTCTCATGTAATAAAATGATGTCGCCCTCAAATTTTCATGAAATTTAGTTCATTCAATTGAAAAACACCATTTAATATTTCATCCACAATACGACAGTACAAAGAGCGTATACACTATTCATTGTATGTTTGTTTTTGTTCTGCTATTGCGCTTCTTACAAAAGCCTCCAGTACCTTCATTTACTATTGCGGGTATACATGAAAGCTAGAATAAAAGTAAAAAGAGAAAAAAAAATAAATAAATAAAAGGGAAAAAACAAACAAACAAAAGGCAATGAGTCGCCGCGTTGTCACCAATGTGCAGTGACGGCAATTTTTTTTCTACACTATTAAACGTAGACATGTATACACCCAAGTATTCTGATACCCCAGACAAGATTTTTGAAGAGGAAAATAAAAAAATACTAAATAAGTGAAAGAGAAGGAAACCATATTTTTATATAGATATATAAATACATTTACAGCAAGTGGAAAAAGAGAGTTGTCTGGCTGGATGTTAGCCAAAACCATTGGCGATACATACGTCGACGAAATATTTCGTTGCTATCAGCAAAGAAAAAAAAAATAGATATGAAAAAAAATGGTTTCATTTCCCTTTTTCATTGCGTATTACAGTAGGAAAAACTATAAGAATTCAAAATGAACTGCGGCTGTACAAAAGGCCGCAGTTATTCGCCGTATTTATCTCTTTCTCTCTCTGCTTTCCTGCATTCACATATGTATATCGATATATGTACATATTGTGCAAATATATATAGGGGATATGGCTGATATATGTATCTATATTAAACATTTTTTTGCCTGAGCCTTTTACTTTTTTTTATTATTGAGCCTTTGTTGAATTTATTTTTTATTTTTTTCGCGCCAACTCCACCCACGCTGAAAAACTCTTTTTCTTCCTCACCCTTCAGTCGATTACTCTATTTCTCAATCTCGTGACACAATTCGACAGAACTGGACGGCATTCAAATCGAATTTTATTGTTGTGGTTGGTTTTGCTACTGCATAATGCAACATAAAGCCTCGAAGGAATAAGAAATAGAATTATTTAACTATACAATGACAGTTGAAAAGATATTAAGATGGATTTTTTTTTTACAATTGAACGGAAATCAATATTCTATTGGTTGTACGTGTACATGTATTGCAAAAGTAATTTTAAACGAATTCATGTGAAGAATAATTGAGAAAGACTTGACATTCATTTATAAAAAAAAAAAAAGGGGGAATTTTTTTTTTTTTTTTCAACAGGTGAGCATGTATGTATATAAATGATACGGTATTTACTATTTGTTTAGTGAGTAATATTCCACAAAGGTGCAGATTACATGTGAATAAAGTCATGCAATTAATATTGCTTATTTATTTTTACTGTGGCACATATGAGTTCAGTCCGTGGAAATGTTGGTGACACGGCTCATAAGGCAGAACAACGGAAGCTAAAGTTATTTCCCATCACACGAGAATTTTCCGTTGGCACGATCCTACGCCTCTTGTGATATATTCAGTACTCGATTTTCACCCTCTTACGACACACACCACACATCTTATTGTCGTCTCGTCACGTTTTCCATTTTTCACATTTTCTATATACATTCGACGTCTTGAGCGGAAATTTGACCGGACATTTTTCACGTCCACAAGCTTTTATATTCATGTATCCTTTATTTTTTTTTTATTCTTTTACTCCAGTTTCTGTTATTATATAAATGACATTCTGTACAAGAATAAAAAAAAATAAGGATATATTTACAGTTAATTATATTATATTGACACTGAAAGTACGATATTAATTTGTGATATAATATATTAGCAATAAATATCTCTTCCCTCAATGTAGCAGTAGATAAAAAAGCAGTGTTTAATTAATAAAATAGTAAATATGTATATGAATGTGTATATTGAAGAAAAAAAAATCTGCTGAGCTGTTTGCTCTGAACAAATATGAAATTTTGAATTAAAATCAGTATTTTACGTGCAATATTTCATTGACAAATTCTGCATATTAATATTTAATGTTAGGTAGATATCTACATGTATTAAATATATTAAATAATACATGTTTGCATAATGTATAAATATATAATAGCAGTGGGTGTTTGCGCGCGGATGTATGTTAATTAAACTGCCAACATGCAGTAGAAAACGGTGTTGCAATAAAATTCTAGATATTCATCCTGCAATAAAACGCATTTTCACATTGCATTCATTGGAAGGCAATGAAATCCAACCCCATTCAACCACTGTGTTCACGTCAATGATTGGATCATTTGGAATTCATGAAAATACACTCAATGATTTTGCATCATGGCCATTTACGGTAAAATTAAATGTTAATTAAAATTTTCATTTACCGATAGTGTAAGTACAGTTTCACTCGTGAATGTATACGTTGATTCCCATTGTATATCATCACCGTTGAGTGAATGAATAATTGGAAATTCTTCAGCTAATGAAATGTCACTATCGACAGCACTTGATATATTTGTATACATATATAAACTAGCGTACTCATGATAATATTTTTAATTTAAACATTCTCTATTCCACTTTTCATTTACCTTCCATGTAAAAAAAAATATTAAATAGCGATAAAGGAATATACAAAACTACAAAGAATTAATTAGAATATATAATGAAATCATTATAATATAATAAATATAATTTCTAAATAAGGGATATATTTATGGTATTAATTTCTAAGTTGTGTTTTCACAAAAGTTTTGTTCTTGCCAAGAGGAAGGAACTGTGTATAAACAGAATACAGAGATTATTATGAGTCTTCAGGGAATGGCGGCAAACGATATAGAAGGAAAATGCTCTCATGCCTTATCCTGACCGAAATCTTAAAGAGTTCTTGTGGTTTCCTTATTCTTTGGTAGTGAGCAACCAGATAAGCAGCTTGATGAGTTTGTTAATATTCTCTTACGGTGTCGCGACAGGCTACTAACCTCAAAGCCAGCACAATATCATCCTCACTACTTATTTACAGCATTATACATATAGTATCAGTACATATATATTTATATATTTATTGAAGAAAAGTGTACATATAGCCATGAATAAGAAAAAGTTGAAGGAAAAAGAAAATAATACAGTTGATGCTGAAAGGATCATGGGAAGAGGATGAAGATATATTGAGTATTGGCAATGGATATATATATATATATATATATGAAGACAAAGAAATTCATCGAAGACTAAACAAAAAATAAAAAAAAATCACGTCTTTTCTTTTTCTTTCATTTTTTTTTTCATTAACACTCTGGTCTTGTTCGTCAAACTTATCTTATCTCATTTGGTCGGTGGATGGGTGAGTCCAGTTACTTACTTTGCGGAGAACTCTCAGAAGACTCTTGTCAAGTATGTTGAGATTATACGGCAGACGACCAGGCTAGCAGGTTATATGTGTGCGTGTGAGAGAGTTTGTGAAAAATGGAGAAAATGAAATGAAAAAAAAATAATGAAATAAAAAAAAGAAAAAAAAAAAAGAATAAAATACATATAAAAAAGCAGGAGAGATAACTATAAGTTTCGAGAACTGACAGTGCAATTCTGACCGATTTCCGATGTATCAATCGATTTTTATTTTTATTTAAGATAAAAACATTATTAAACAAAAGAAAAAAATTCCAGTATACTCACACACTATTTCTAAAACAAAGTTTTATTTATGTAGAAAAAATATATATAAATTCACTTCAGTTTTTGTTTTGTTTGTGAACACATAAAACTTAGTGCAATTCACAAAGTTCATAAAAACGATTTTGCCATGAATGCTCGTATGATGATGAGACTGTACTTGATTCAAAGCTCTTTTATAAAATAGAACCCGCAGCAAATGGTGGAATTAATCCACAAAGAGAACTGCTGATACATACTGAAAAGAATTCCTTGCAATTCTGCATTTACCAATTGTAATGCGTTTGACATTTGAATAAAATAAAAAAAGAGCCTGATGAATAATAAATCTTCAAGTTAACTTGAATTACAAACGCTTATTTATAGTAGGTAGACATTTATACAATTGTCGGAATAATCATAATGAAGACCAAAGAATTAAATCAAAAATAAATGACAAAGAAAAACAGACGTAGGTACATGTACATTAATGTGGTGTGCGGAAAAAAAAATTTAGTTCTCGTCGGCTAAAAGAAAGAAAAAAAGAAACATTCATCACGTAATGGACTTGCACCTCTGCTTGGATATACGACAACACGATGAGACGACGAGTTCGTGTGCTTTGGTCATATATATGTATAAGTATACATATATATAATATACCTAAGTATACACGTATATAAAAATGTTGGGAAGTAGTGCACGCGCGAAGGGGCTAGATATAAAAGAAAAAGCAAGTTGCCCTTGCGTTAAACCGACGTGACTCTGGATCGAGGCCAAACTTCTCCAGGAAATTCTTTTCGTTTTCCCACACGCCATTCCGACTAAATACCGCAGAGCCCAATATGAAAGAAGAACAAGTCTAAGCCATACTAACATAATCCCCATACATACATACATACATACATATATATATATTCGTATACTTATCTGAAAAAAAAATTATTAATCACAAAGTAAATTATTTTCCCAATAAATTTTATATAAATATACACGAAAACATTTTTCATTTTTGTTTTTTGATACAATCATTATTATTCGAGTGATTAAAAACGACATAACTGGTGTGTACACAGGAAGTATAAAAGGAAGGAAGGAAATGGTGTCACAAACATATATATATATACATATATATATATACACAAACAATATATGAGCTATATGTATGTATATACAACAAGTTTCCGGATAGAACCCCACGAGCCACTCGAGCATCACGCTACGCCAACTTGTCGTGTGTATATATGCATTTCAGGGAACGAGCAAACGGAGGAGAACGTGGGTGGTTTTGTGTGTGGCTTTTACTAGAAAATAAGGGAAGGTTAGCGAGGAAGAGAAGAGTACGGAAGGTGGATTGAAAGGGATAACTGAGGCAAAGAGTCATATATGAGACGACTGTGACTCGAATGGTTGCCTTTTATATGTACATGTATATATATTTATATACGTATATACTTAGATATATATAGGTGACTGCATATGTACAAGTACAAGTATATATGAGCTTTGAGTGTGCAACAACGAGAGGCTTCACTCATGGTTTGTATTGCTCTTAGTGCAATTGTGTATGCTTAGTTGTGTCCCAGTGTGACCACTGAGTACAAAGTTGCATGTTAAATGAAGCCTCAGCGATGCAATCTTATGTGTCTATGTATGTGTATATTTAATAAATACACATGCCCTCTTTAATATTTAGAGCTTGAGTTAATAATATTTAGTTATTTATTCATTTACTCGTTTGATAGTTTTTTTTTTTTTTCTTTATTTTTATATTTATTATCACGGTTTTGTTTGTGATAATAAAGCGTGAAAAGTGATAGTATAATTAACAATGTGCTAATAATTTTTATTTTATGGCAGTACTTATGAAGGTATAACGGCACATTTCATCTATGTTATAAAATTTTATCCCTGACCTGTATCTTTTATCGTTTTATCCAAGCTATATACGCTTGGATAAATAAATATATACTGTGATAATAAAGTGTGTAACAAATTTCGGGGCGTAAAATGAATCCTTGGTGAAATTTTTTGACAATATTTGCTGTACTGTATTGTATATTTTTTTTTTTTTTATTTTACGACATCACTGATTTAATTGAGTCGTTACCTGACGAGTAATAATATGCAAATTAAATCATTTATATTAGAATACAAATATTTAGATGATTTTCTAACTATATATGCATTCTTTTAAATTTCGAATTTATTTGATGCTTTTTTAATACAATATGTATATATATTTATTAAACAAATGACTATAAGTTATGTTATCAAGTACTAAAGGCAAAATATGGTAACTGTCCGTTTACAAATACATAAACGAGAAAGAAAAAAATATTGTATAAATGTTCTTGATGAATGTGTTCATACGCGAATGAATTTTTTTTTTTTATATTACAGTTAAAAATATGAATAAGGATAATATTATTTTTGAAAAATGTATGGTGTGATAATGCCTCTCTGTTGTCGGTTTATTCTATATAATATTTCGTCTTTTGTGTATAGAATGAGACTGAGTGGAGAAAATGAGAGTCAAGCACAGTAAAGAATGACACATTGTGCTAGAGCGTCGCTGTATTCTCCTAGGCTAATAAATATATACATATATATATGTACATATATGTATTTATAATGTATATATGTATAAACAAATATAAATGTATATACGCCATGAGCAATGTATACATATATGCTAAGATTTTTACGAGCATGCGTGGCTGCTATTCTTATACTATGTGTGCCACTATGTCGTTGTACATTTCGTGGCGTTTCAAATTTTTATTCACAATGTGTAGGTGTGAGTGTATACATGTGTCGTGTATGTATGCGTAAAGAAAAAAAGGACAGGTTTTGCAACCATGAAGATTGGTTTTCTTTGACGATGAGAAAAGTGGGTGCATGCAGTGAGATGGTGGATGCGCATATTTTCTAGCATGTGCTTTAAAATATATTTTTTTTATTTTATGAAATATTAAATAAATTATTCAGTTATTTTCTTTTATGAGAAACGAGAAAAATATTAAACAGCTGCTCCTTTTAACTTTTAAAAAATTTTTTACAAGAACATTATTCAAAAAATGTTGAAATTTAAATATAAATTTTTCATACAAAAAATGATTCTAAAGAGAAATAAATTTATATTATAAATTTTTTTTTTGAATATTAGTAAATTTAGTGACGGATTACGTAGACATGGAGTTTGTAGGGAGAAAGATTGAGGGTGTGAGGTAGAGATTTTCATGAGGAAGTAGAAGAAGAGATAAGTAGAGAGAGAGAGAAAGAGCGAGAGCATTGGGGTCATCAAAAGAATAGGAAAGTGGTAAAGATTCGCGGACCATTAATCCAATGGCGATCCTTTCTATACTTCTGCTCTCTTGATTCTCGCTCTTTCCATTCCCGAAAATCCCCACACTAATCCACCCTTCTTCTCGTCTATTTTCCGTTTATCTGCTTTCACACTGTACATATGTATATATACATATAGATTCACCTTCCGTTTCGAGTTCCGATTCTTCTTTTCCACTTTTATTTTTTACTTCTTCTCGCCTCGTTTTTTCTCGCCCTTGTCTTTATACATTTCTTCTTATTTGTTCCATCATTTCATTACTTTTTTTTATGACGTGTTTTACGTGCACATATCTGTTTTTTTTTTTTTTATTAATATTTTGTAATACCAAATATTTGTGCAGTGATGCGTTACTATTCCGCGTATAAGTGAATACGGGATCAAACTCTGTATAATCAAATTTTATGTAAATATCATCGAAAATTATATAGAAAGAAAAACTAATAGTTATTTTTTGTACTTTTATTAGTTTTTTTAATTCATTTTGTTTTTCCCATTTTCATCTTCTTCTTCACAAAGTTTTGTTACGTTTTATATGAAATGCAATGCACATATGGATGTTCAACAGAGCGATGTAGAGCGAAAAGCAGAGAGACTAAAAGCACTCGAAAGAATTCCCAGTAGTGCAGGACGAATAACGCCAGACATGTATACTCAATTTTTTTTCTCTTTTTATTTTCATCATAAGGCTTATTTTTCTTCTACGGCACATTGCGTTCTGTTGTATCTCCCTTTTCACCTCAACCTAAACAGCAACGTATAGTTGTTCGTTTTGCCCTCTCACCCTTTCTTTCACTTTGAAAATCTCTCACATTCACGTTCTCTGTCGCACAAGCTTTTTCTTTTATTTTTTTTTTTTATCATTTTTGCCTTCTCTTTATTCTTTAACCCTAAGCTGTCTCGTTTTCGCAACGACTGATTTTGAGCTGTTGTGCAAGCCAGCTTCATGAATATTTTCGCTTCAGATGCGCTCGTTCTCCAATTAAGCTCTCAGTATCCCACTGCTTTACTCGCAAAAAATCTCTTGAACTCACATACTATTGTATCATTATTCTCAATACATACATAAACATACATATCTTTGAATACATATATCAATTTTTAGTTTCATTTAACTACTGAATTTCTTATTCATTAAAGGAACTTTCATGCACTGGAATCGTTCATTTATTCTTAATAATCTCGTAAAGTCTCTTCTCAGATTACAATTATTTTTTCGAATATCTACTAGTTTGAAGTAAAATGAGAAATACGACTGAGATATTATTTTCAAAGAATATTCTAAAGCTTAATGAATATACATTCTGTTTGTATAGTATATAAGCAGCTTTGTTGTATCCAGTCTTCTTATTTTCATCATGACATGATATAGCAATTTTTGTGTGTGTATATGTAAGGTGCTTCGTGTGCTATTAAAACTGGGCACCTTCAACAACCTTCTTTATTTTCGTCTAGCCAACTGCACTTTTGTAAGTTTTTACAATTTCCCAACCTCTGTCTGCTATTCCATATGCACAAAGGTATATGTTATGTTACATAAATATAAGTAAACGTATACGTGCATTACATTGTAATACATATGTGCATTAATATGTGGTATGTACAGTCTCGTGGATTCTTTGTGTCTACCTGACATGCTATCATTTAATTTGATAACGTTGTCTATTGTCAACGTACGTCTGTCTTGCCATTTCTGCTTTTTCTGACAATATTTGTGTAATTAATTTATATATAATTTCAGTTATTATATTTCATCAAAACTCTATTGTTTATTGTAAATAATATTAACCTGAGAGACAGTCAAGCACAAAGAGGAAAAAAGATGACAACTTAAGTTGATTCAAGATTTTTTTTCTATTAAATAAATATTTCTTTTTCTTTTCTGATGATAGTTTTCGTTAAAGATTTTTTCATTCTATTTTCATTTTACAATTCTTACCACTTTCAACATTTTTCATTTCTCTTGAAACTTCTCATTTCCGTTGCTTTTATATTGCACATCGTAAACCAAGTCAAGCACAATTCGCGCACAAAACGATTTCCGGTTTTCACTCACCCGACGTATACCTCATTGCGACCATCAGCTTGTCTTTTGTACATTGCTGCCACTCCTGTCTTTCACCTATTTCAACATTTAGACACATATGTATATATACGTATATAAATTTACTGTGAGGCCACGTGCCGTATCGGAATCCGTTACGAGGGTAATTTCAGGACAAACGAAAACACCGTGAAATTACTGTCGCATAAGATACCAACGGTCGTGAGTTTTCTCATTGGTTGACGCTTGTATCCATCGATTTTTCTGCTACATTTATACATCTGAGAGTATATATTCAATAATTAATTTTTATACTTTATATAAGCAATTTCCCAAACTTAAATTAATATTTTCAATTTATATTTTTATTATTTGAGATGTATTTAATATAATGAAATTTAAAATAAAAAAATAAAACGGCAATTTGTAAAATTGAGAATAATAAACGATCGGAACAATTTGTGGCAATAAACGTTAAGACATACATAAAGAGTGAGTGTAATGTTGGGTTAGGTTTTCCACTTGAAGAGATATATTGAGAGAAAAAGGCCAAAATAGCTTGAGGCTTATCTCTTACAAAAGACGAAATCCAACACCCACATACGAAAGAAAACGTGTGCCGACCTCAACCTGGCGGTCGACAAATAAATGAGAGAATCGATTGCCGCAGTAGGAAACCTACCTCAAGAAGTAATGTTGAACGGTCTCTTGAATGCATGCAAAAATCTTTAGGGTCTTCCCATTTGTGAAATATTTTACTAGCATACATGTTATATACTTTTATCTACACATACGCGATAACTTATTTCGTATCTTCAACGTATTATATCTTTCACATCCGATTTTACAACTTTCTTCTCTCAAATAAAAACTCTTTGGTGAATTATTTTCTTTTTATTGCATCACGAATTTATTTCAATTTAAAATTCTTGCATACATTTCGATAAAGTGAATCTATACTAATGTTTTTTGTATACAATTTAATTCACATTCGAGCCAAAATCCTTCTTTTTTTTTCTCCTTGTTTTTATGTATGTATATATAACAGAAATTTTAATTAAATAATTGAATTATTGAATTCTTCATTAGGAATTTATTTATGTGGGGGAAAAAGTATAGAGTGAAGAAGAAGTAGAAGAAGTGCTGGAAATGAAAAATCAATTTATTGAATAATAAATGAAATAGACTGGCGCCCATCGCAAGCTCGCATCACTCAACGGTATATTCATAGAATAAAAGTCCCACGTGGCAAATCGTTCCAGGTATTCCACTCTCAATATTGTGTAGGATATGGAGGGTTGTGGGTTATTGAACTTGAATCCGAGAAAGTATCGACCACTTCTCATTCATTCCATTCATCCTCATTTTTTCACACGCACTTGTGTACTACACTCATACAAAAATCGTTTTATAGACGATGTTATAGCGCTATAAAGTACATAAAACCAATACTTGGCTTTATCTCAAACGCATGTATATGTGTATGAATTAATGTGTGACACAAAAGCATAATGTTTCTGAAGAGGAAACAACAAATAATTCCATTTATTCACTGTATATACCTTTTCAGTTAATTTAAATTATTGAAATGAAATTTAATAAATTTTTGTGTTAGTTATATTGAATTAATTTAATGTCTTCACTGAAGATAATTACTATTTAATTGATACAAATGAAAATGTGGTATGATGAATAAATGCAGAAATTTCGGTTTGAGAATAAAAAATTATATATTTGTAATTAATTAAAAAAGTTTATTGTAGTAAAGGATTATATTTATGGGTATGTATATCAATATTTGTTCATTGACTTTAACAAATTTTGCAACTGAGTTTTAAACGGTGGAAGTTTTGTCAAAATAAATGGCGCTAC
This sequence comes from Microctonus brassicae, assembly GCA_918226075.1. Lineage (NCBI taxonomy): Eukaryota > Metazoa > Arthropoda > Insecta > Hymenoptera > Braconidae > Microctonus > Microctonus brassicae. The sequence continues at coordinate 12,778,339 of OW445481.1, read as the reverse complement.
AGTGGGAATATATTATTTTTTTTTTATTTATGGCACTAGAGGATATTTTATTCCCCATTCTATTTAGTATACACTAGCAATATACTCCTTAATTGACATTCGACATCCAATCATGACGAGTTGTTTTACGATCGTTGCAAACTTTATATCCTATAATTACTTTTATGGTGATAAATATTTCGATGATCCTGTCGAAAATTCGCCCAGGTGTTTGTTGCAGTTACAGTTTATTGGAAAAATAAAAAAAGTACGAATATACATACAATAAAAATAAAAAAAATAGAACATACATAAATAACTACGTGAATAATTGTTGCAATAAAAATTGAAATGTGAAATCAATATCGTCAGAAATTATCGATGAATTTGGCTAAATTATGGCTGTTTTAATACCAGATGAAAATGAAAAAATAGAAAAAAAAGTAGAATAATACAAACATGTACATCCAAGTTTACAATAATTTCCATTTTTTTTTTTCCATATATTTCGTCCAGTTATTTGGTTACGACTCGGGTATAATCTTTTCTTATCCACCATCTGGAGTTAGATTTACATCTTCAATGATTTCTTATGCATCCGAAAGAATGAAAGAAAAAAAAAAATAAAGAAACAGAAATAACTTCCTTACTTATCTGGAAAGTTTTCATCTTAATACAAAAAGTTGATACTTCATATACTCTCTTGCAGATTTCCATCTCTCATCCTGTTTAAAGTCTTCGCCCTCGTACGTTATCATATCCAATCTCATCCTTTAATACAATAATTTATACACTTTGATAAATATATGCATGTTTAAATACATAATGTATTACTCACAAAAAAAAAAAAAAAGTTCAATCAATAATTTAAGTTGATACCGAATCATTCATTAAAATTCATAACAGCATGCAAACGTACATATAAAAAAATATCTATTTTAATTGCGAGAACGATCTCTTCATCAAACTGATATAAATATTTATTGCTTTTTAAGAAAAAATATTGATCAACAGCAAGTTTAGTGATATAAACGAATATCCAGCATAGGAAAAATAAAAATAATACAATAACTGAAAATTTAACGAGATGTATGATGCAAGGCAAGCGAAAGACACAAAATTGCCATAGTTTTCACTATCCTTATCTTCATTTTATCTCATGCACTTCTCTTTCGTCGCCTTGAATCGAGAATACCGAGTGTTCGTTCAGTAGACAAGTTGACGTGTACGCTCTAGAAAAATGCAGATTGAACATAAAAGATGTCGAATGTTAAAATAATTCAAGGCTCATCTTGAAGAAAGAGAAAAAAATTTTTAATTATAATACCAGTTTTGAAATATATAGTTTCTTTTTTATTATTCATTCTTAACGTATGAAATGACATATCGAATTGAAGAAAAACGATAATAGCCATAGATAATAACGTACAAGTATACAAATATAATTTATATATTTTTCATGTAATTCACGTAATAATCGCGTCATTTCCATGATAAATTACATCTATTGTCGACATACACTTGTATGGCAATCATCCTTCGTCACATTCTCCCTTCGTCACGTAGAGAATTATTCCCGGAAATGTGTTTTGCGGTTGAGAGATGTAGACCAATCGGACGTTATACCATCAGAAGGGAAGAGGAAATGAAATCGTGAAAGAGCTTCTTCAGAATCCACCCTCAAACTTTATTCCTAACCTTATCCAAACCTCTCTTTCTTTCATCTCACTCGTTTTTCTTTTTCTTCTTCATATATCTCTTTACAACCGCTCTTACATTTTCTTTTATGTCCCTTCAATACTTGGTTACACCGAACTCTACACCGTATTATCATGATACGTGTCAAGATCATGTCGTAATCCAATTATTCTATACGACTCAGTAAAACAATTTAATCGAATGACGATACATTATTTTTTTACAATTTATTTCAAATAAAATCGTCAATAAAAAATAATAAGAAAAAAATATAAAAGTACCAATAATTCCTGGAGCAAAATATATTTTGAGTACGACAGGAAATCCAATATGAAAAGATGTTGGAGAAAGCATGATGCTGGTGAAAATACGCCAATATGCTCCACTTTGGCTTCTATATGAAATAGGCGTGATTCAGATAGCCAACTGATGTCATAGATATATATACATAAATATAGTTCACAAATATGTACGTTTATATATACATATATATGTGTGCGAGGCCATATTTCGAACCCCATTCATTCTCATATATCATTTCGTGCACAGAGCTCTTCGATTGCTGTCCACTGACTTATGGCTTTCGTCCTCGTTTCGCTGGCTTTGTCTCCAACCATTTTCGCACATACATTATCTACCTATATATATATATACATATATGTTTATGCCTATACATCCTTCATATATTTATGTGTGTACATACACACATACAGATGTAGATATATAAATTGCGATTGCGGTTTGAATATCCGTCGAAATTTCCTTTAGAATATCAAAGACAATTTATTTATATTTTGTATATAAAAATATTTAATTTCCTTTGATTGATATAAATAATGTTGAAAAAAATATGAATGATGTATTTCATTCAATTGCCATTGATTTTATCAAAAAATATATTTATAAGAAAATTTTGTGGTAAAACGGATAGTTATATCTCAAATGTGTACGATGACACTGATCGATTATACAAAATCGAATAACCTTATACTTTATCTCACTCAAAGATCTCAAAGTGGTGGATGATGGTCAGTGGCGAGAATGGCAAGTTCGCGAAAAGAGGGCGGGGATAGAGAAGTGATAAATGGAAGATCGAATCACGTCTCGATGGCCGTCGTCCATTTTACTCACACTCGTCTTCTCACACGCCTTTTTTTTTTTATTTCCTTTTTTTTTTTTTTTGTGTATATTTTTTTTTTGTCGATCTCACTATCCCGGCGTCTTTACGTTTTATTCGTTGGCTATTTTTATTTTTTTTTTATTTCTATAACAGAAAGGGGCCTCGTTCTTTTTACACTTCTGAATTATTTTTTTCTTTTTCATTAATCATTCATTTTCATACATTCCAAATAATACACCTAGGTATTTCATTCACTTTATCGGCTTTGTTATGTATACTTGAAAATTTAAGATTAGTATTTATTGAATAAATGTTACACGCAATGATAGATAATGAAAATGTTGGGAATTATCAGCGGTATCTTGACATGTATTTTTCAAATGGAAATGAATTCTTCAGTTCAGAAGTATTATGCTGTAAAGTTCTTCATATTATTAGTTTTCGTGAAGGTTTCTTGAACGACTATACTGAGAAGTGTAACACAGGGTAAGTAGCTGCAATAGCAACGTCAGCAGAAACTGAGACGAAGGCATACCAAGTAGATGGAGTCTTGAACGAGTCAGCCACGAGGAAATTCCACGCGAATACGCATTCGTACGCGTCGACTGACGAAAACCTCTCATATGTATTTATATATGTGTAACCTGAATAAACGGATATATATGTATATACACATATATATAATCATATATGTGTATATAAAAGCGGTTCAATATCCTTATACTCGAGTTGAACAAGCCAGGGAGCTTCGACGTAACTTTGTTAATTTATTCAGGCTCTAAGCTTGTTCTGTATTTATTACTAACTTTGAGGAATATTGTTGGCATTTAACCTGTTGTTTCCTGCGGTATCTTTAACGCACCATAACTTGAATACCAAGTTGTGATTGTATCATCCACGTAACTTCATTTTGACTTGCCCAAGTTCCATTTAATTAGTGACAGTATTGTACAGAATATTAATTTGTTTATAAATTAATTTCATTAGGAAGACGAGAGAATAAATTTCGTAGTCTTTTTGGCTTTTTCATTTATATTCAGAATATACATATTATTTACTTGTGAGTCTGTAGAATTGAATAATAAAAAATATCATCATTATTTCAGATATAATTTGATCCTGTAACATCAATTTTAATCTTTTTTTTGTAAAAAGAAAAGAAAATATTGGAGAATATTTCAATGCCGTGATTGCATGTTGGAATATATTTTTATTTCAATTGTAGAAATGAATAAGTAAAATTTACATAACAGAAAAAATATAAATATTTAACAATAAGGAAACTGTAGACTTGGTTTTTAACAATAAACTGGGGCCAAGAATCCGCAGAGAGTTTAAAGTTATGAGAAAAGAAACACAAAACTAATAATAAAATAAGAATTGAAAAAAAAAACTCTGGAATTAAACGTTATAGATACGACCTAGTTTACGTAGCGGTTATTTAAATTTTTTCTTGTTTTATGATGGATTTTTTTCACATCATCCAATTTACATTTCTTATAAATTTTTCGTATTGCAATATTGATTCTTAAGTGAGTAGTTTGTATATTACATTAACTGTAATAACTCGTTGAAATTTTTATTAATTCGATTTTTCATTTATTCAACTTTATTCGTTTAATATTAGCTTGTCCATTTTTATATCGCTACTAATATAAATATATTCACGTGCACTTCAATTCTCTTGTTGCATATGAATTTTTTTTTCTAAATAACAAAAGTCTACTCTTTGATCATCCTAGTGTGAATATAAAAGTGGAAAAATCTACGCAGTGTAAAAGGTTTTACATAACATGTGCCTTCAGTCAGCCAGAATGGTTTGATAAAACACCGGGGTTTGTTCGTCGACACGAGAGTAATGTAAAATCCCTTCAGTATTTTTTCTCCATCCATTATTTTTTTCACATCACACATTTTATTCATTTTTTTTTCCCTTTAATCTATAGAAGCAACAATACTATACAGGGTAGAATGCAAGAGCTAACAATCGTAATGCATTGTACAAAAAGCCTTGAATAATTTTATGAAACTTTTTCAAATACTTTTTTAAGGCAATGAAAAAATTTTATGACAGAAAAAAATATATATTTTACATTTATTATCAAAACTATTTGGCATTCATTTCACTTTGCAACTGTTAAAATAGCACATTGGAAAGTTAGAAACAAAAAAAAAAAACTAAGTATGCACCAATGCGACTTGAGCATTCAATCGCATGCATATATGTAGATATAACTATGTTGAGAACAGTAGTAGAAGAAATGAAAGTGGCGAAAACTTGCCAGAAGCCTGGGAAGTATCGAGTATCAGTTTGCAAGCGCCCAAGAAACGTGGGGATTGAGATACCTAATGGTAGTCCTCGTTTATTACCCATTAGCCTCCTTTTCAACGTATCTCACGAAACTTATAACTTTATACCTGGTCTAAATCACCATGGATAGCATCTGTTTTAAGAGGGTGTAGATATAAGTTAAGCGAAATGGTAAATTAATTTGTTTAATTGATAATGAAAATCATTCAAATGAATAATTGAATAATAATATATTGAATTTTACTTTTTTAATCGAATTTCAAGTTTCAAGTTATCTGAAAAATTATTGTTTTATTATATTGTAAGGTCTAGAGTTTATATAAATATTTCCGCCCAATATTGAATGTTAAAAACTCATAAGCTCAATTTGTCAATATAATATTTAAAACTTAACATTTTAATTTAAAAATTCACATGATCGATTCAGGAATTGTATCTATATTTTTCGATGCTCAGTCATTTGTTCAATTGCATAGCAGTATGGAGTGGAATTTTTAGTGGACGTGGTCGATATGCAAGTGGTGCAAAAAAAAAAAAAAAAGAAAAAAAAAAGACAGACAACTGATTTTGGCATGGAAATGTGGGGGAAACTGTTGGAAATTTGGAAACCAATGAATCTCAAAGTGGCAAGCGTGCATGACGTGAATTCCTAATCGAGACGCCGCAGGCAGATGACTGCCGCCGAAATGCCTCACATCATATGGATTCACACCCTTGAGCTACCCTCCATCGGCACGTTTTCAGTGGCGGTGATAGTAGAATCCATGGATTTTTATGTCTCACGATGATTTCTCATGGGTCGTAGAATCTGCCTCGATTATCGCACAGTCAAGTTGACTCAATTTATCATTGAATATCACTTGAGTCATCGTCATTTAAAACGTATGTTGAATTATTTATAGAGAACGGAAGAAGAAAATGAAAGCATTTATACGTTGTTGATAGACATTGTTGATTTATTCATTTGTCAAATTATTCAATTAAAAATTATAAAAGGCTTTACTGTTCTGGACATATTGACAAATGAATAAAGCAACCAGGACCAGGACAATACTCTTGTTGACAAAGGAATTGTAATTGGAAAGAGAACACAAGTGTGTCAACTCACTCAAATCTGCCGTGACAACACTTACCTTTAGACTCTTTTATTCTTTCTTGTTTCTTCTGGGATTTTTTTTTATTTATGTATCAATGATTTCCAATCTTCAACAATACTCCTTCATCTAAGTCTCATCTCTGAGTTGGAACTCGTTGTACACGTTTCTTGGGACTTATTTTCACCACTTGACCTATTTCAACTTCCATTATTTCGTCACTATCGGGGACTCAAACTCATATGTCTTGTTCAATCAATACTATTACTCTCTGTATTTCCACTTTAAATTCGCATTCTACTTTTTTGACTTTTTCATCTTTTTATTTTTGTTCTGATGCTTCTTTATTTTCTTCTTTTTTGTCTTTTTATTTTTCTTTTTCTTCACTCCTGTCTGATCTTTATGTTTTACTTCGGTTTCATTTCCAATGTGTGGTCCAACATCTGCTTCGTTTAATGCTCTATTTTTTTTATCCTGTGTTACTTTTTCGTCTTTGCTATGTCTTGTGGATATTCCTTGTGTAATCCCACCAACATTGTCAGTCGTAAATTCCTTGCCTTTACCTATGTCTCCTGTCGCATTCATTGTTATCTTCTTTTGTTCAATACCATTCAAAGCTGCTTTTACTTCAGCTTTGACACCCCGCAGGATGTCCATATTATCCATGCATATCAGATCTTTCTGTCTCACTGACGGTGACTGTTCAGTATTGTCACCATCCAAATACCCAATCTCCAATTGTGTATGGCTGACTTCACGGCATTGATACGGATTTCCCTCGCATGTTTCCTCGCGTATATGAAACTCATCATTTGGAAAGCTTTCAATCTCGGTAATTATTGATTTTCCAAAATAGTTTAATCGAGTGTATATGGTTATTGATGCTAAATTATTGGATTTTTCATCATTGGTAATAATGTAGGTGTCCTTCATCGACCTTATTCCAATGTTTTCAATTAGAAAAATATACAAGTGATCGTATTATGATGTTATAAGTGAAAAGGTACCTGGATATAGGCGCTCTTGCGTGAAAATAATTAAAATGTTTCTGCATATCTCTACGCTCTTTTAAATCCTTTACTATACCATTAAATAACGAATCGATTCGCACCCGAGTAAATCCTAGATTGTAAAATGATTGAATATCGGAATATTTTGATGCGTTTTTTTGTACATATACATCAACAGCGGCATTTGAACTTTTATGGTGAAGATTAGCAGCAGGAATTGCAAATAAAACTGAAATTCCACCGTAAAAATTTTCTTCTTCACTGTTTAAACCATTATATGATATATAATCTTTACGTTGTGATGTTATGGATAACCAATCATCATCAATATGAAACGTCACAGTTGTTTCACGAATAGTAGTTGAATCAATATTCAATATTTTTGGTATGAATAGCTAAATAATTTTATTACACATTTCATTGATTCTTGAAATGATTAGTTTATTTAATTTGAAATCTTGGAATTACCTTGTCAATTACGAATTCAATCATCATTAAATGAAAATCGTGTGAAATTATCAAAGAAGACATCATGCAATAATATATTTTCAGTTAAAAATAATTTATTTGAAATATTTTTCTAAATTATACCAAAAAATTCCGAAAATAATAGTTTGTAAATTTTAAAATTTAGGTTAAGAACTGTTGACATTTTAATGTTGAAGTTTGTGTTATCTGTATTTTAACGATCGTTTTATTCTGATTGGCTGGTTTTAAATAATAAAAATTCACTACATTTTTTCGATGAATTATCAAGTATTAATGTAATAGCCTATAAAAGTATAAGTCTCGAATACACTCAAATTCTATTCCTCTTGTTCCCTTAAATCGATTTATACATTCAAGTCGTTATATTCACATTAACGATCGTCAGTACTTAATGCTTCTTCATTTTACTATACCAAGGTATACATATAGTTTTGTCCCATTTATTTCTCTTCTTTGCCTTTTCTATTCTCCTTTTTCTCCTTTGTCTTCCTCGTACTCATCGACCACTTGCTTGAGATCCAACCATTTATTTTTTACTATTCGATCTTTTCTCACTATCTGCAAACACAAAGGAAAAGGTAGCTAATCCTCGTTTATTCTCACGTTTTACCACAAAGCAGACATTAAGTTCTCATTGGTACGATAATTAATAGAACAAAGAATAAACTTTTCTCACGTAGAATTACTAAAGAAACATTTCTTGCTTTATTAAACGTTCTAACACATAATCATTTATCAATTTTCATTCTTATTTGATTAATTCATTGATGAAATATTATTTTCAAACGACATTTAATTGTAGTTAATGATAATTCTTCATCATACCATGATTTAAGAAGAGATTGGTTAATAATGTCAAGGGCTTTTCAAACAGGATTGTGTGACAATGGTGGGTCAAAAGAGGGTAAAATGGTGTCACGATGCTCAAGTGATTCACAGCTCGCGAGTCACGTACGTTTACAGAGTCGATTTTAATAGGGAGAATAGATGTCCGAATAACAGTCACTTGCAACACCAAGTGCCGAGGTGTTGAGTGGTACTAACCACAAAACCCACCACCGTCGACTGGCCCATGAACTCCATTTCTCTTTGAGAACTATTCCAGATCCGTAGCCCGAACTCGACACCCAAGCTTTCAGGCTGCGGTTTATTCTAGTATAGGACAACGAGATGGAGGATGATAAAGTGGGTAATAGAATCAAAGGATGAGCAAGAATGAGAGAGAGCTAAATGGTAGAACCAATGCAGTAATTGACTCAAATGCATTTTTTATTGGCGGCAAATGAATTAAAATGCATTTTATAATTTTCATGAAAATTTATATTCAGATATTAACATGAGGATATTTTTTATTTACGTCATTCTATTATTATTTTTATAACATCTTTTATTTTTCGTCAAAAAAAGATTGAATAGGAAAATACATCAAAGGGAGGCGGAGTTTGTAAAGTAAGAATTGGCCTGAGACCCGACAAAATTTTGCTCATAACAAAAGTTTCCCTTTGCCAGACTATGCGACAATTCACGGAAGAGGTTGACTCGAAAAGACATTAAGTGAGATTTCTCTTCTTCTCTCCCTCTTTTATTTCTATATTCCGTTACTTTCAGACGATTTCTGCTTTGTCGTAAAGAGGCGTAGACCATCGGATAATATATTGATGCTGATACCGTAGAAAAATTTAGGGTCGCGTATAGCAAGAAACGAATTTTTTTTTTAATACAATATAAGTAAATAATTACGCTGGCAAATATTTTACGATAGTTTTACCAATATAATACCATATACAATGAAATTTCATCAAAATGTGATATCGCGGTACCCGGAGATATAATTCTAATTCAAAAACATATATAATTGAATGAATTTTTTATAATATATTGTTGATAATTCAATTGTTAATTATTTCTATTATAGTGCTCTGATGCTAATACTTTGCTTATCTCAACCACACAATTTATTTTGATACGAACAATAATACGGGTAGCAAATATTTAAATTGCTGTCGAATATTCAATCCATTAGTTAATCGGTTTAAATGAGCGAATAAAATTTGTCATATTGATTAAATGCATTTTGTTTGCAACCGAAATCGGATTATAAATAGTAGAGTTTCCCGGTTCCTTTGATGTATAATATTAATTGGATTTAAAGAGACTGTGAATGAATATTTAGATTTGTAAGATAAAATTAATACGAATCTCTCATTGGTTGATGAAATCTCACCAATTTCAAATGCTCCTCTAGAAGCACTATTAATTGAATGCAAATTCGAGAAATTACGATTCACTATAGTTCCATATAGCTTAAATATATCAGCTTACAGCGTTGTTGTATATTTTGATAATTTGAAATTTCTTTTTGACTGATCTTGAAAAATGAATAATTTGAAACTTTTACTGGATTCAAATGATATTTCAGCGATAAAAAAACTGGAATTATATAGATGAAAGTAAAATATATAAAAGTTTCAATAATTCAAAAAAGGATTTATACAGTTCAGATAAGTGAATGAAGATTGAGTAATTTCTATTCCAAGAATATAATCTAGTGAATTAATAGAGATCGCGGTGCAGGAATGACAATAAACGTTGGGGAAATTACGCGAATGCTCAGAGAATCGCAGTAAAACTGAGGGAAAAGATGTCTCATGAGTACTCTTTGGGCGCGACACTTGTTAAACTCACTCTCGACAAGACTATTTCGCTTTCGTGAGCTGTGAGCATCTTCAAGAAACTCGACTTAAAAGAAAAGTTGACTTCTTGAAAAAAAATGAAACAAAATAAAAAAAAATAAAACAAGAAAGAAAAAAAAAAACGAAAAGCGAAAAACCAAAAGAGAAAGCGAAATAAAACTATGGAGATAACAGAAGTTTTACTGCCACTCTGGGACGTCACACTCTATGTTTTCGAATTAATTTTTTACGATCTCTATATCGTCGAGATGTAATAACTTCTCTTCAGCTTATACATACATATATATGTACACATATATTCCAACCAATAATTTAATTTTAATTTTACGAAACAAAATACATAATACCCTGAAAAAAAAAATACGAATAATAAGTAATCTACATTAATTTAGAACTATTATTAATTATTCAAAACAAATATTGGGTTCAACTAATAAATTCGATTTCTCAAAAAATAAATACTTGTTTTTTTCCGTGCTTATGTATACATATATCACATAGCCATATATACGCCTATAGTAAAAATGGAAAATACAGTATAATAAGCGACAATTGAATTGTTCAAAAATATTAATCCCATTTTATCTTTTATATTACAGGTGAGTTGTGGACAATAATGTGATAAATTCTCTCTGCTATCTCCTGCACTCGTGGACAATAAACTCAAATATCAACCTTATATATCACGATAAGTAACAATATACTACCTATACATACATGTATATGAAATATCAACATAGATATACGTCTCAGCGTTGGTTATCGTACAGCAACAGGCACTCGGGAAATATATAGTAAAAGACAAGTATGATACTACGTTTGAAAATGGTTCTTGCAACTTATATGATACAAGTGTGCAAGAAAACATCAGTGAACAAAACAGCAACAGCACGCGGTGTTTCAGTGCTTGTGCAACGAGTACACACATATACATACACACACACGCATGTATACATCGTATATATGTACAAATATACATACAATAGTATAGGCGAACTCCCTTATTGTACCGAATGTGCAAGGGAGAAAAGAGCTGTAGATAAGACGAAAGTAGACGGCTGGCGATAGTGATATTACAAAAGTTTTCGTACTCATAATACAAACTAACAGGGCCAAACGTTTTTGGTATGTGGCACCTTGTGGGAATATTTCGCGCACTGTAATACAAGATTGCACTCTCTTCTCTTCAAGTACATACACATGTAGAAATACATACACATATTTCCAGATTGTTTTTTATACTGTCTTTATTTCAATGAAGATCACAATTTAAATAATATTTCAGGCGTTTATTGCGTGCAGTTGATGTAAATTATTTTTATATGCAGACACTGCAGAGTGATGAAGAAAAAGTTTATATATCGTTGAATTGATGGAGACGTGTTAGTTTAAACAATATAAAATTTACGAAGGGAAATGAGAATTGAATGTGTGTATTTTTAGATTTAAAGAGTATTAGAGAATTCGAGGTATTTGATAGTGGTGCATGTTGATGGACATTGATGATGTTGGATGTGATGTGATATAGACGATCAAATGGCGATACTCGCGAAAGCTGCAGTGGTGATGAAAGCTATTCGTTTTACACATGAGGTTTCAGATGTATTGGTATATTTACATACATGACAAACATGTATGTTGAATGTGTTGACTCAATTTTGTTCGTGAATTTCTATTCAACGCACGCATGAGAACGGAAGTGTCGGGCTGATTGAATGTTTCCCATCAATGTCGTGTATCTTTTTTATTTGAAAAAGAAAAAGAAGAGGATCGATAGAATTTATAATGTAGTTACTATCATTGTATCTAATTTTGATATTTGAAGATAGTTTTATCATAAAAAAAAAAGGAAAGAATGTTATAATTCTAAATTTCAAGTATTTATCAATTCATTTCATTGGATTCTATTTCTATTTCAATTATTTTTTTTCTTTTATAAGCTGAAAATTGAATTTTTCATTTTCAGTTTGTAATTCACCGCGCTCTCATACGCGTATTACAGATTTTATAGTGGATTAAATTATACTGAAAAATAAATAGTAAAAAAAAAAGGTATGAATAGATATAGTGAATGATGTATATAAAAATAATCGTAACGTTGAGCTTTCCAAGAGTAGAAAACTTTCAACGACATTTTCAGTGTATATACTATATAACTGACTTTGCGATAACGAATCTGTTAACGATGGTTTTTTTTACAATTCGAAAAAAAGAAAAAAAAATCAGTTCATTTCGCAGGTAGATTTTTTTATCCTCATGAAACTTGGATATAATCCCCTTGGTGCTTTTATACATAATAGGGTGGGTCAGGTTAAGAAGCTTCAATCAAATCCACAAGAGTTATTTAATTTAATAAAATATTCTCCTTATTTTAATAGGTACTTACCGATCTGTAATTTTATTGCAATTAATTCATTAATGAACCGTGAAATATTACTGTATAAAATTCACCCGAACCAATAATCATATTCAAGTCATTTTTCAAAATAGTTTTTATTGATATGTATATGCAAAAGAAAGTAAAAAACCAAGCGATAAAGTGGCAAATATATTTTAAATTACAATTTCTTTCTTCATCATGCGGATTTATTAACCGTATAAAGACTTCACATGTATACTCCATCTTCGATCGCTGACTAATCTTTCTAAATGAAAGCTACAGACAATGTGATCACTGTACACATAATATAAATACATCGATATGATATATTTATTTATTAAATAAAGTGGTGTGAAAGTAAAATATAGTATTTGCGAGCACGATGATAACCTCAAAAGCGTTCACACTGTGGAAAAGCAATGATAAGAAGCACGCTCATAAAGACACCATCAAATCGAATTTATCGACGATACGTCGGCAACGCTATTGAGTTCCTAACGCAATTTTCTATAATATATATATATATATATAAATTTTTTACACGCAACACTAGTAGACCCATTATATGCACTTTCTAGTGGCATTATTATTATTATTATTATTGCATTTTTATTAATAATATTTTATACAGTATATGTAGCATTTCTTCTATACAAAGTCAAAGCTCCGTTGGTATAGAAATACGTGGGTTAAAATGGTGAATTACAGAAGTTATTTACGAGAGAATAAAATGATGGTCATGAGGGTGGCGTGAAGGTTATTCCATTCTCTCTTTTTTTATATTTTTTATTGTCTTCCGCAATGTGTTCTTAAGAGAACAAAAAAAGTCTTTCTCTTATATTTTTAATTTTGAATTTAGCAAAACATATATTTTGATTTATACAATAAAGTGCTTCTTTTATTTGCAATAAAATTGTGAGAATACTCAGCTTGAGTATGAGATATGTTTGTGTATTGGATGTTATTTATTTATTAACATCAGTATGCGAACATGTGATATATATATATATATATATATGATGACGCGTGTGTGTGTGTGCGCTTGTGTATGGGCACTGAAGTAAAACTTTTGCGATTAAACTCCCGGCCAGACTTCGACGCGTCGGTAAATAATGCTAGCTGCAGATTGCACAATTCTCCTATATATACATTTTAGATTTACCCACACACAAATAAGCATTTTATAAATGTATATGTATATATGTATGTATGCATATATCATATAACTCGTAGAAACTCTTACGTTCGCTGTTAAAACGCAATGCACCAGGATATTTTATTTCTTATATGTACACATATATGTATATATTCAACATCAGTGACAAAATTTACGTGAGCGCACCCAGAAGAATAACAAAACGTATAAATGACGGTAGAAAACCCGTTCAAATATTTCCGACTCTTTTATATACACATTTATATTCGCACCCGTCGTATTCTCTTTGTCCATTATTTTTGCGACTAAATATGAGATCGAGTCAGTTTATGGGGCAAGATTATTGTCTTGAAATTTTTACGAATAAGAAGATATTTATCAAAATATAAATTAAACTTCACGCAGATTCGTATAGATATTTGATATAATAATCTATTTGTTTTAATAAATAAATAAAAGCATCTGTATTAATATATCTCTGATATCAATATTTCAATATTAATGTCAATATTGTTATTGTTATCATTATTAATGTTATAAATAATTTGTTGATTGATATTAAAATATTTATTAGAGTACCATTTATTATTGAATGTAAAATGAACGTGAATGAGCAAAATATATTATTGTATTGTGATGTAAATCTCTTGAGAAATCAGTACATTGCGGTATTCATCACAAATTTATAATAAATTTCGTGTTGTACATTCGGACGTACATGAGGATAATATACATCAAAGTTGCTTACGTATTTGTTGTTTATTCTCTATGGTGGGTGGCTATTATGAGTGTAACATGATATATGAGCTCTCCAACTCAATTTTTGTACCGTTGGGATTCGCAAAAATTCAAATATATAAAAAAACAGAAATAACAAATAAAAAAATTCAACACACTTTTGTATGAAAGTGTTGAAATGAAAAAAGACAACACTGCATTTGATACGTGACTCTACAAATTATATATACATACTGAATAGCACATACTTTTGCTGTATTAGCATATATAAATCCGGCAAATTGATGCGCAAACAAATGACCTGGACGTATGTATATATAAGTATATGAAAGCCACAAATTTCATTTGCAATCTCTCACTGGCCATGCATATATACGTATGTATATTTATATAGTAGTCTTCTCTGGTCCGCCATTCTCTCAACATATATGTGCACTGAAAATGGATAAATTCTCTTTCCATTAATAAAATACTAGAAAAAGCTTTTCAAAACAATCTTATTAATTAAGAAATTAAAATAAATATATAAATATGTACTCATATATAAATATTATTATTCAAAATAAATATACATATACACATATACATATACAAATTTTTTTATCTCCAAATGGATAAATCTACAAATAAAATAATGTAATATTGATACTTTCATTTCAATAGACGTAAATTTTTTATCATCATTAATGTTGAATTATAGAAAATGTGCAACGGAATTTTTTTATTATTCCGATTCAAATGTTATATGGTCTTTGTGTTGGGCATAGTATTATTATATTTTTTTTTTCTGCATCCTCTATACTTTCACCCCAACTCGATTGTGCATAATAAATAATCCCCAGAGGCCGTATAATACGGTGCTACATCAATGGTGGTGTTCCGGCAATGCTCGAGCTGCACTAGTATAGTGTTCCCTCTCTCAAGAGAAAAAAAAAAAAAGAAAGAGACGAGCAAATTTTGTTTAGATATAGGTATATACATATATATGTACAGAGAGCGTAGTTTATTATATATAAATACATATACATGCCACGTACGTACTTTTGAATGCTATTCTATTTTATACATATAGTCTATATGGATTCCTGCGATTCGCAACCATCGCGACACTTCATTCCGGATGATTGGTTACTTTGCAAAATAAGTAGAGTACATGCACAATGCTATGCACATTTTGTAAGAAATTTTTCTTTCTTCAATATATAAATGAGAGAAAAAATCTATTGAACAAGCTACTGCAGTTAGAGAAACGAAGCATCGAAACAAAATAAATAGAACATCATGGACTCTTTCTATATACTCGTATATGTATATATATTCACATGGTTTTGTATTACTTCATATCTGAATTTCTCCTGTTATATAAAAATCAATGCAAAGTTGTTTGTATATCGAGATGAGAAAAAATTCTTGAATAAAAGATGAAGAAAAATAAATTGGCATACATTAAATTCCAATAATTGTTTTTTAGGATAATGTAATTGAACTCAATTCGTAATATATATTTCATCAGTTTAATTCAGTACGTGTGGGATTTATATGTAGTGCTATGTAAAATACAGCTCATTTTGGTACATGCATATATATTCAGATATATTATGGCAATAATATCCCTGTCAACTGGATTTGAGTACTCTCAATTCAAGACATCTCTCCAGAAGTTTAATACTCAGTTTCTTATATTTAATAATAGATGTAGAATTTCTCTTCTTGTTATATTACTTAAACTTCAGTGGTATTTATTTATTCATGTAGAGTGAACTCATGTCATTGCTTGGGAGATAATGAAATTTCTGGAAATTATTTTATTAGTTGAATTATTATTATCAGTATTGTACGGGTGTATTTGGTGAAATTCAGTATTAATCATATTTTGAAGAGGAGAATAACGTTAATAATAAATGAATCAAAAATAATTTTATCAAGTTTTGATAAGACCGATCGATATGATATGTCATTTTGTGTAAAATCCTTTTTTATTTCAATAGTTAATAATTTTTAATTTTAATGAAAATATAGATATAAGTATTTCGAGATAAAATTGAAAATAAAATATTGCAAAATATGAATCGTAATAAATATTGGAGTGAAACCACAAATAACATACAAAGACCAGAAAATCTGTGGGAATTATTTTCAATACACATCTGGTGGAAATAAATTTATTTTATTCTATTTATGTATTCATTTATATTTTCTTTTTTTATTTTCATTTTCGTTAATGGACCACACCACCAGTGTGACTGAATTGTAGTATGGGAAATGGACCGATTTATTTCGCTTTTATAATTAAATCGATGCGGAATCACTTTTGCAGTATGAGTTTTACTCGCATATTTCATGTGAGCTAACAGACGATTGCATCTCGACACTGTATCGAACCAGTATTATTTCAATTTGTGAAATGGTAACCAAAAAAAAGAAACATAAAAAAAAGTATCGGAAAATATATATTAAGAAAATAAATACGAAAAAAAAAACAAGGTAATAATAACAAATTTGCTAGAACTTCTATTGTGTTTTGGTTGGCATATCGATCATATACAACGCTTTCATAGAGCAAATGGATTACGCGTTGAGCTTAATCATAAATCCATCGATTTTTATCAATCTCGACAATACCCCTATGTACATTGAAGCATATGGATCGTATACACATAGAAAGATTCCACTCTCAATATTCATGCTATGTTATTCAAATTTTTTTTATTGGTTATTTAACAAAGCTTTACAAATATTTAAACCAACAATAAAAACTAAAATTATGCAAATATAAAATGAATCAAGAGTAAAATTTATTTAGTAAATAATAATTTTTTTCGATCAATATGAATTTGTAACAGGTGAAACGTAAAATTTAGGTCATAAGAGAAAGTCAAAGAGGTTGCAATAAAGAAAAATAAATTAATAAAAAAGAAACTGAGAGAAAAGTAAGTGAGAAACTATTGCTTGAAAGAAGGAAGTAGGATATAGGATCCAACCAAAAGATTTAATGCTGCCCAACCCCTACTGTGTAAACGTCTTCCAAATATACTGCCGCAAATTTCTCGGTCCATTATATAGAATCTTCCTACTCCACCCTCTTCTTGGCTCTTTTCCTATTTTCGACAACCGCTTTTGCATGAAACTTGTCTTCTTAACCTTCCTTGTGCATCCTCTTATTCGTCTCACTTGTCGAAATGTAATGCCACAATGCACTATAGCAGTAACATAACTTCTTATCTTATGTGTACATCTATACATTTCTTTGCTATCTAAAAAACTTTGTTACGCCTTTATCACGTTTCCAAGACTATCTACCTGTACCTGCATCAATCTTCATTCGTGACTACGTAAATATCCTACAAACACAAACCTTATTTTTCCCATGATGAATATACATTTTACGTAGAAATTCAAATATTTTTCTGCATGAAATAATATTTTTAACGATACGATTCTCAGCGAAACATATTATTTTTTTCCGTTTTTCATACAGCAATTATTTTTGTGCTCTTATATAAAATTAAAAAAAGAAAAAATAATATAAATCACAAAAAAATTTTCTGAATCGTTTATTTTACTATTGAACTAATAAAAAGTCAATTTTCAAAGTAGTAAAGAAACAAACAAGAATGTGGAAATCTTTTTTTATATAATTGTTAGTAGTAAATTTATTTATATATTGCAATAAATCCATGATTTGTACAGATCGTTAAATATAATAAATAGAGTATAATCAATTTCGCTTTAAACAATTGTGATAGAATTGTATCTAACGCAATAGTAATTTAATTACAAAGGTATAATAACTATGATACAGTAATAACACCGTTATAATTTGAATCCAGCAATATAATGACCTAATATTCCAAGAGTGTAGTAATGCAACGAGCATTTTAGGATCAATGAAAACCGAGCTTACCTGCTATAATTACCATTGAAATATCGTCTTCCTGGCGTGTGACCGTATATAGGTCTCAATGGTATCATATATCATGCAGCGGGTTACCCCCTTGTTGGATATTAACGTTTCTCATTACGCGAAAGGCCGCGACCTCAATTCACCTCTTGTGTCGCTATGATCGTTGATGCCCACCTACACATGTGTCTATTCTCCTCCCAATACACACATATCGTTTATGTATGTATATATATTTGTAACGGATGCAAGTATATTTTCAGTAACAGCCGCGCTCGACTCTGATTAAGCACTAATTCACAATGCCCAAAACTAAAACGCCACGTGTGTTGCATGTCTGAATATCTTACACATCAACAAACATATCGATTGTCTGCATGATAAAATATAAATATTTGAATTATACGACCAATAAACACATATTTTTCCTATCCGTTTATAATATTGTGTAAAAGATGAATTTAAAAAATACCAAAAGTTTGTAGATAAAAATTTAACAATAATTTTAATCTATGTTTAAATTAAAATAAATAATTTAATAAGAATAATTGTATGAAAAATATTTTCGTGCTGAGGAAAATATATTTATTATATACATGTTACTTATTGAATTGAGGTAAATTTATTTAGTTCAAATTAGAATTAACGTAAATGAGTTATTAGGTCGCGTAGTATTTAATTTACAGGGCGTGACAACGCGGCAATCAAGTATATATAGGTACACGTCTTGCTGTGAGTTAATGATTCTGTGCTTGGCGTCTTGCAACATTTGCCTCCTGTCGTTTCTGCCGCCATCTCATGCTGTCTATTCACTTTATCTTTCTTCCTTTTTATTTACTTTATTTTCGTTTACCATCGTCTACTCGACGATTATCCATCCGCTCCTTCTCTTATTCTCTCACACAGTATTCCTCACCTTCTTCATCTTGACATCGTTGCTCGATGACTGGAGACTACTCGTGCGCGACAACCCACAGTAGACTCTGGCTTTTTGCTCAACGCTTTTACACTACTTTTGGGTTTACAATGTTATTCCCCGTTCCCTGGGTCTTTTTCTCAGCCGCCAGTTGCCGCTGTCGTAGATAAGACGACGATTTACGGCCATACCCCTTGCCTTCCTTTTCCATACCACTACGTCGACTAATTCGTATCCGAGTCGAGCCTCCGGTGTTACTTTTGCTTCTCCTCCTGATTACCATTTTACACTTTTCTTATTTTGTTTTTACTTTTTTTTTTTTTTTTTACGTTGTATATTTTTTATTTAGGCGAATTTTTTTTACGTTTTTTATTCAGACAGAAAAGTTTTAGCAATAGGTTTCTTGTCACTTTGTCGTGTTTATCAAGTTTATTCATTTATTTTACGATGTTGAATGTGAAAAATGAATATAACTATCGGTTTATTTTCTGATATATTTTTCTCGACACGAAAACATTAGTAATGCAAATGAAGTAACAGTACTTACATCCCTCTGTTAGTACCGTAGCATTTATATCACGCCACCCTCTACTGCAAAGCAAGATATATATTGGATAAAACAGAAAATGGGTGGATTTAGGCTTGTTTGTATATTTAAGTAGATGTATAGTTTGAAAAGAACAAGTGGATCTTCTTCAACAAAATAAAACTTAAATGCATTAATGGGAATGTAAAATAAAATTTCATATAATTTCTCAATTACTCTTATTTTTTTCCTATTGTTTTTTATATTCGCCACATATATTGATTAATATTAAAATATCCCATCGCATATTCCAGATTCAACAGCTCAATGAAAAATAAAAAAATAATAATTGTTAAATACCAAATAATTTATTTGCCAATCATTCATTCGTTGTCTATATATATTTTCTCGTAAAATTATAATTACAATACGAGACTACAAAAGTTGATTGGTAACGAGGGCACGAATAGTTTTTCTGTCTGAATTTCTCTAGAAGAATTCAAAAGTAGATACGACGAAAAAAAAAAAAAGAGTTGAAGTGAAAAAGTAAAAAAAAAACTATGAATGAGGTAGAATAAAAGACGCGTCTTTTCCATCTATCTCAGTTACGTTTCGTAACTTTTTTTCTCTTCTCGGTCTCTTACTCTTTTTCATTTAACTGCAAGAAGAGAAAGTTGGTTTGCGAGTGGGCGTAGGCCAGTTCGCAACGTCTGCAAAGGGAGTGAAGGATGGGCAAGTAAGAGCAGTACAGTTAGGAGAAACCAAGGGGTGATATAAAGAGTTGGTGGATAATCGATTGCGTGAACGGCATATACGAGATGGAAAACTTTATCACAAGAATCCGTCCTACTCAAATGGCTTTTATTGTAACGCAAGATGACGCTACTTCTGCAAATCATTTTTTTATTCAGCATTCCAATGCTTTGAACTATCTACATTAAATAAAAATGCATATAGAGGAGAAAAAAGAGTACGTATATATGTGATATTAAAATATATAAAGTGGAAGAAGAAAGAATTCGTGTTGGAATTTTTTAAGAGGAATATATAAAAGAAAAAAAAATATCACGCTCATGACACTGGAGATTATTACAAAAATGGTATAGCAAGCGAGGATTATTAGCTCAACTAAAAGCACACACCGAGCTTGAGCGCATGTCGCTAAAATTAAATGAACAGCTCTCTCCAAGAATTTGTGGAATACGGTGGAGAGAGAACAAGTGAAGGAGTAAAGCAATAGTGCAGTGTAAAGCTCCATGAAGAAAAAATTAAATTAATCGTTACTATGAATTAGAATTTTACTCATACAATATAAATCACAAAAATTAAAAATTTATTTGGCGTAAATATAAAATAAATAACCTCAAATTACTAATTTTATCGTTCACGAAATTTATCGCCCATTCATTCTCATCATTTTTTTTTCTCTTATTCATCATTTTCAAATGGCTTTTGATACTTTGATTATTATAATCGAAATTTTCACGCAGTTGAAAAAATTATTATTCAAAAAAAAAAAATAATAATAATAATCATCGTTTAAAAAATTTTCAATAACAGAAAATTATCAAACTTATACCCTACATATATTTTTATTGATTCTATATTATTAAAGATAATTATCAGTTTCATACTTCATTCATTTGACATTCCATTCATATTTTAAATCCCTTTATATACTACAAATACAAATGCAAATATAATACATAATTTGTTGTACAATTAGTAAATCCCCATAGAGTACCACCAGCAATAATCTCAACACGACAGAGCTGTGCACACTAGACTAATCAAACGAGTAGCATTAATTTCCATTTAAATGCAATATCCTTAATAATGTCATAAAGCTTTTGTCAGATGCTAATGTAATGTGCTTTAGAAACAAATAGAGATACACAGAGAAAGGAGAGAACTTTCAACATAGAGTTGAGAGCTTTGTGTTGCCCTTTAACGAGGGACCATGGGATTAACTGCGAATTAAGGATGTAACGACAAACGTGAAGGGACGAATAGTCGAACGCAGCGTATGGAGCACGGTGTGTTTCGGTTGTTGGTTGTCCACATTTGGGAGGGTTTCGACCACTTCACCACTACTATCGTTGTGGAGTTAGTATACTTCGTATATATGGACAACAACGAATTTCATTAGGTTGAAGTGTGAATATAACATGTATGTATATATACAAGTAGTGGTGTAACGTAATTCGTTCACCAAATTTCCGAGGCTTGTCTCTGTGATTAAGCTTTAAAATGTTGCCGGGTCACTCGTTCGGATGGTTGCTCATTGAAGATACGGTAGTGGAGAACTCGTCAGCACTTCAGTAACCAAAGGCCTCTTTGACAGCCTTTTACAAATTAGTCGCGCATTGTGACCACCTTTGGAAAGAGATCAGACACATTACTCTTTGCCCCTCGCTCTACATCTCATTTACACTTTTTGCACCTTTATTCAATGTGCCTATGTACCTCTTGGATATAAAAAAAATTTAACTGGAGGAGAAAAAAACACACTCTTGAGTGTGTGGAATCATCGTGGCTCTTATATGAACGCAAAGTCAACCACCACAAAAGTAAGTGACGAATAAATAAATGAACTTGTATGTAAAAAAATATATATGGGTGTGCACTTTGAGAAACTGTATAAAGAAATATAATTTATAAAGTGCGTGTACTCTTCTCATTATCAATGCACTAGCACTTGCTCTGTATTTTTTCTCACCTTTTATCAGTAATTCTTTCACTTTTATTTTTAACTCTAATGAATACATCTACGTATATATTTATATTTATGTATAAAGTGTATATTTTTGTTTATTTATATGCACCTATACATAGTTTGATTGTTAGTAATGTCAAATGTTCAGAGCCTTCATCAAAAATGTCACATATTTTTCATTTCTCAAAATGCTTCACTGACTTTGGAAGTGGGTCAAAGATAAAAAAAAAATGAAAAAATAAAAATATATAAACACAACTGGAGCAAAAGAAATGGGTGACGTCAACGAGGGTCGTGTCAATTATACCAAGTAAATGTTGCGCTTGCCGTCAATATTTTGCATACATATATACATGTTTCATTGTGATGGAAAAAATCAGTTTACACAAATATCCAATTTATTGTGATATTAAATTGCTATATTTATTTTTTTCATTTCCCATAGATCATAATGGTAAATAAATTTACAGAAAAATCACATTAACTCACAACAATGTACAATAATCAAACAAACAAGCATGGCTATATGTTCAGCTGTAAAGCCAAATAATGTCTTGGATATGTTACAAAGTTATTTAATAAATCCAATGAAATATCCATGCAAAATAATCTGAATAAACATTAGATGTTTACAGTGTGATAAATGATGTAAATTAATATATAGTAATGTTGTACTTGGTAATATGAAAAGCTGTGTCTTTCTTATGAAGACTCATATCCTTGTGAAGTGGTAATATGCTTGGCGTTTAGTCAGCTGTGTATGCCCAAGTGCCAGAACTTAGTCCGCCAGTCGGACTCACGTAAGTTAACCAACACTGAGCAAACTTTGCTACCCCGTAAAGCGGATTAGGCTAACTGGGGATTAGAGGCTCGCAGAATCTCTCTTCCTCTCTATGTCATACTAACATTGCTCTATCTATTCACGTGAAGCTTCCTCCCAAACCACCAGCTAGATCTACACACATGCATCTTAGGGGCTCTTAGAAATGCTGTGGTCAAAGCGTGGGTCTCTTGAGGTAATGCTTAGCTGGCCCTCGATCTTGCTCGCGGTAATCCAACGTAACTATCTCACTCTATCTTACTCTATATATATAATATATATGATTGTATGTATGTACAGTAATATATAGGAGAATGAACTAATGAACCTAACCAGTTTACTTTCCACAACCCTTCCCTGAAAACAAAATCATTTTTAACATCAGCACTTGTCGTGTAAATCTTTATTATTACATTACCAACAAGTATTTCTGAATTTATCGTTTTTTATTTTTTGATTACAATTCAATATAAAAATAAATAATAATTTAATTTTTATATCAAATAAATTCAGTGAATTTAGTTTCAATCTCGTACCTGCATCATCTTTAATTAAAGCCAATATTTCTTCAAGTATATAGGTACACATAATCCATTATATTTTCCTGAAATCAATATATTTTATTGAAGGGGAATAAAAAATAGATGCACTCATTATCCTTTGTTTGTATCTTGTGCAATTATGTATGTACACATACCGCACGTGTACATATATACATCTAGATATACAAAGGTGAAGCAGAGAGAATAAAAAATCAAAGGAAGATAAACATTGTATCAGATTTCAGCAGTAAACCGAGCAACTCATATTTCATCCTGCGCCTGTCAAGCTGGGTACGCCGCAAGCTCCCTTCTGACAGAATCCCACGCAAAACATTGACGGGTATTCATTCCCCATACACATACATATATAATATATATGTATAACCTCTATCATTGTGCTCTCTTTTACTCCACCTTTTTTCTCTTCGTATTACACCCTATCTCACTTCCCGATCGTTTCGCTTATTTTTTATTCATTTATTTTATATTACACGAGACAACTCGTAGAGAGTATCATAAACACATACAATAAACTTTCGCTACTGTTAATATTGAACGAAGTGTAAATAATAATGCTCTTCGAATAAACACACGCAAACGAATTACTCTTCATTTTTATTTACAGCAGATTTTCCAAATGTGTATAAACGTATATACATATATGGGAGATAACAAAAAAAAAAATTAAGATTTATATTGGTAAATTAGTTAGAAGACAATAATGAATGAAGACCAATATGTTTTAAGTGGTAATAAACCGGTCAGTTGTCTCTGTACCTTTTTTCGTTCGCTGACATATACGCTACATCTTCACTCTCCATCACGTCACTGTATAGGTATATATTTGTCTTGATATGTATGTATGTATATAGTCAATCGTTGGCCTCTCTGGCTCGTCGATTTGTCTTTCTACCTTTCTGCTGTATAGTTATACATTTATATAAAACACTTTACGAGCATCCACTCGGCCTCTGGATGCTTCCGTTCATTTTACCTCCTTCAAGGGGAAAATCGTATATGTATATATGTATACCAATGTCTTTCTTATACCAATACCATACATTACATATATATTTATTTATTTGTTGAACATGGGGAACTTTAAGAAGTTATCGGTAGATTTTCTGGTAACTGAATTTGTTTCGTTGTCAGAAAAGTATTTCTAAAAGCATTTAAATGACACATTTTATTTCATTACACATTTCATTTTGTATTTCACATGCAGATGTATAATATTTTTCAATTCTTTATCTGAATACTTAAATATATACGTGGAATATATCAAATACAGTGTAAAAAAAATGTACATTTAAATATATATAAGTATATAAGTGAAATATATAACCGGGTTCAATCGCAGATAAACTGGGGAAAATAAATATATCTGGGTCAAACCTGAGCGAATATTGAACTGGATTATATCATGTAGAGGAAGATGGTTTTGCAAATAGTATTACCTTCAATTTCGTGAAGAAACGACGTTTCCTCTGACCCAACATTCGATTGAGTTTCATCCCATTACCCGTAAAGTTCAACATAAATGCAAACACACTTCTCCTCAAATCCATTACATTTGCTATTGAATATTGCCTTGATAAATTTTAATTCATACTGCATCACAAGACAACACAAGATACTTTATTAAAAATAAATAAACTTATTTTATTTACAGTGAATATATATATTTTTAAATATTTAAAAAGCCATTAAATTATGTATAGCATATATGTATGTAAATAATTTAAAGTGAAGATTTTTTTTTATTTTCAATTGTCAAATGCAGGTACTAACTTAGCTAGAGTGGTGAAAACGTTCTACACTCCTCGACGTCGAGCCATCGTTGTGGCTAAGCGGCGAGAAACGATTTGTCGACAATTTCATGCTGTTTGCCTATGCATTACGATGTGTCGTCGAGTGACGTGAATCGCCCGTCGGGAAACGTCTCTTTGCACGCATATATGTATACATCTATGTTCATTCCTCCACGTTACCATTTCGCCTTACCTATCATCACTCTTCCATTCTACTACTACCAACTGAGATGCACAGCATAAATACATATGTATGTGAATGTATATATTGGGAATATTTGCAACCAAATCGCCTTGTGCAATAGTTGAACACACGCTCGTACGACTTTATATTACAAATTCCAAGATGCGAAAATGTGAAACTGGAAAAAATTCAAGAAAATTCGATCGCGCATTTCAAAAGTAAATTCGTATCAACAGAATGACATTTCTTTGTTTCAATATATTTTTTCTCATATATTCTGTTTATAATATTAAATGTAAAAATATATTTTTCTATATGTATATAATTTATCAGGTGTATCTCTGCAGATAGCTTCTCTATTATTTTTGACCCTGATTAATCTATTGCGACGAGAAAGTCTTGGAAAATTGATGAGTAAAATAGGCAGCGCTATAACTCATAGGCTATTGGAAAACAGTCACGTAGAAAGGGCGTTCATTAAGAATAAGCCTCTTCTTCGTCACTCACCCAACATCTCATCCCACCCAACTTCTTCATGTCACCCGTCATGGCATTTCATTAGTCTTTTGAACCTATCACATATATTTATTCATCAATTTGTCTGAAAATTTATCCATTATTTTTCTTATATCATTCTATTTAATTTGCTCAATTTTATTTTTTTTTTTTCATACAGATTATATTCACATTAGAATTCATGTAATATTTATGATTTGCATGATATTCTTCTCTTATTTCATCTCGCGTATCAAATGAAATTTTTGTTACACTATATATATGAATGAGAAAATATTTTCCTGGAAACAAAAAAAAATCCTTCGTAAAATAAACTTCATGTACGCATCCATCGTATTTTTTTTTTGTTCTTAGTTTTCAAATAAAAAGATTGCGCACAGTCGAAGGACAAAGAAAATTGAAACATATATAACTGTGAAATTGTACTCAGATGAGAAAGGAAGAAGTGGAGTGTTCTCTTGCAATATACGTATTTTGCTTGCATAATGTATGTAGAGATGCTGCAAAATGCAGAACAGTCATGGCGTGAAAAATGGAAAATGAAATAGAGCAAAACAACGACCAGGGAGATAGGAGGATGTGGTGGATAAAACGAAAATGGTACGAAAATTATATACGGTGAAGAAACCGAATAGAATACAATAGAAAAAATACAATGATAGTATATAGAAAAACTTGCGTTTCAAGAGAAAAATAAAAGTCTTTCCATATTTATACTATATAAGAAAGGTTCTCACTTCATAAAACAGGGGCTGGCCCAGAAAAGTATAGAGCTGTACTTGTGCAGCATACAGAATGTTGGGTGGTGGTTACATGGTTGGTTGGTTACTTGACAAATTTATGAACCACTTACGCTTACGTGTACACGAAATTTATATATATATATGTATATATATAAATAGTGGCAGAATAAACGCCCAGTAACAGTAAAGAGTGAGAGTGCGTGAAAAAGATGGAAAAAAAGAAAATAGTAAAGCTTTTGCGAAAGCGAATATGAAGTATACATTGTGTATTATAGTCTGGGACAAAAATTTTCCACTTGTGCCATGTAAACGATTTAGTTCCATTATAGAAAATTTCCACTTTTCTTTATGGATCATTCTATTTGGTTTTATATACACGTTTCAGACATTTATTATTTAAGAAATAGAATTATTGTGGTGAAAAGTTTGGAGAAAATAATTTTTTTAAATTTCTCAAAGCTTTATTTATTTATCGTATTTTTCTTTGTCGATCTTACAGGTACTTTCATAGTTGGGTTTCGAAAATAATGAGGGAACGAAAAAGTGGAAAATATCGAAGAAAATGTTTTGTCCACGGAATTTTATTTTTATGCAAACGACTTTGAAATTCATTAACTATATTTGGCCTTTCTATACCATTAGAGGAGCGAGAGAGGGTTTAAAGTAGAGGTTAAGTACACACACATGTGGTGGTTATTGAGACAGATGTTTATGATGCTTGCACCAGCTGCTTCTCATTGCCGAATTCGCATAATAAAAAGCAACAATAATGCATAGAAATATACAATTTATAATGCAAAATAACTGTGACATTTTAATTTCAAAATTAAACGTGAAACTTTTCAATGGTTGAATAAATATAGTTAATCCAAGACGAAAAAATCACATAAAAAAAAACAAATTAAGAAAAACGTTCATACTGTAAAATGTCAAAGTGAAAATAATAGTAAAATGTCACCGGGAAAAATTCGAAAAACTCGTAAGTCGTAGGGTGGTAAGTGACATTACAGCCACGGTGGTTCCATTCACTTGGAAATAATTAAAATTCGGTAGTTCCTTCCAACCCATTAACTCGTTCTTTTCTGTTCTTTTTTTACTCCACTTCTTCTTTCATACTTTTTGCTCTTCATGTTCGTGCATACATGTATGTATGTGTGCGTCATAGAATACACGTTGCCGGATAGTAAAAGTGCAAACGCGTCGTGCTAGCTGGTGGATATGGCGTCGTTGATCTTCGATTTTTCTTTTTCAGATAGCAAATATATTCGCTCGAGTGGTGAGGAAGAGAACAAAAGAATGAAAGAGAAAGGACAAAAAACAAAGAAACACAGCCTCTTTCGCGATCTAAGCTTGAAAGCACTCAAGAAGATCTGCTTGATATGCTAGCAGTTTTATATATACGCTTCGATTACTTACGTGCTCCATTTAACACCGAATTGATTCTTATTAGGACTTGACTTTGTCTTATTACTTATGGTCCTCTATAAAAGACAAAGCTAAGGAAAAATATTTAATTCATGTTCTATTTTTATATTATTCCATATAACACGATTTAAGAGAAACTTTTGGTTTACTTCCAATGAATTTAAAGGAAAAATATTGTAAGCTAGTTTTAAGAGAAGTAAGAAAAAATAAAAAAATATCTATGGTACATTAGTTTTGCGCGTGTCAAAACGTTTTTCCAAGACTGGCCGGCGTGAAAATAATGGCTAAAAGTTTTACCAGAACAGGACGAGACGAGTGTGAGAAAAGTATAGTTGTAGGAGCAGTAATAGCAACGCAGTAGTACCAAGTAGTATTAGTTCACTTGTTCTCTTTCCATCTTGTTCCTTGGCTGGCACCAACATTAGAGATTTCGATTGCTTTCGATGCTTTCAAACCTGCTATTTGGTCGTTCACGAAAAAAGACAAACGTTTTAAAGACTAGCGCAAATGGGATTGCGATCACGACTTTTCCGCGCATTCCTTTTTGCTTTTTCATATACCTCATCGTCCGCCTTATCAGGTTCATATCGTACTCCCTCTTATCCTCTCACTCGCTCTTATGCTCTCTTCCTATATATGGTATGTGTATACATAATGTCCCCATCCACTTTGGCTCGAACTCAAAAGTTTTAAGCAACGATTTGTCTTCGTTATTGTTTCACGGTTGTCGCCTTTTGCGAGCCGGATGCCGGTATTAACGTTGGCTAACGATCCACACCAGTGATAAAGAGTGCGCAGAATGAAATTCGAGCTGCAAATAAATTTGCGACAAAACTATAACGATGACAACGTCTATACTATACATATGCATGTATATATATATATGGATATATGGAGTCTAAATGGTATAATAAAGTCTGTGAATTATTTTATCAAATGCGAAATTTTATTGTGATGTCATCAATTATTTTTTGCATATATAACTTCTTTATTTTTATATGATTATGTCTTTATTAATTCATGAGTTTTATGTGTATGTATATACATGAAGTATTTAGATATATAATGATGAGCAGGAATTAACTGGAAGAAAATAAATAAACATCTACAATGAAATTAGTGGTCCCTATTAGAACTTTCAGTGGATGATAATTCAAATAGCTACTAGATCAGCGCCTTGCTGCTTTATAAACTTGCCTACAGAGTTCTTTACATAACCAACTCTCTCAGTCTTTTGCGCGCTCATTTTATTTAATCCGTACCGCTATAGCGAGAGCTTTAAAGAATCTAATGTAAGTTTTTTCAACGGATGTTTTAGCTTCAGAATATATTCTACATTGTAACTAAAGAGAAAAGAAATAAAAAAGGAAAATAGAAGAAAGGAACTTAATTATTTCTATCCACTAATTGGAGAACAACGTGAATCGAGAATTTTGCGGTTGTCACGGACTCTAGATGGCGATTTCAATGCTTTTTTTAAATGAGAAATGCAATGGTTTTATGTTCTTTAGAAATATTTTTTTCAATTTTGTTGAATTGAATTGCAGATTTAGATTGAATTCCATTACACAGGATATAATTGGATGGAGAAAAAAAAAGAACTCACATAATAAAATTTAATTACAATTGACAATAAGAATTCAGAAAATTACTAGAATATATTCAATAATTTCTGAAATAGGGAAGATTATCCGGATTTCTAAAAACAAATGAAAAAAAAACAGGGTCAAAACATAAATAAAAATTGAATTATAAAAAACTTTTTTTTTTCCAAATAAATAAACAGTAAATTAGGTCAAGAGTTTATACGATTTACATAGTATATAAAGGATTTGAAATCACAGTGACCACAGTGATGAAATGGAACACGTACTATTTCTCACCTATATAAATACATATATCTGTATAAAATACACATGTATGTATGTGTTCACGTTGTCGTAAAGTAAATTCAATTTAAATTCTAATGTTGGTTGTTGGTGGTACGCGCAAGCGCTCATCCACACACCGCCATCATCGTTCTGGCGTAGGAGTTGCGACCATTGGGCTTACTTTTACGACATCGCTATTTTACTTTAAGCGCAATTTCCGAATACCATTAATATCCATCGCTATGTTATAGCGTTTCATTACATCGTGAGCATGCACACAAATCCTTTGGTGTAACATCTCACTACAGCTCACTGTTCCCATTTCCGCACTAAGTTTTATTCTTCTTCAGCGATAGAATTGTAAACATTACAATGTAAATATTAACATTTACGTAATTTCAATTATGATAATATTTATATTTATTCATATCAATGTTATTTATTTCTTTTCCATTTTACTTTTAACAAAAATTACATACCTAAGGTGAACAAAGTAATCCAATGATTAATAATAAAGTAAATAGTATAAAAATTTATGAAATTTTATTATATTTTTAGTATTTTTAATTTGTATCACTTGAAAAGAAGGAAAAAAGTAGTACGAATTCCTAAAAGACAAAATGAATTGAATAGAAATTTCCATGATTTCCACAAGCCCACTAAGTTATGAACTTCTCCGTTCTATATAGCAATTCTCTAAAGGCCATTTAATCACACCGAATGTCCTTAATTCGTGTCTCCATTACCATAACCATTATTGAGTCTATATAGTATATACGTATAAATCCAGAGTACTTGATAATTCTGCTTGATGTGTTAGAATACCTTTAGCTCGAATCTTGGATCGTTATCAAGAGTCAAGAGTTAGATGGAAAGATACATATACATATACATATATAAATGGCACTATGACGGACATTGGATTTTCATTCAACAAAATATTACTAAATTTTCTGAGTCGACTGATAAATCAATTAAATTGAACTTGAAAACAATTTTCGTTCTCAAATATATGTAATATTTACTTCAAATTTTTTTAATTGAATTCATTTATATAATCATTTACATTATTGATAACGAAATCGTAACAGTTCTGTTACTGTTAGACGATGAAATGAATGAACTATCTCAGGTTGTGTGTCGTTGATAGTAACATGGAGAAAGTTGGCACCACGCTTAATTGCTCAGTTGCACAGCTTTAGCGATCGACACGCTTTCAAACTACATATATATGAACCATTCTCTACTAGAATATTTAGTACGATACCTCCGACTCAATTGGAAACATCAGGGTAATGTGAATGCCGGTACTGTCTGTATATCACGTATACAGAGAGTAAGAGTGAGAGAATTTCATGTAACGTGGGATTTGCAGCATTTCCATAATACGCTCAAGCTAAGGGAATGTACAATCGTCAGTGTCGCGGTGGAATCTGAGCAATTATCGTGCAGAAAACGATTCCCCCAGAGGCCTCAATCTATTCTCAGCGCAAATGTACGTAGTGCCTCAAACGACTCATTCAACACAAAGCTCAATACGAAATGTTCATCAAACATGTATACATACACGTGAGCTTCATCGTCTCTTCATCTATTTGATTGCAAAATGCCACGATGGAAGTTTCATTGGAGAGTATGAATATACCAACACCTAACACACAATTTCTCATAATATATATCGAATTGATTAAATCAAATTAATTTATTGATTCACCTTCTATATAAGAAAATATTATGTGAAAATCACAATTTAAATTCCATGGTATTTTGATTGCATTTTACTATTGATTTTTCTTTTAATAGACAAAATATAAATGATTTATACCACGTTGAGGTCGTTTCCTGAAAATAAATGAAATAATTGATTTAAGCGAGTTAAACGTAATGCACGACGAGGAAATTAGTCCTGATGCAAATGCACTCAGTATTCCCCGATTTCACAACCAACTCTATCTCCGTTCTCTCGTCATCTCATTCTATGTCCCCTGATTAACACCCAGAATTATCATCGCATTGAAGTTGTTTAATTCGTGCATTTACGTGTGCAATTGCAATCGGGTTTCATTTCAACAAAACTATATACGTATGATGATATTTTATAATTCATCACACTTTTGTTTCTACTCTAATATCTTTTTTTATGTTTTACATTCTTTCTTTTGTTTTTTTTTTGCACAATTCTGAGTAGGTTAAAGTTCACTCGCGCACTTTTCTATTTTTTTTTTTTTGCTTCACTCGAGTATCTTGCAAGTTCAATCTAAACCAATCAGGAGGTCTAGAAACAGTAGAGCGTCGTAATAGCATTTAGATACATATACATATATACATGTACGTTGACAGTGCAAGAAGAAATAGTTTCATGAGTGTTGAGTAGCGTAGTCAAGATGTTATTGATCAGTTCGTTAATAACATTTCTCTGATTTCAAGAGTATTTTACAACGACATATGAGATACTAATTGATATTTCCGTCGGACCTTAACATCATCCAATGAAGCTATCTTATTATAGTTCATTATAAATAAATCATTTAATTTTATTATTGCAATTTAGCTACTGCAATTTAATATATTGAAATAATATTCAACTGTATTCAATTTGTACTAATGATTGTGTAATGAATGCAACAAGTTTATTTGCTGACTTTGACTCTGTTGTCAATATTTTGGTTGAAACAACTATTTTATGTGATTTTCCTACTTCACCAATTAAATCCTATAATGGATTTTAATGTAATCAGGCATTATATAGTTTATATTTATTGATAATTAGTTTAGTATTCAGAATGTTGAATTTTTAAAATGAAATCTAAAAATAATTGAGTATCATTAAAAATTAAAAATTTTCATGTTTGGCTAGAGTATCTTTCACGGATTGAAGAAGTATATAAAATACTAGGTTTTAATTTTTCCAACTTAATACCAAGTGGTGTGATGATTCAAAATCCAATAGAGTTTATTTTGGCTATGTCATTGGATATGAAATGATAGGGACAGTAGAAATTTACTGCCAACGATTGTGATAAGGGTCGCACACTCACACTAGACACATGACTTACCTTTATCATCAGCAGAGCACACTAGTGACTTTCATAACTTAGTGGTGAGAGTGTCAACAGCTAAATGAAAGACAAATTGATAGTCGGAATAAAAATTTTTAAACGAAATAGAAGTTTTGATTTTTTTTTTAACTGAAAGAATCTTTGAAAATTAAATGAAAGGTTTTGTGATTGAAATTTAGAAACTCGAATATGAAAAATAATATTATGTATTAATTTATTTCAAATGGAATTTTTATATAAATTAATTCAATATTTTATTTCTCTGACAATGTAGGATAACAGGTCGACGCCATGTCCGGAAATACTATTTACCACTCACATACACAGTCAGATTGGAAGCTTGGACCTTCTATCGTTGATCCATCAGCAGCTATTTTACATGCGAATGCGTTGAATCCTTTCAACATAGTAATATATATATATATATATATAAAGAACTAGGTCGAAAGGAAGAGCGACAATTTTCGTTGCTCATTCACCCTCAACTGGATTGTCATTCCGCCCTAAATTCATCCCCCATGCCATTTTGCTCCGGATTTTTTCACGTTAACCCTCGAAGAGTGAAAATATTTTTCATATATAAAGGGATATTTCTTTCCTACTTTTTCTTTTTCTTCATTTTCTTCAATATTTTCTCTGTATTTTTTCAGATGACTCGGTAAAAGCTGAGAATATTAACAGGGACTATTGGATCGGTGGGGGGCGAATCCCGTTACTCGGGTATTTTTCTTACTAAACGATTTCATGTAGAGATTAGATCACCACCAAACTTCTTGGAATAATATTTTTCATGAATTTCAATTCATATTCATTGTTACAAAATCCTATTGAATATCAATCAAACATTATATACCGACACATGATTTCATATGAAGTTTTATTATTATCCCTTTATATTATATTTTTAATTTGAATATGTACGTATTGAAAAAAATAAGTGAAATAATTGGTCAGAGTGAACAAAGTTCGCTGTTAATGTTTTTACGTATTTAACGGTTGATTCAATTTGCCTCATGTTTATGATCTAAATTATATAATTATTGGCTATGAATGAAATTATCAGATATTGGATACCGATATTTGGATACACTGAGTTTGTAAACCAATTTATGCCTGAACAAGAAAGAATCGCAGCATGTACAAGACCAGAGAATTGTCAACAACAATATATGGTATTTGAGGATGAGAGTGAAATAGTATAGTCCAGTTAGATATATTACAATAGCTCAGTAAATTGAGAGCAACTAGGATAGTTCTCGTATGTAGGCTATCTGTATGTCTAACTCTTTGTGAGGATTATGAATGTCGTTATGCACACATCTACGTATATATGTACAAACATCATTGTTTCTTCTTGAAACATATCAAACGTAAATTACAAAACGCTGCACGTGAATTAATTACGATTCCTTTAATAAAAATACAAAATGTATTATTCGTTTATTTTTTCACATAAAATATCTTGAATTTATATGTTTTAGTTGTAGAAAAAGAGAAAAAAAAATAAAGAAATGGGTATGAGAATAAAGGCAATTGGGGATGTGAATGCATCGAGAGACACGAGTGTTTGTTGGATAGCTCTACATTGTTATTCGAACAAAGACCAAACATTTCACGTGGGAATTTCTATTCTGAGGCAAGCCGCACACTTCTCGCGCTGTACAAATGACCCAATAGGTTGGGGTAGACCGCGCACGTTCACCACTAAACCGATGCAGCAGAATATCTCTATACAACTTCCTCATATCCTTATTACGAATTTTGCTATAGCTTATTACACTGTTGTCTGTATTGTACGCAAACAAATCCATTTAGTTCTACTCTATTAGTCAATCTGTTGATTTAATATTATTTCAAGTTAAGAAAAAGACACAAATAAAACAAAATTAATCAACAAAGAAAAATTTAATGAAATTAAAAAATTGATATAGAAAATCATAAAAAGTTTCACTTGATATTTTGTTTATTGGATGTAATCATAATTTTTCCCCTCCATCGAGATTTCATCGTTCGGGTCATTGCACTTACTTTTTTCTTCCCCTTGTACGTATATAAGAATCTACATCGTGCCAAACCCCCTGCATTATTCGTTTTTTTTTTTTTTTTTCGACGCCATTTTTCCCCACTATTTATCCATCCACGAGCGAGATCCAAAGTCGAGCCAGTGGTGCGGCAAACTCTTGGTCGTACATCTCGAAATAAAAGTCATAAAACTTGCCCGATGATTTCCAAACGGTGATAACTCCTATATTCAAGACAGCAGTATATAGCCAAAGCAAACTGCTTTTCTCCTGTATGTACACTCATATGTATGCCTTGGGGTATATGTGTGTATGTTGTTTATATCCGCCTCACCTTATTTCATTTCTCTGATGTCAGGAAAATAAAATAAATATTATAACAATATTTCCCAATAAAATTTGTTCGATTATATTTTTATTTTATTATTTTTTTTTTCTTTTCTGATTGAACAATTTCACTCGGCACAATTCTTTCAAATAGTAATATAACTCTTAAGTTTTAACATCACTTAAATATTCTCAATATCGCATTTTTATACGTATATATATCAACTGTCATATAAACTTTAAGGGAATATAAAAAAAAATTGTCATTTTTATGACTTAGCTTGCGCGCAATGTAAAGCATTGTCACGAGCACCAACCGTTGGCTGGCCCACAAAGATTACAACGATACCGTCGAATATTTATTGCTTTCTTGCGTCTCTCCTGTATATATATAGCTGTATATATACTTGTGAACCCAGCCCAGGTAACTATACGAGACCCCGCAAGGCCGCAACATCTATAGTCTATACTCCTTCCTCCTCGTTATTTCTGATACACATATAGATGTATACACACACACAGACACACACTAAAATTTCTGTATATAATATATATTTTCTTGCTCTGTGTTGTCTTGCAGTTGCGGTGTCTCGTCCATTTGTGCGACCATTCCCCGTTGTGGTATCACATAATTTCGAGGATATACATATACATGTATATATCTAAATTCTATGTTATGTACAACAATATATATGTATAACTTTAAATTACCTATATAGCTCATCTGTACACCAATGTTACGATGTCATTACAATTAAATTTGTCCTCGTAAATGCATCGCACGTAAATTCCATTTATGTATTTCTATATCAAGAATATATTCAGCTGCTGCTTTTCTAGTATATGCGGCATATTCAATGCAGTGAAATTGGTTTTCAATTATTGCGATCTCATGGGAATGAATGCTTCTGTTGTGAAGTCACACGGGATGTTGATGTACATATTCAGGTATACAGCACAGAGAAATTGAATACGATATAGCATCAGCTATGCCACATATTCGAACCTTTATCCAAAATGACACACATATTTGTAATCAATATTGGATTAGTTTATATTTCATCGTGTGACTTTCCGGCAGTGTATATATCTTCACTTCATCAATGGCATTTTCATTGTCATGCTTATAAAAACAATTTAAATAATAAACAAAACAAAAATAAGAATGAATATATTATGTACTATGAAATTTCATATAACAATCATATTCACAAAATGAATTATGAACATCCATCATTTATTAGAAAATTTTATTCAATAGAGTATTTGTTAACTCAATTTATCTTATGATTAATTTAAATGACATTAGTCAATAGTTTGAATAAATTAATTATATGTACCAAAGAGGAATATTATTTTTAATTCTACTTTGTGGAGAGAAAATAATTATTGATAAAATAGTTTATTCACATACTAGAAAAAAATTTTCAGAGTAACAAGAGATTCCTCGCTGAATAAACAAAATTTGGATCAATTGAATTTAACATTCAATCGATTAAATGTAATTCGTTGCGGAAATTATATTTTTTTTTCAGCACAGCTAATTTAATTCAACTAAATAATAATATAATCCACATAGCAACATAAAATATTTTTATTTTTGAGGTTCAGGAAAAATCATAAGCTGTGAGATAAAACATTTACCAATATATATATTCACGATTTTAATACATATTTATATTGATAAATTGCTTGATTTTTTAACATCCACATTCTTATCTTACAATCCAACACCTACTTTTATATTTTTTCAATGTCTATATAAGGATAATACACAACGTCATATCCAATTTATCGTATCTTTCAGCTGAGGCTTACACACAAGCCCAGTTGTATTTAGTTGATTAAATATATAGTGATTCCAGCGTCTCGACTTATATAGTAGCAAGATAATAGACTTGGGGGTGACTATGTTTTTTCTCTTTGTCCCTCTTGTGCTCTACTTGCACTAGTACCCTATATTTACTGGTAATGGCCTTATGGGAATTCTCCTAGACTCTCAAAATCTCCCGTAGGACTTCTACCACATTTTCCTCTTCCTCTTTCTCTTGCTCCCTAACAAGATTAGACGGCTGAGTCGTTAACGAGTCCTCAAATTATAGAATTGATCCTATCTTCTTAAATAATGAATCAAACATTTGTCACTATTTTATTATTCACTTTTCACCGTTCATTAATTCATTAAAAATTAATTATCATACAAGATTTTATTAGGAGCATTATAAACATTTTTTTTTTTTATATTGGTGATAGAATTTGTATTTATTATAATTTTAAGATGATATTAGAAATACGATACTATTTCAAAATCAATATTTGAAATGAAGTGAATATTATTTATAAACATGAAATTTTGGTTTTAATTGTTACAGATGAGGCTAGAAGCACGATTAATTGTTCTACAAGTTCCATTATTACTGGTATTTTTAATTTCATCAACATCAGCCGGTCACAATAAG
The DNA here is from genome assembly GCA_918226075.1 of Microctonus brassicae. Lineage (NCBI taxonomy): Eukaryota > Metazoa > Arthropoda > Insecta > Hymenoptera > Braconidae > Microctonus > Microctonus brassicae. The sequence goes on along the minus strand of OW445481.1, from coordinate 12,739,834 downwards.
GTAAAAATGTTTCATGCAATAAATATATATTATCATTGATAATTTATTCAACTAATCTAATTTTCATGTAGAATATCTGATACTATTAGTATTAATTTAATCATTATATTGATAAAAATTTATCTTATACCGAAAAATTAAAATAAAAGCCTAGCTTTTACATCATATGAAATTTTAATGTCTTAAAATAATAAGTCTATATCGAGACATTAAAATTTCATATAAATTTTGCCAACATTTGGTTGAAAGCGTCACGATTCCTGCTGCCACTCAAATTTCAAATGTAATACCTGCATCACGGAAATTTATTAAATATTAATAATCCACTCTATTTCTCTATCATGCTCCTGCCTTCACTCTCCATTTGTATAATCATTTCTGGTTCTCAAAATAAGATATACCCGTGAGAAACGAGAATAAATAATCATTAGCCTTCATTATGTATGCAAGTCAATAAAAAAAAAACTATATATCATATGTTATATTAACAAAACGAAAATAAATTACTTCAAATTGTAAGATCAATATATATCATGATGATTTACGTTTATGTGATCATCACATTCGTTTTCGACATTTGTCTAAATTTTCACGTTGGGATTTATTTTTTATCAGAATAATGTTCAATACTGTGAAGACAATGCATTATACAATTGTAGTTGAAATAGAAGTGAGAGAATATAAAAGAATCTAAAGCTAAAAAAAAAAAATAATACAAGGAGAAAAAAATGCGAGTGCAACTTGAAGAATATGAAAGGCGTTGGCGTGACAGTGAAACCGCATTAACTCCTTACGAGAAAACTTAGCCAAGCTTCGTCGTCTATGGGTCAATTAAAGTTAATCGTTTGTGTCACAAAACGTTCGTCTCTAAGAGGTAGATGAAGCGGTTGCGGGGAATACGAAGAGCAATGTCAGCTGTCTTTTAATTTACTTCGTAAAGCAAACGACCATCAGACGAGCAGAAGTAGAAGAAAAAAATGAAGAGTTGTGCCCGTGGATATGAAAAGAGTCTCTGTTTTAAAAATATACTGCAATAGTAATTAGTTTTTATAAATTTTCTTTATTTTATGTTGTTATTTTTATTTATTTGAGTATTTTTTTTAATGAGATTTTTTATTACTTATTGTATTGTCCGTAACACTATTCTTATTCTACATAAAATCATTTCAACATAATGATGTGCTTGGAAAAACAGAGAAATGTATATTTTTATAATAATTCTGTGTTTACGACGGCAAAGAATATAAATGATGATGAAAACGGAAAAATAAATGACATAAAGAATAATAAGAAATAGACAAATAAATTGTGACGATATAGAGTGGAGAGAAAAATAATGAGAAAAATCGACATTTTTCATGGATATAAAAATATGAACGTAAGCACATATAATACAGAACTAAAAAAAAAACGTACAATGAATGAAATAGAAGATCATGTATATATATATAAGGTTCGGAAAGATTCTCAACGATAAAATGATGCAAATTTTACAGTCTCATTTCTCGTTAAAATATGTATAAACGGCCACGCCGACATTGCGACGCGTAACTGACAGGCGTATTAGCCGCTTGAATTTATGTTTCAATTTTATTTTACATCTCACACTGGTATCCGCAGCTGGCGGCTCTATTTTTTCATCCTTTCACACTCTCGATTCCACTTTGCCCTTCCGCTTCTCTCATACTTTTATAACTGTGCTTTTCTGTTACTCTTTCTCCGTCTCACTTACATGCAAACGAATCACTCGACGTCAACGGTATGATGGCGAGTGGACGATGCGAAATAAACATGGGAAAATAAAATGTGAAAAGGAAAGAAAATTGAGTTTACATAAAAGTAAAAGAAAAAACAGAAATTTTATAAAAACAAGGGAGTGAAAAAAAATTAAAATGCATCAGTCAAATATAACAATAAGGGTGAAACGTGTTATATATTTTGAAACGATGGAAACCAAAATGAAAAAAAAAAAAAAAGGTGAAAGCGTGAACCACAAAAATTATTTATAAAATAATGAAATATAACTTTGTAATGAGGATCTTTTTTTTTTTGGCTTATGATATCAAGTCGCAGTGGATGAAATACGAAAATGTTAAAGGACATAATTTTATAGAGTAGTATTCTACCCGTAGTATATTTTCCTTGGCTTCACACGTACATACATTTATATATAAGTTGTTCCCATAGCTCTCGACGCTCGGCGACTTGTTATTTTTGTTCATGAAGACACTATAATATCACATAGCCCGCGGACATACACATATATATGTATAGTTGAAGACACACAGAATGGACGAGGCTTGAATTCCGAAATATTTCACGACCCTACATTATCTCATTCATTCTCATTTAGTTCATGTACAATGTTCCAGTGAAAATAAATTTTGTTTCAAATATTTCTTTCTATTTTGGATGCCTACGTTCTCATTGTTTATTATTATTGTTATTTTAAACATTCTTTATTTCATAACAAAAAGTAATTTCATTTTTGTAATTTTCTTCTTCTTTTTCAATTTATTCTGTATAATAATACATTGGCATGTATATGTATTCAAAAAGATAAAAAGATAAAAAAATTGTACTTGATTAACCTATCAATAATAAATGAAAAGTAAACAATAGAGAAATTTTTTTTTTTCATTTTGAACCGGGTTAACTTGAAGTTTTCTTTGTAGATGAACCTCATTCATATTTTCATTTTGCCTAGATTATCGTGTTATATCAAAACTACACCAGTTTCATTCTCCGTTATCATTTAATTTATATACATGTATATATATACACGTATCCCCCTCTGTGGAATCAATTACCTCATTATAACTATGCAAAGGCACCCATTATGTGGATGAAGGGAAAAACCAAAGGTACACCGCGGGCAATGTTGGAAATTTATGCTTGGAAGAGTCGATGAAAATAAAGACGATATTAAAAGTGAAGGAGTAATAACGTATATAAACATCTATATACACGTGAAGTAACCATTTTCTTTGCGTCTCTTCATTTTCTCTATAGCACGCGCAGAACAATTTTGTTCACCCTCCATTCCTATCCACCGCCGATTTGAACAGACGAGTGTAATAGGCAAGGACGGTTCAACTGCACGGAAAATTAGTGAAATTCCATTTTGGCAAAATGACGACAGTGGAAAAGAGTCCATGGACGTCGAGTCCCCCTTCCAACTTAATCTCCATCTTTTTCATTCTCTCTCTTATACTCTTTCACTTTCTTGAGATTCAAGAGAAAAGGGCATTGGAGCAAAAAGGATAAGGGTTGAAGAAGCAAAAGGAAATTTGGTGTGTAAGACTAGGAAAGAGAAAACGAGAGAAAATCCAACTGGCTCAGAGTGAATTTGCATACGAATCTGAGAGTGAAGCTATACGAATACCGGGCCTCCTTGGCCTGAATTTTATTTCTTATATAGTCCATCTCTCGAGTGCTCTAGCTCCACCAGATAAGAATATTTCTGAGACCTTCATATACTACTCTCCTGCGACTAATGGCGTGGAAATTGAATAAACGAGACTTGGATTAGTGATGACAAGATTGCTTCATAAATCATAAAGGATTATATTATAATAATTACTGTGTATTTATTTTCTTCCTTTCGATTTCTATTAACAATGGTCAGTTGTGCATTTTAGTCAATGTGCAATATTCGAAAAAGATTTGATCAAATGAAGTATTGTTGCAAAATATTATCGTTTTTATATACTAATTTTTTTATCTTCTTAATTCAATTGTTCATTGTGCCATATGACTCATGGATAAATTTAGAATTAAACATTCTCAACTGTTTGTCCACAAAAACAATTCTAAATATAAATAGTAGAATTGGATGACGTTCTTGTGGTACGTTTCTTTTCACACATAAAACACGTGTTTACCGCGGGATTTAAAAACCATATTCAAGACGATTTAAGCTGTGGCAAAAGTTCTCTGAACTATTGATAATAATCAACAAATAATATCAGACAATACATCCTGTAAATGAATATAACATAATGAATGTTCGACCTAAAAGCTAATAATTAAATTGAAAATATTGAAGACATGAAAATTTATACAAAGAAATTTCCTTATTAAATTTTAAAAAAGAACATAATTTCCTTTTTACTTTATATCCATTGCCGATATTAAATTTATGTACGAAGGAAAATAAAAAAGACACAATCTGCTCGACTAATTTCATTTATGCGCGCCATAGCTCTCTTTGACTCTGTACAAAAGTATACACAATAAACAACGACCGACATCCCTTGGCGTGATCGATGGACGACAACATGTTGAGATTCACGTGTATTCAGCATTCTCCCCATGACACATTCCGAATTTTTTTTATCGTTCCGACATATACCTCATTATACAAATGACATATTGAGACTGATTGATAACCATATTCAATTGTTACAATGTATCTAAAATATGTACCTATATTGTAGGTATTTACATACATTCAAAAAAAAAACAACTGTACGAAAAATAATCATTACTTCTAATATAAAAATTTCCGTTACTAATAATTATATTTTGAGACATTATACGCTAAGAAAAAAATTAGTTACTGCTACTAAATTTATCATACTGGGATAAACATTTATTTTTTAAATAATTTATATTTATTAGAAACTAATGTTATTTAATTATTGTCTGCGAATATGTTTTTTTTTTTTTTTTTAAGAATTCTATACTACAAATAGTTTAATACTGCAGTGATATTTCATTCGCAATGATTATAAAATATTCTATGAGCATAGTAAACATATTCATGTATGTAAAACAAAATTTTATTATTACATATACATAATATAATATGTAATATTATGTGAAAAGATATTATGAGAAATGAAAAAGTTTTTAAATTTTATTTACTAAACAGTGGATAACTATGATTGGACAGCTGCACGCTCTACATATTTGTACATATGCCTGTGAAATGCTCCCTTCCTAACATTGTCTCCCCTTCAATGTGAACAGCTAATTTGAATACTATGCCAATTAACTATGGTACGTTGTAATTAACCGGCATAATTGTCTCATCTCTTCAACTTTACGTCAATATATATTATAGCAATTCATGAAATATTGTAATCAACAAAGCTTTCAATATAACAATAATTATAATAATAAGAAAAGTATTAATTTAACTGTTAATCGAGGTTATGAGAAAATATATTTCGAACAAAATGATATTGAATAAATAAATAAAATTATTTGATTACACAAAAATCAAATACTGTTATTTAATTGTTGTTCAATAGAATCAAACTATTCATAAATATAAATATATTCAATGTACATTGTGTAAAATAGCATTATTTTACCATCATTTTTTTAGCAGTTTATACTACTTTTTTGTCCAGTTTTTTTTCATAATTTTACTTTTGTGTGGAATGTTTGAAATGCGTCCAGTGAGACTACAACACACCGAGAAATTGATAGCCACAACAGTAGCGAGTAATTTAAAATGTAAATTTCAAATAACGCAGGGGATTGGGATATACATATATATATATAATATAAATGTAGCAAAAGGGTGAAGAGACGCCCACGGGAACGGTCATTTTATTTTACAGACACCCACATATGTACATAAACATTTACATAGACATATGTGTACACATATAGCAAATGTGAATTTTAGTAACAATACGAATGAATGCAAACAGTTGCTACTGCGGAGAACTGTGACCAAAGGGGCCGATTAAAATGCACCATTCAACCTCGTCTCTTTTCATTCACTCGCAGTACTCTTCTCATGTCAAAATACAAATGGCACCGCACCATCATATGTATATAAAATATATTTTCATTATTTCAATTTTATTTATGAAACAAGCGAATGATTGCAACCATCATCGCATTCCATCCACTTATATATATTTGTTTATTTTTATATTTTTCAACGCGATCTTTATTCTCACATTTTCATTTACTTCATTATTTTTTCATTCATTCTCAATAGAACCCTCTGAGAACTTTTAATTTTTTTCAACTGAATATTTATATTTATGCCACTTCATTCGCGCCCAATCATATGCACTTTTTAAAACGATTACATCTAAAGTACGTGAATTGAAGCGACGAAGTTGTGAAAAATAGTAGCGATATTATTTGGTGAAATCTTCTCTCACTTTCCTCTATCGTTACCTATCTTTTTAGCAATCCAAGTGGACACTTGTGGCGCCAATAGTTTACAACAGCTAAAGCTCTAGTTTCATCTTCTTGCGCACAACTTTCATCTTTTTTTTACTTCAACAAAAGGAATTTCATCATGGCAATATTAGTAATGTGTATAATACGCAATGTTACCAATGATTTTACTACCGCACGACATTCGAGTGAACGAATAAATATATATAAGAAAAATCACATAAATGAAAAAAATAGAAAAGAAACATCACATTTCCTTATATTACACAGAGATCTGTGTCGATCGACATAGATGCATTTACATACATACGTGTATTTTTTACAATATAGTTGATCCAACAATTTGCGAAATAATCTGTAAAAAAAATCTTTTTTTTTTTCTATATTATTTGGAATTATAGTAATTATAAAATAATAAACGAATCCATATTCACTTTGTCACATATTTGATGTATAGATAAAATAAAATAATGAAAAATATACGTGTTGAATGTCATTAAAAAATAATATCAATAACAATTGCACATATTTAATGGGTATGTTAATTTGATAACAAGCTGAAGTCATGGGTATGTTGATGACGCGATTGTATATATGCATGCATATAACAATGAGATAGAGAGACATGGAGAGAAGTTGCAGTGCGTTGTTGGCGTGCCGGCAACATAAATCGGTGATACCTTACACCATCCGGGGGACTGTCAGGGTTTCACCGGTACTCCGCCGTCCGTGGCTAGCCGTTGTGGCTCGTAAATGGATCCACGTGACGGCTAGCACATTACAATGACACTTTATACAGTTTATATATATATATATAAATTTAAAATACATAATAAATAAATTGTTTAATTTATGTGTCCATAATAATAAATATATATCAACGTTATATATCACATACTGTTATGGATACCTTTCATCATGACCATTTATTATTTATTGAATTCTTCGATTTCTCAATCATATCAATTGCGTGTGGATTATATTTTATTATATTAATATAAAAGAAAAAAATATTGCAGATTTTCATATTGGTAATTATTAAAATTATTATATCACGTATTGATTTATATACTAACTGATAAAATCATATGATTAATTTGAATAAAATTGATAATCAGCCGATAAAATTTCTATGAATTCAAATATGTTTACGAATATTGCAATTAGATGTTTATATGAATTGCACATAAAGTCTATTGAGGTTGGGTAACTTCAGCATACATATTTAAATATACTACACATATATTTATACAGCATTGAGGACACCAAACATTATGTGTATTGGTATCGCAACTAGTATACGACAAATATTACTGAAAGCGATATCGCACAGTAAACATCTATGTTAGTGCTGCTACATGCAAAAGTTATACATTGGCTGTTGAGTGTAAAATTGAGATATGTATATATTGATACGAATAAATAAGAGAGAGATTAAGATAGAGAACGAGATAGAAAAGATGAGTCAGAGAAAATGAAGCGAGAGAGAAAATACTTGATAACGTTTGGCAAAGCTATTCACGATCGTTCAAGTTCCGGGGATTTCACAGGATTCAGAGTTTTAGAATAATATTGCTGTGGGGCCTCGGCAAATATTACGAATAGTATTGACAGTAGTTGGCACACAGAATAACCCAGATGAATACTGATGTATTGAACTTGTACGACCTGGTTATCGAAATTTACATAGATCTCTCGATCGTTGCATACAATTTATGTAAATATTTCATACATCACCATTATATACATATGTTTAGATTCACATTTGGGATGAAAAAAAAATTTGAGATTAATGCACAATATGTAAAACACGCAGAAATATATTTTTTATAAGTTTATATTGAATGTCAAAACGTATAGAAACAAGTAGTATTAGATTATTTATGTTTTTTGACACATCATTATTACTTGATGGGATACAAATATTCATTTATGTTGAGCAAATAAATACTGCAGCTAGTATATATATATATTTTTTTTTTTTCATGAGTACATGTATTCATATCGAACAAATGAGTTTCATTGGTAAAATAGAGGAAGTATTAACTGAAAAAAAAATGAACGATAAACATTCCATTTATTATGTTTTGGAAGATAAATTGAATGAAATTGTACCGTAATTACGTAAACAATCCAAAATCAAAAAAGTTTTAATGGGCAATTCGGATTCCAGGTATCTCACAAAAGAACGCAAACTGAGCATTACAACTGACATCGTCCATTCCACCTTCCTTCAACAAAGTGCCACAATTTTGTACGCCACCACCGTTGTCCGGTTGTACACCCCATCGATCGCTCCATTTTGTATAGCCATTTTTGTGAATAGAATCACCAAGAATTGTCACCCAGTCACCTTCGAAAAATAAATCGTGAATTCCAATAAAAGCTTGCTCATTGTTCGTTACATTTCTCAAATTGCTGGCATACTGCTTGAACAAATTCAAAAGTATCTAAAAGTAAAGAAAAAAGAGAATATTTCAAAACTCTTGAAAAAAAAAAATATCTGATCTCAGTTATATAAATATGATTAATACGTACTCGTTCTTCGGCAGCTGTTTCAATTATAGCAAGATGAGCACCCTCCTCATTACATATTTTTCTCGCAGTGTTGAATGTCGCACCTCTAGTATGAAATTTATGAATCCCAATATTTTCTGTATACTGATAGTCATCTCGTTTATTTATATCATGGGTGTTAAGATCACATGTGCAGCCTATACCATGATAAATAACATTGCGCAAACCACTGGGACCATTAGCACTTGTGCACGTAGGAAAAATTAATTGTGGAATACTATAATGATCACGACATGGTGGTAATGTTGGTGGTAATGATGATGAAGCTATATGATTTACTTCTGTTAGAGAAGAATTTAGCTGATCTGATTCTTTTAAAATCTCTGATGGCAAAGCATCCGCTTTTAGTATTAATAATAAATGCAAAAAAAATAGCACAAACATTTCTTCCGAATTATTTAGATATAAGTATATATATTCGTACAATATATTAAAGAAACTGTGAAAAAGTTCAGTAACAATCCGAACCGAATGAATATCCGTTGAGAACTGAGAACAGAAGGCCAATGCCAACCCAGTTTCCGTCTCCAACGAAAATATATATAGCCTGTTTGATCTCTCGTCACAAATATGCAATGGACAAAAACCGGCAACACAGGAATAGAATATTTGTGTCACATGGGACTGAAGGTCTCACAATTCTGACAACCGAAGCGTTGTTCACGACAGGGTTTCCACAGGCCATATACCTGTTTTTTCGTGCCCTCAGACCCTATTTTTTTTTGTCCTGAAATTTTACGTTGCATCATTCTGTAGGCTTTGGAAACATGTGCGGTAAAAACGAAATGCATTGTCTGTAAATATTCCAGAGGACCAAGCTTTTTTATTTGTATATTTATGGATTTTTTTTTTTTTTTTTTTTTCATCACTTATTTGATATATTTTATGATTTTTTTTTCAATTACAAATTGTGTGACATGGATTTTCTAACGGAATTTTACAAACAAATGGTAGTGCAGCATTACACACTGTATGATAAAGAAGCGGCTGATTATCCTTGTCAAATTTAATAACTCCACAATTTTGCGACGTGTTTCGGAATGGATATCCTGGTGCCCATTTTGTGAATCCCGTATTAATGGATAATCCACGAAGTGATACAAATTTCAGTTCTTCAAAATGATCATGAATTCCAACCCATGACACAGGCGTTCCGAATTCCAAATTTCTCTGAGCGATCCACTACAATTACAAAAAGAAGGAATATCATTTCATTAATCACACTCATTAAAAAAAATATACATTACTTTTATTAACATAATTCTAAAATTAACCAACCGTTGCTTCATTTTGATTCTTAGCAAAAGCCAATTCAGCGCCCTCTTCCATACATGTCTGTCGTGCAGAATTAAAAGATTCAAGATTTGTATTAAATTTTAACCATCCAATACCTGGTACTTTGACATAGTCATCGCGTTTAGCTCGTCTTTCAATTGGTATACAACGGCAACTTCTTTCTTTCTCCACTCTCACAACAATTTCTGAACCTCCATTAACACTTTTATATGGCCTCTTACTTTTGCCACTTATGCCATCGTCTACTTGCTGTGGATCATCGAAGTCTTTTTCGTTTTCATTGTCACAATGACAACTCTGAGAATTCCAAGATGTCCGCCCTCTAAAATTTTTGAAATGGCTCAATTTTTCATAAGCAATACTGAACGCCAAATCATATGCCCAATTGGTGGCTTGCATATCGGGTGGTAATGTTTTAACCACTTTCTGAGCAATAAACGATGCTAACTTCATGAGATCTTTTTCGGTTGCTGATGTTTTATTATATGAATTGTAATGATTTGATGTGTAGGTATCGGTAGCATGAAACTCTGGATTCAGGTTTTTAGTAAGCATTTCCCCATTAACACCATTAATATTGATGTTTTTATTTTGTGCCATTGACAAAAGTGCTCGACGTTGATTACCTATGGTAGTACTGTTGTTCATGAAACGCCATGATCCATGGGAAACGTCGCCACGTTCTGTCTGCAGGTGAAATTTTGACGTAGGAAGGTTTCTAAAATTTTGCTTTTACAGTTCTTTATTCGGGAATACCTGATTAGACCTATTACATGGACGAGATATGTTGTAGCCGTTGTTACACAGACTACAATACGTCCATTAATAGGTCATCCCCGAATGCATAAACATTTACTCAATCTTTTAGGTAATATTAAACGTAAGGATAGCATATTATAATAAACAGGTTTAAAGGAGTAATATGTATCCGAAAAACTTTCAGAACCAGATTCGATGGTAGATATTTGTTCATATTCATTGTCATAATAATAGGAAGACGTGTCGTCATTATAATTGTAGATCGTGCTGGCTGCGTCATTGTCAATGTCAGTTTCATGATCATTATCTGAACTCCGATCTTTATAATAATATCTTAATTGATATAATGTTTTATTTGAATGAGACGAAGGTCGTGAAGATTGATGGTGATGGGATACCGAAATAACGTCAGAGTCAGACGGAAAATTTGAAAACTGATGATGCGTCATCGATAAATCATCAGATAAAGGACATGGAGACTGATAATGAACTATAAGAAAAACATTATAAGCGTGGAATAGGTGATATGAAAATTTATGGGACACCGAGAAATTATTAACAAAACGAGATGGGGATTGTAATGACTGATAATGAGAAAACGATGAGTCATCATCAGGTTGCGATGAATGATGTGGAGGCAGATGATAGGATAATGATAAATCATCATTAAGAAAAGATGAAAGACGTGTAGAGTGATGAAGGGACAATGATAACTCATCCTCGGAACGCGATGAGGAACGTGATGAGTAATGATTAGAAACAAATAACGCACTATCGGAAAGCGATGGAATATGTGAAGGTTGATGATCAAATAACGATAATTCATCACTAGGATGAGATAAAAGACGTGAAGGCTGTTGATGTAATACGAACAACTTTGCATTAGGACGAGGTGAGACACGTAAAGATTGATGATTCAAAACGGACAACTTGGTATTTGGATGAGATGAAGGACGTGACGACAGATGATGCAGCAAATACAACTTAGTATTAGGCTGAGAAGATGGGGATGAGGAGTGCTTATGTAACACATATAACGTTGTATTAGGATGTGATGGATCATGTGAAGACTCGGACAGCTTAATATCAGGAATAGATGAGGGACGTGATGTCTGATGAGATGAGACATTCAATTTAGTATCAGGATGAGATGTTGGACGTATAGCTAGATGATGCAGCAAATACAACTTCGTCTCAGAATGAGATGAGGGGCGTGAAGCCTGATGATGCAGAACAGGCAACTTGGTATCAGAATGAGATGCAACATGTGAAGACTGTTGAGGTGATGCTGGCAACTTCGTTTCAGGATGAGATAACGGACTTACAGACTGATGAGACCAGACAGGTAACTTGGCATCAGAATGAGATGAGGGGTGTGAAGACTGATGAGATGATACAGATAACTTGGCATCAGGATGAGATGTCGGGCGTATAGCTAGATGATGCAGCAAATACAACTTCGTCTCGGGATGAGATGAGGGGCGTGAAGACTGATGATGCAGAACAGGCAACTTGATATCAGGATGAGATGCAACATGTGAAGACTGTTGAGGTGATGCTGGCAATTTCGTTTCATGATGAGATAACGGACTTACAGAGTGATGAGACCATACAGATAACTTGGCATCAGAATGAAATGAGGGATGTGAGGATTGATGATGCAGGACGGACAACTTGGTATCAGGACGAGATGCATGATGTGAAGACTGTTGAGGCGATGCTGGTAACTTTGCCTTAGGATGAGATGGAGGGCGTGAAGACTGATGATGCAGAATAGACAACTTGGTATCAGGATGAGATGCAAGATGAGGAGACTGTTGATGTGATGCTGGCAATTTCGTTTCAGGATGAGATAACGGACGTAAATGCTGATGAGACCACACAGACTGATGAGGAGACGCATGCAAATTTGTCTCAGAATGGGATGACGGGCGCGAAGACTGATGAGGTGACGCAGATAACAGGGTATCAGAATGAGATGAGAGATGTGAAGACTGATGATGAAGGACGGATAACTTGGTATCAGGACGAGATGGAAGATGTGAAGACTGATGAAGCGGCACAGAAAGCTTAGTATGAGATGTCGGACGCAGTCCTAGATGATGCAGCAAATATAACTTGGTACCAGGAGGGGATGTAGAGTGTGAAGACTGATGATGCAGGACAGACAACTTGGTACCAGGAAGAGATGTAGAGTGTGAAGACTGATGATGCAGGACAGACAACTTGGTACCAGGAAGAGATGTAGAGTGTGAAGACTGATGATGCAGGACAGACAACTTGGTACCAGGAAGAGATGTAGAGTGTGAAGACTGATGATGCAGCATGGACAACTTGGTATCAGGTCGAGATGGAGACTGATGAAGTGACGCTGGCAATTTCGTCTCAGCATGAGATGAGGGGCGTAAAGACTGATGTGGCGACACAGATAACATGGTATCAGAGTGAGAGGCATTCTGTGAAGTTTGATGATGTAACCCGGACGACGTGATATCAAGAAGAGATGAGGAGTGTGACGGCCGATGAGGCAACTCGGGCCACTTGATATCAGAATGATATGATGAGTGTAACGATTGATGATCTGACTCGAAAAGCTCAATATTGGGATGAGATGAAGGATACGACGCCTGATGATGTAACACAGCCAACTTGGCATCAGAACGAGATGGAAAATGTGGGGACTGTTGAGACAACGCAGGTAATTTAGTCTTAGGACGAGATGCCATGTATGAAGACTGATAGTGTAACTCTGACAACCCCGTATCATGAAGAGATGAAGGACGTGACGTCTGATGAGGCGACCCAGATAACTTGGGGCCCGAATGTGATGAAGAGTGTGACAGATGATGATCTAACTCGGACAACTCAGTATCAGAATTAGATGAGACATGCGACAACTGATGATTTGATCCTGACGAATTAGTATCAGAATGAGATGAAAATTGCGACATTTCATGATCTAACTCTAACTTATCAGTATCGGAATGAGATGAGGAGTGCGACAACTGATGATTTGACCCTGACAAATAATTATCAGAATGTGATGAAGATTGCAACACTTTATGATTTGACCCTGACAAATTGGTATCAGAATGTAATGAGGAGTGGGACAATTCATGATCCAATACAGAAGACTCAATATTCGGATGAGATGAAGGGTGTGATGAATGATGAGGCAATCTAGGAAGCTTTATGTCCGGACGAGTTCTAAAATGTGAGGACTGATGATGTAATTCGGATAACTCAGCATTAGAGTGAGATGAGACGAGTGACGACTGATGCTCAAATCCGTTCAACTCGGTGTCAGAATGGGATGAAGGACGTGACGAATTATAAGGCGAAGCAGATGACTTGGTGTCAAGACCAGTTAAAGATGACAAATGTGAAGACTGGTGTTGTAACTCGAATAACTTAGCCTCGGGAAGAGATGGGGGACGTGACCACTGATGAGGCGATGTGGGCCACTTGTTATAAGGACGTGATGTGGGACGTAAAGATTGATAAGTCGATGCGGGTAACTTGGTATCCAAATGAGAAGCGGGACGTGAAGATTGATATGACGATGTGTGCAACTTAGTATCGGGAAGTGGAGACTGTTGCGAAAATGCAGGCAACTCGGTATTGGGATGAGATGCGAATTGTAAAGATTGTTGTGACGATGCGGGTGACTTGGAACTGGGATGAGATGCGGGATGTGAAGACTGTTGAGATGATGTGGGTGACTTGGAACTGGGATGAGATGCGGGATGTGAAGACTGTTGAGATGATGTGGGTGACTTTGTATGAGGATGTGATGCGGGATGTGAAGACTGTTGCGATGATGCAGGTAACTTGGTATGAGAATGTGATGCGGGGTGTGATAACTGTTGAGATGATGCGGGTAACTTGGTATGTGGATGTGATGCGGGATGTGAAGACTGTTGCGACGATGTGGGTAACTTGGAACTAGGATAAGATGCGGGATGTGAAGACTGCTGCGATGATGCGGGTAACTTGGTATGGGAATGTGACGTGGGATGTGAAGACTGTTGCGATGATGCGGGTAACTTGGTATGGGAATGTGACGTGGGATGTAAAGACTGTTGCGATGATGCGGGTAATTTAGAACTAGGATGAGATGCGGGATGTGAAGACAGTTGCGACGATGCGGATAATTTAGAACTAGGATGAGATGCGGGATGCAAAGACTGTTGCGACGATGTGGGTAACTCGGAACTAGGATGAGATGCGGGATGTGAAGACTGTTGCGATGATGCGGGCAACTTGGTATGATGATGTGATGCGGGATGTGAAGACTGTTGCGACGATGTGGGTAACTTGGAACTAGGATGAGATGCGGGATGTGAAGACTGTTGCGATGATGCGGGTAACTTGGAATGAGGATGTGATGCGGGATGTGAAGATTGTTGCGATGATGCGGGTAACTTGGAATGAGGATGTGATGCGGGATGTGAAGATTGTTGCGATGATGCGGGTAACTTGGTATGGGGATGTGATGCAGGATAGGAAGACTGCTGCGACGATGTGGGTAACATAGAACTAGGATAATATGTGGTATGTGAAGACTGTTGCGATGATGCGGGTGAATTGGAACTAGGATGAGATGCGGGATGTGAAGACAGTTGCGACGATGCGGATAATTTAGAACTAGGATGAGATGCGGGATGCAAAGACTGTTGCGACGATGTGGGTAACTCGGAACTAGGATGAGATGCGGGATGTGAAGACTGTTGCGATGATGCGGGCAACTTGGTATGATGATGTGATGCGGGATGTGAAGACTGTTGCGACGATGTGGGTAACTTGGAACTAGGATGAGATGCGGGATGTGAAGACTGTTGCGATGATGCGGGTAACTTGGAATGAGGATGTGATGCGGGATGTGAAGATTGTTGCGATGATGCGGGTAACTTGGAATGAGGATGTGATGCGGGATGTGAAGATTGTTGCGATGATGCGGGTAACTTGGTATGGGGATGTGATGCAGGATAGGAAGACTGCTGCGACGATGTGGGTAACATAGAACTAGGATAAGATGTGGTATGTGAAGACTGTTGCGATGATGCGGGTGAATTGGAACTAGGATGAGATGCGGGATGTGAAGACAGTTGCGACGATGCGGGTAATTTAGAACTAGGATGAGATGCGGGATGCAAAGACTGTTGCGACGATGTGGGTAACTCGGAACTAGGATGAGATGCGGGATGTGAAGACTGTTGCGATGATGCAGGCAACTTGGTATGATGATGTGATGCGGGATGTGAAGACTGTTGCGACGATGTGGGTAACTTGGAACTAGGATGAGATGCGGGATGTGAAGACTGTTGCGATGATGCGGGTAACTTGGTATGGGGATGTGATGCAGGATAGGAAGACTGCTGCGACGATGTGGGTAACATAGAACTAGGATAAGATGTGGTATGTGAAGACTGTTGCGATGATGCGGGTGAATTGGAACTAGGATGAGATGCGGGATGTGAAGACTGTTGCGACGATGTAGGTAACTTGGAACTAGGATGAGATGCGGAATGTGAAGACTGTTGCGACGATGTAGGTAACTTGGAACTAGGATGGGATGCGGGATGTGAAGACTGTTGCGATGATGCGGGTAATTTGTTATGAGGATGTGATGCGAGATGTGAAGACTGTTGCGTGGATGCGGGTAACTCGGTATGAGGATGTGATGCAGCATCTGAAGACTGTTGCGATGATGTGGGGAACTTGAAACTGGGATGAGATGCGGCATGTGATAACTGTTGCGATGGTGCGGGTAACTTGATATGAGGATTTGATGCAGGATGTAAAGACTGTTGCGATGGTGCAGTTAATTTGGAGTTGGGACGAGATATGGGGTGTGAAGATTGTTGCGATGATGCGGGAAACTTGAAACTAGGATGAGATGCGGGATGTGAAGACTGTTGCGACGATACGGGTAACTTGGAATGAGGATGTGATGCGGAATGTGAAGACTGTTGCGACGATGTGGGTAACTTGGTATGGGAATGTGACGTGGGATGTGAAAACTGTTGTGATGATGCGGGTAATTTGGAACTAGGATGAGATGCGGGATGCGGAGACTGTTGCAATGCTGCGGGTAGTTTGGTATGAGGATGTGATGCGGAATATGACGACTGTTGCGACGATGTAGGTAACTTGGTATGAGGATGTGATGCGGCATGTGATAACTGTTGCCATGGTGCGGGTAACTTAATATGAGGATTTGATGCAGGATGTGAAGACTGTTGCGATAGTGCAGTTAACTTGGAATTGGGACGAGATATGGGGTGTGAAGTTTGTTGCGATGATGCGGGCAACTTGAAACTAGGATGAGATGCGGGATGTGAAGACTGTTTCGATGGTGCAGGTAACTCAGTTTGAGAATGTGATGCGGGTAATTTGGTATGGGGATGTGATGCGGGATGTGAAGACTGTTGCGATGATGCGGGCAACTTGGTATGATGATGTGACGTGGGATGTGAAAACTGTTGCGATGATGCGGGTAATTTGGAACTAGGATGAGATGCGGGATGCGGAGACTGTTGCGATGCTGCGGGTAGTTTGGTATGAGGATGTGATGCAGGATGTGAAGACTGTTGCGACGATGTGGGTAACTTGGAACCAGGATAAGATGTAGGATGTGAAGACTGTTGCGATGATGCGGGTAACTTGATATAAGGATTTGACGCGGGATGTGAAGACTGTTGCGACGATGTGGGTAACTTGGTATGGGATTGTGACGTGGGATGTGAAGACTGTTGCGATGATGCGGGTAATTTAGAACTAGGATGAGATGCGGGATACGGAGACTGTTGCGATGCTGCGGGTAGCTTGGTATGAGGATGTGATGCGGAATGTGACGACTGTTGCGACGATGTAGGTAACTTGGTATGAGGATGTGATGTGGGATGTGAAGACTGTTGCGATGATACTGGTAATTTGGTATGAGGATGTGATGTAGGATGTGAAGACAGTTGCGGAGATGCGGGTAACCTGGTATGGGAATGTGATGTGGGATGTGAAGACTGTTGCGATGATGTGGGTAACTTGGAACTAGGATGAGATGCGGGATGTGAAAACTGTTGCGATGGTGCGGGTAACTTGATATGAGGATTTGACGCGGGATGTGAAGACTGTTGCGGCGATGTGGGTAACTTGGTATGGGATTGTGATGTGGGATGTGAAGACTGTTGCGATGATGCGGGTAATTTAGAACTAGGATGAGATGCGGGATACGGAGACTGTTGCGATGCTGCGGGTAGCTTGGTATGAGGATGTGATGCGGAATGTGACGACTGTTGCGACGATGTAGGTAACTTGGTATGAGGATGTGATGTGGGATGTGAAGACTGTTGCGATGATACTGGTAATTTGGTATGAGGATGTGATGTAGGATGTGAAGACAGTTGCGGAGATGCGGGTAACCTGGTATGGGAATGTGATGTGGGATGTGAAGACTGTTGCGATGATGTGGGTAACTTGGAACTAGGATGAGATGCGGGATGTGAAGACTGTTGCGATGGTGCGGGTAACTTGATATAAGGATTTGATGCGGGATGTGAAGAGTGTTGCGACGATTTGGGTAACTTGGAACTAGGATGAGATGCGAGATTTGAAGACTGTTGCGATGATGCAGGTAGCTTGGTATGAGGATGTGATGCGGGATGTGAAGACTGTTGCGACGATGTGGGTAACTTGGAACTAGGATGAGATGCGGGATGTGAATACTGTTGCGATGATGCGGGTAACTTGGTATGAGGATGTGATGCGGGATGTGAAGACTGTTGCGATGATGCGGGTAACTTGATATGAGGATGTGATGCGGGATGTGAAGACTGTTGAGATGTTGCGGGTAACTTGGTGTGAAGATTTGATGTGGGACGTGAAGACTGTTGCGATAATGCGGGTAACTTGGTACTAGGATGAGATGCGGGTCGTGAAGACTGTTGCGACGATGTAGGTAACTGGAAACTAGGATGAGATGCGGGATGTGAAGACTGTTGCGATGATACTGGTAATTTGGTATGAGGATGTGATGTTGAATGTGAAAACTGTGGCGATGATGCGGGTGACTTTTTATGAGGACGTGATGCAGGACGTGAAGACTGTTGTGACGATGTGGGTAACTTGGAACTAGGATGAGATGCGGGATGTGAAGACTGTTGTGACGATGGGGGTAATTCGGTATGAAGATGAGATGTGGGATGTGAAGACTGTTGTGACGATGTGGGTAACTTGGAACTAGGATAATATGTGGGATGTGAAGACTGTTGCGATGATGCGGGTAATTTGGTATGAGGATGCGATGCGAGATGTGAAGACTGTTGCGATGGTGCGGGTGACTCGGTATTGGAATGAGATGCGGGAAGTGGAAATTGTTGCGACGATGCGGGCAACTTTTTATGGGGATGTGATGTGGGACGTGGAGACTGTTGTGACGATGCGGGGGACTTTTTATGAGGACGTGATGCAGGACGTGAAGACTGTTGTGACGATGTGGGTAACTTGGAACTAGGATGAGATGCGGGATGTGAAGACTGTTGTGACGATGGGGATAACTTGGTCTTGGGATGAAATGCGGGAAGTGATGATTGTGGCAACGATGTGGGCAACTTTCTATGGGGATGCGATGCGGGACGTGAAGACTGTTGTGACGAGGCGGGTGACTTGGAATCGGGATGAGATGCGGGATATGAAGATTGTTGTGACGATGAGGGTAATATCGAATTGGGATGAGACGAGAGATGTGACGGCTGATTAGATGATGCGGGTAGCTTAAAAATAGGATGAGATAAGGGTAGAGATGATTGATGATACAGTACAGATAGCTGAGTGTTAGGACGAGATGGGGAACTTGATGATTGATGAGGGTACCCAGCTAATTTGATATCAGGACCGGATATGGGTAATGTAGATTGATGATATAGCACAGATAATTTAGTGTTAGGATGTGATGCAGGGGATGAAGATTGATAAGACGATGCAGGCAAAATAGTGTCAGAATGAGATATGGGTTTTGGAAACTGATGAGGTAATGCGGCCCACTTGGTACTAGGATGGAGGCCGGGTCGTGAAGAATGATGATGTGAAGCAGGGAGCTTTGTATTAGGACGCAAAATCCCGTGTGAAGGCTGATGCGGCGATATGGGTGACGTGGTACCAGCATGAAAGGCGGGACGTGAAGAGTGATGAAGTGAAGCAGGAAACTGTAAATCAGGACGAGACGAGGAGTGTGATGATTGATGAGATGGTGCAGGCCACTTGCCTCCAGGATGAGAAGCGGGATGTGACGACAAATGAGGTGAAGCGGGATGTGACGACAAATGAGGTGAAGCAGGATACTCTACAGAGGGGTAAGACGAGGGGTATGAAAACTGTTGAAACGATCCAGGCCACTTGGTACCAGGACGAGAAGCAAAATATAACGGCTGATGAGATAGAGCAGGGGGCTTTATTTCAGGGCGAGACGATGGTTTTGATGATTGGTGTGACAATTCGGGCAACCTGGATTCAGGATAAAACGAGGGGTGTGACGGTAGATGATGAGAAGCGAGATATAACGATTGATGAGGTGAAGCAGGATACTTTACAGCAGGGTAAGACGAAGGATGTGAAGATTGATAAGGTAAAACAGGTAACTTGGTATCATGAGGAGGTGAGGATTGTGAAGTCTGATGTGATAATGCGGGCCTTTCAATATCAGGATAGGGTGCGAAAGATAAAGGCTGGGGAGGTGAAGTAGAAAACTCCATATGAGGATAAGATGATGCAGGCCACTTTGTACTGATATGAGATGTAGGATGTGAAGACTGATAAGGTAAGGCAGGTAATTTGTTATTAAGAGAAGATAAGGGGCGTGAGGTCTGATGAGACGATGCCGGCAATTTGGTACCAGAGTAAGATGCAGGGCGTGAAAACTGATGAGGTGAAACAGAGTACTCTTTATCAGGATAAGTAGATGCGGGCCACTTGTTATCGGTATCAGATGTGGGATATGTAAACTGTTGAGGCGAGGTAGGTGACTTGGAAGGAGAGAAGGCGTCTGGGGACTGAAGAGTTGCTGCGGGCCACTTATTCTTGGAATGAGATATGGGATCTGAAGACTGATGAGGTGTAGCAGATATCTCCATGCCGGGAAGAGACGAAGACAATGGATGAAGTGATGCGGGCCACTCCGTACCAGGGTTGTATGTAGGATATGAAGACTGTAGAGGCGATGTAGGAAATTGGGTATTCGGGCGAAGTGAAGGTCCTAAAGATTGATAGTATGACACATACAACTCAGTCGCAGGATAAAATGTGGGACGTGGGTGATGAGGCGTAGCTGACAATGGAGGCTGAGATGAAGGGTCCAGGTGATGATTTGAATTTGTATAACCCGGATGGGATTTAACTGTCGGTTGTGAACCTTCAAGAGGTGAAATCAACATATTTTCTTCTGGATAAGATGACGGTTGTGGAATTACATGATGTGATATTTTTGAAAAATCAGGCTGAGATATCGATGATGAAGACTGAGGTGGCGATACTGTGAAATCAGTTTTGGGATTAGGATGCGGTCGTGGAATCTTATGAGTTGATACCTTTGAATGATCAGGATGAGATGGTGTTCGTGTAGAGGAATGATGTGATACCGGTAGCTTTTTGCCAGGTTGTAGTGGTAGTCGTGGAATGTCGTGAGGTGATATCATTAAAGGATCAAGCTGAGATGAAGGTGGAAACTGATGTGGCAATAATGTGAATTCAGTTTTAAGATCAGAATGCGGTCGTGAAATCTTATGAGGTGATATCTTTGAGGAATCTGGATGAGATGGTGATTGTGAAGATGAATTATGTGATACTGGTAACTTTTTGCTAGGTTGTAACGGTAGTCGGGGGATGTCGTGAGGTGATATCATGAAAGGATCAAGCTGAGATGGAAGTGATGAAGATTGATGTGGCGATACTGTGGAATCAGTCTTGGGTTGAGAATGCGATCCTGATATCTTATTAGGTGATATCTTTGAGATATCGTGATGAGATGACGGTCGTGAGACGTCGTGAGGTGATACTATTGAAGGATCAAGCTTAGACGGAGGTGACGAAGACTTGTGTGGCGATACCGTGGAATCAGTTTTAGGATGAGGATGCGGTCGTGAAATCTTATGAGGTGATATCTTTGACGAATCAGGATGAGATGGTGGTTGTGAAGATGAATGATGTGATACCGGTACCTTTTTTCCAGGTTGTAACGGTATTCGTGGGATGTCGTGAGGTGATATCATTGAAGGATTAAGCTGAAATGGAGGTGATGAAGACTGGTGTAGCGATGCTGTGGAATTAGTTTTAGGATGAGAATGTGGTCGTGAAATTTCATGTGGGTCTACCTTAGAATGATCGGGATGAGATGGCGGCCGTGAAGATGAATGATGTGATGCCGGTAACTTTTTACCGTGTTGTAACGGTAGTCGTGGGATGTCGTGAGGTGATATCATTGGAGGATCAAGCTTAGGTGGAGGTGACGAAGACTCATGTAGTGATAATGTGGAATTAGTTTTAGGATGTGTATGCGGTCGTGAAGTCTTATGATATGATATCTTTGAGGAATCAGGATGAGATGGCGGTCGTGATATGTTATGCGGTGATACTATTGAAGGATCGAGCTTGGATGGAGGTGATGAAAACTGATGTGATGATACTGTGGAGTCATTTTTGGGATGAGAATGTTTTGGTGAAATTTTATGAGGTGATACTTTCGAATGATCAGGATGAGATGGTGGTTGTGAAGATGAATTGTGTGATACTGGTAACTTTTGCCCAGGTTGTAACGGTAGTCGTGAGATGTCGTGAGGAGATATCATTAAAGGATCGATCTGAGATGGGGGTGATGAAGACTGGTGTAGCGATACTGTGGAATTAGTTTTAGGATGAAAATGCGGTCGTGAAATTTTATGTGGTTCTACCTTTGAATGATCGGGATGAGATGACGGCCGTGAAGATGAATGATGTGATGCCGGAATCTTTTTGTCTGAGGGCGACGGCGTTTGTGGAATGTCATAAGGTGATATCAATGAAGGATCCAACGGAGATAATGGTGATGAAGACGGATGTGGTGATAATGTGGAATCAGTTTTAGGATGTGTATGCGGTCGTGAAGTCTTATGAGACGATACCTTCGAATGATCAGGATGAGACGGTGATTGTGAAGATGAATGGTGTGATACTGGTAACTTTTGCCCAGGTAGTAACGGTAGTTGTGAAATGTTGTGAGGAAATACCATTGAAGGATCAACCTGAGATGGAGGTGATGAAGAGTGGTGTAGCGATACTGTGAAATTAGTTATAGGATGAGAATGTGGTCGTGAAATTTCATGTGGTTCCACCTTTGAATGATCGGGGTGCGATGGCGGCCGTGAAGATGAATAATGTGATGCTAGAATCTTTTTGTCTGAAGGCGACGGTGTTTGTGAGATGTCATGAGGTGATATCAATGAAGGATCAAACGGAGATAATGGTGATGAAGACTGATGTGGTGATAATGTGGAATCAGTTTTAGGATGTGTATGCGGTCGTGATATCTTATGAGATGATACCTTCGAATGATCAGGATGAGACGGTGATTGTGAAGATGAATGGTGTGATACTGGTAACTTTTGCCCAGGTAGTAACGGTAGTCGTGAGATGTCATGAGGAGATACCATTAAAGGATCATTCTGAGATGGAGGTGATGAAGAGTGGTGCAGCGATACTGTGGAATTAGTTGTAGGATGAGAATGCGGTCGTAAAATTTCGTGTGGTTCTACTTTTGAATGATTGGGATGAGATGGCGGCCGTGCAGATGAATGATGTGATGCCGGAATCTTTTTGTCTGAAGGCGACGGCGTTTGTGGAATGGCATAAGGTGAGACTAATGGAAGATCAAGTGGAGATGATGGTGATAACGTAGAATCAGTTTTCGGATGAGTATGCGGTCGTGAAGTCTTATCAAATGGTACCTTCGAATGACCAGCATGAGATGGTGGTTGTGCAGATGAATGATGTGTATCCGTGAACTTTTTGCCAGGTTGCAACGGTAGTCGTGAGATGTCATGAGGTGATACCATTAAAGCATCAAGCTGAGGTGGTGATGAAGACTGATGTGGCGATACTGTGGATTCAATTCCAGCATGAGAATGCGGTCGTAAAATTTCATGAGGTACTACTTTTGTATGATCGGGATGAGATGGTGGTCGTGAAGATGAATGATGTGATGCCGGAATCTTTTTGTCTAGAGGCGACGGCGTTTGTGGGATGTCATAAGGTGATACCAATGATGGATCAAGCGGAGATAATGGTGACGAAGGCTGATATGGTGATAATGTGGAATCAGTGTTAGGATGAGTATGCGGTCGTGAAGTCTTATGAGATGATACTCTCGAATGATCAGGATGAGATGGTGGTTGTGCAAATGAATGATGTGTATCCACTAATTTTTTGCCAGGTTGTAACGGTAGTTGTGAGATGTCGTGAGGTGATACCATTAGAGGATCAATCTGAGGTGGTGATGAAGACTGATGTGGCGATACTGTGGATTTAATTCCAGTATGAGAATGCGGTCGTAAAATTTCATGTGGTACTATTTTTGTATGATCGGGATGAGATTGTGGTCGTGAAGATGAATGATGTGATG
Organism: Microctonus brassicae; assembly: GCA_918226075.1. Taxonomy (NCBI): domain Eukaryota; kingdom Metazoa; phylum Arthropoda; class Insecta; order Hymenoptera; family Braconidae; genus Microctonus; species Microctonus brassicae. The sequence continues at coordinate 12,715,407 of OW445481.1, read as the reverse complement.
CCGGAATCTTTTTGTCTAGAAGCGACGGTGTTTGTGGGATGTTATAAGGTGATACCAATGCTGGATCAAGCGGAGATAATGGTGACGAAGGCTGATATGGTGATAATGTGGAATCAGTGTTAGGATGAGTATGCGGTCGTGAAGTCTTATGAGATGATACTCTCGAATGATCAGGATGAGATGGTGGTTGTGCAGATGAATGATGTGTATCCGCTAATTTTTTGCCAGGTTGTAACGGTAGTCGTGAGATGTCATGAGGTGATACCATTAGAGGATCAATCTGAGATGGAGGTGATGAAGACTGATATAGTGATACTGTGGAATCAGTTTTAGGATGAGAAAGCGGTCCTGAAATTTCAGGAGGTGATACTTTCGAATGATCAGGATGAGATGGTTGTTGTGAAGATGAATTATGTGATGCTGGTAACTTTTTGCCAGGTTGTAACGGTAGTCGTGGGATGTCGTGAGGTGATATCATTAAAGGGTCATGTTGAGATGGTGATGAAGACTGATATGGCGACACTGTGGAATCCGTTTTAGGATGAGAATGCGGTTGTGAAATTTCATTTGGTACTACCTTTGTATGATCGGGATGAGATGGTGGTCGTGAAGATGAATGATGTGATACCTTCGAATGATCAAGATGAGATGGTGGTTGTGAAGATGAATTATGTGATGCTGGTAACTTTTTGCCAGGTTGTAACGGTAGTCGTGGGATGTCGTGAGGTGATACCATTAAAGGATCATTCTGAGATGGAGGTGATGAAGAGTGGTGTAGCGATACTGTGGAATTAGTTGTAGGATGAGAATGCGGTCGTAAAATTTCGTGTGGTTCTACTTTTGAATGATTGGGATGAGATGGCGGCCGTGCAGATGATTGATGCGAGGCCGGAATCTTTTTATCTGAAGGCGACGTCGTTTGTGGAATGTCATAAGGTGATACCAATGAAGGATCAAGCGGAGATATTGGTGATGAAGATTGATGTGGTGATAATGTGGAATCAGTTTTAGGATGTGTATGCGGTCGTGAAGTCTTATGAGATGATACCTTCGAATGATCAGAATGAGGCGGTAGTTGTGAAGATGAATGAGGTGATACTGCTAACTCTTTGTCAGGTTGTAACGGTAGCCGTGGGATGTCGTGAGGTGATACCATCAAAGGATCAAGTTGAGATGGTGATGAAGATTGATCTGATGATACTGCGGAGTCAGATTTGGGATGAGAATGCGGTCGTGTAATCTTATGAGGTGATATTCTCGATGGATCAGGTTGAAGTGGCGACGGTGTAATAAGAACAGGTGATACTGAAAAATTACTACCTAAATCAGAAGGCGGTTGTGAAGTCTTATTATTTCCTATCTTTGATTGATTAGAATGAGGAACGGGTGATATAGACGGATGAGACGATATCGAGGAAATAGTTTCAAAATGTGAAGGTGGTCGTGAAATCTTATGAGATGTTTTTTTTGATTTGTCGGGATCAGAAGGCTGTCGTGGAGTTTCCTCGTTTTTTTTCTTCGATTGATCAGGATAAGAAGAGTATGACGCAGATGAATGAGATAATACTGGGTTATGAGCATCCTGCAAAGGTGAAGGTCGATGATACGGATTAGACGATACGTCCAAATGAATGGGATGAGAAAGAGGTTGTGAAAATGGATGAGACGATACTGGAAAAGAGGTATTAGGATGAACTGGTGGTCGTGGATGTAGATGAGATGATGCGTTCAAATTGATGGGATCAGAGTGCGGTTGTAAAGGTGAATAAGTTGAGGCTGGGAAAATGGTATCGGGGTGAAACGGAGGCCATGAATATGGATTAGATGGTACTGAGTAACTAGTATTTGGACGAGATGAAGGTTGTAGATACAGATGGGGTGGGGTTGAGAGAGCAGTACTAGGATCTGATGAAGGTTGTGGATATAGATGAGGTAGAACTGGAAAAGTGGCATCAGGATGGAATGAAGGTCGAGAATGTGGAATGGATGATACGTTTGAATGTATGGGATTAAAAGGTGGTTTTAAGGATGAATGAGATGATGCCGGAAAATCTGTATCAGGGTGAAATGGAGGTCGTGGATACAGGTGAGATGGTATCATGTGATTAGTATCAGGAGGAGATGACGGTCGTGGAAATCGATGAGAGGATATGCCTGAGTGAATAGGATGAGAGTGCGGTTGTGAATATGGATGAGATGATACTGAAAAATTGGTACCAGGAAGAAGCGGAGGTCGTGCATGCGGATACGAAGAAACGTTCAAATGATTGGGATGAGTGTTCGGTTGTTGAGATGGATAAGATAAAACTGGAGAATTGGTATTAGGACGAGATGGAGGTCGTGGATACGGACGAGATGCGATCAAGTAATTAATATCAGGTCGCGATGGAGGTCGCGGATACCGGTGAGACGATGCATTCAAATGATTAGGTAGAGTGTGCGATTGTCGAGATGGATAAGATGATACTGGTGAATTCGGGTCAGAGTGGGATGGAGGTCGTGAGTATGGATACGATGGTACCAAGTAATTATCAGGACGAGATGGAGGTCGTGAATACGGATGAGATTGTACTAAGTAATCAGTATCAGGATGAGCTGGAGGTCGTGGGTACGGATGGGACGAAACGTTCAAATGATTCGGTTGAGAATGCGGTATTCGAGATTCGTGGGATGATACTGGAGAATTGGTATTAGTGTGAGATGGAGGTCGTAGATAAGGATGAGATGAATCGTTCAAATGATTAGAATGAGTGTGCGGTTGTAAAGATGGGCGAAATGCTGCGGGAAAATTAATATTAGGATGAGATGAAGGTCGTGGATACGGGTATGGTGGTACCAAGTAATTAGTGTCAGGACGAGATGGAGATTGTGGATACAGATGGGACGATACATTCGGAAGAATGGGATGAGAGTGCGGTAATGAGGGTGAATGAGATAATACTGGGAAATTGATGTCAGGGCGAAATGGAGGCCGTGGATTCTGATAAGATGGTATCAAGTAACTAGTATCAGGACGAAATGGAGGTTGTGGATACGGGTAAGACGAAACGTTCAAATGATGGGGATGAGAGTGCGGTTGAGTGGATGGGTAAAATGATGCTGGGAAATTAATATTAGGATGAGATGAAGGTCGTGCAAATGGATTAGCCGATTCGTTTAAATAAATGGATGGATAATGCGGTAGTGAAGGCGAGTGAGATAATGTTGGAAAATTGGTATTAGGGAAGGATGAAGGTCGTGGATACAGAACAGATGGTACCACGATATCAGGATGAGATGAAGGTTGTGGATACACATGAGACGTTACGTTCAACTGATTTGGATGAGAGTCTGGTTGCCGAGGTTGATGAAACAATACTGGAGAATTGGTATCATTGTCAGATAGAGGTCGTGAATACGGATGAGACGATACGTTACGATGATTCGGATGAGTGTGTGGTTGTCGAGATGGATGAGATGATACTGGAAAATTGGTTTCAAGGTGAGATGGAGGTCGTGGATACGGGTGAGATGGTACCAAGTAATCAGTATTAGGACGAGACGGAGGTTTTGGATACGTATAGGACGATATATTCGAACGAATAGGATGAGAGTGCGGTAGTAAAGGTGAATGAGATAATATTGAAGAATTGATGTCGGGGCGAGATGGATGTCGTGGATACTGATGAGACGGTACCAAGTAGCCAGCATCTGGACGAGATGGAGCCTGTGAATACGGATAGACCGATACGTTCCAATGAATGAGATGAGAGTGCGGTTGTGAAGATGGGTGAGATGATACTGGAAAATTGGTATCAGGATGAGATGGAGAACGTGGATACGAATGAGATGTTACGTTCAAATGATCTGGATGAGAGTGTGGTTGTGGAGGTGGATAATATGATACTGGGAAACTAGTTTCAAGATGAGATGGAGGCCGTGGATATGGATGAGATGATATGTTCAAATGGTTTGGATGAGAGTGCGGTTTTAAAAATGGATGAGATGATACTGGAAAATTGGTATCAGGGTGAAATGGTGGTTTCGGATACGGATAAGTTGGTACCGGGAAGTTAGTATCCGGACGAGATGAGAGTTGTGATACTTTGTGGGGTGATAGATTGGGATCACTATGATGAGAACTTGGTCGTACAAATGAAGGGTAGGATACTATTAGATTTGGGTGAGACGTAGATGATGGAGAATGATATTGGAGTGAATGTATATCATTTGGATGTGTAGGGGGCCTCCTAGGGTGATTCACGGTTCCATCTCCATAGGATGGATATAAATTGTCCGGATGAGCCGAAGGATGTGATGAAGGTAATTCATGAAGGGGTACTAATGAATTGGTAGGTCGAGATGGATGTGATATTATTGAAACTGAATGAGGTGGTATCACCTTATCAGTACCAAATGAAGGCGATGGGGATATAGGTTGGTGCGGTGGTACCAATAACTGACCTGAACTCAGCGAAGATGGAGGAAACAACGATTGCTGTGGAGGAACTAATAGTTGACCAGGCCCAAACGAAGGTGAATGGAACAAAGATTGTTGCGGTGTCTTTAATAACTGACCAGGACTGTAAGATGGCGGCGACAGTAAAGATTGTTGAGTAGGTATGAATGATTGGACAGGACCTGGTGAATATGGTCTTAGCGAAGTATGATATGACACAAATGGCTGGGCAGAAGCAGGTAAAAGTGGTTTTTTTGGAGATTGGTGCCAATGTCCTGATATCGTGAGGGGACTAGTCTTAGACGGTGATGACGATAACGATGGTGATGGTTTTGATTTTAATTTCATCTGTGGCCGTCTACGTTTTTTTAATGGTATTTTTTTCTGTTGTAGAGTAACTTGTTGTGGAGGTATGAATGATTTATCAGGACGAGATGTTATTTCCGGAGGAACTACAATAAGAGTAGGTTGGGATGGTGCCGGTATTTGGACCGAATGGCTAGGAGATAGCATTACTTTAACCATATTAGGTCGTGGCTGGGGTGTAGGGTGGGGAACAGGCTTTGATGGTGGAACAAGTTGAGGAGCTGGCTTTTTTGGAAGATAAGCCATATATATTTTAGTTGGCAGTGGCTTAGGAGGAGTTGGAGTTGGTGATGGTGATGTTGGTGGTGGTTTTTTCTTCTTTTTCTTTTTTTTGGATGGTGAGGAAGACTCCTCCCATTCGTAAGAATCAGCCGTTTCAAGTAAGTAGTTAAGGAAAAAACAACGCCTGCTAACCTCATTCTGTATTCCCTCAATGACCTGAGGCGATAGTGTAGTTTCATCATCATTTTTAAGTGATGTATGGTCAACTGTGTGATCATTTGAGGATGTATCATCGTTGGTTGTTGCCGTTGTGCCTGCCGATGTCATTAACTCATTGTCATCGTCCATATCGATATTTTTTATACCTTGTAGAGCAGCATCCACCGCTGATCGTCGTTTAGAAAGTTCTATTTCACTACTACCAAGCATCGAGTTGATCTGCAACTCAGTGGATGTTTTTTCATCTAGCTCAAACGCACGTGACGCAACAAACTCTTCATCATCACTATCATTTTCGTTCTCTGTCTGCCCTCCAATATTATTGAAATCTTCACTGAGTGATTCTTGAATTCCCACGGTTAACCACAAGACGAGAAATAGTCTATAATGCTTCATTATATTTTTATATTTGGTTCTTTCAATCAAAAATTATTAGTTTCAATAATTAATTGATAATTTTTTGTCATGCAGACTGCCCGATGCATATTCGATAACTGATCTTCATGTGTATGGCGCCGATGCGATTCTAGGGCCTTATTGTTAGTCACAGAACAATCAATTTTTTCGTGTCAATACCAAGACATTCGTTCTTCGACTGGTATATATATATTTTATGAATATCGCATATAATGATTCATTGGATGTACGTATTTTATCGCCTACAATATAGAACATTCAATTTTCACCGAATAATTGACAATTTCGAGCATTGAAAGTTAAATGCGTTGAAACGAAAAATCGCGGACGTATCATCGAGTATTTATTTGAGTATGTAATTTAACGAGAATACGTTAATTCAATAGACGTATATGCGTTAGAAATGAACAAAAAGAAGATAACAAAAACCTACACCATTTCAATCCTGATACGTGTCTCAATATCGAAGAGTTTCATTTCATAAAACTCAATAATTTTAATGCTCATACAATTTGTATTCTGAATATACGCATATAAAATTAATTTAACGAGTGATTCCTGATAAGAATTGCTAATCAAAATGTCATCATGCAGGCAATTTTATATCTACGCTTCATAAATCCAGTTATTCATAATTTTAATCTATTATTTTTATTGACAAATTAACTTGTTTACATAAGTTTTGTCTGCTGTGAAAGTTTCAAATTTTTCAAAGTATTGTACAGCATTTATGCAGTTATTTCAACTAAAAAAACGAGTTTTATTCAATATTTCCGTTCAACCTTTCTTCGTAATATTTTTATTTTTTTGTTTTATATGCATACCCATGAAAACCGAATTCCCGAAGAAATCGCTTCAAATTTTGGTCGGATGGAACAATAGCACAAGAACGCATTGAATCAGCTCATCCGAATACCAACTACAATTGATGAAAATGAATATAAAACGAAATCCTACATATAAACTAACTCTTTGAGAACGGCTAATGAAACATGCATGATCAATCAAAGAAGAGTCTAAACTTATAGTCCGAAGCGGCAGAACGTTTAGCTTGTGATATCGGTATATCTTGATAAGAGTGTTGGATCATGAATGCGTTCAGGCATATGTATAGAACTATAAATACGAGGTAATATACATTTGGGATAGCTATTACGAGTGGTCGTATTATAACAACCGGAGCAAGCTAGCAAAATGATCATCAGAGGAAAAAGGTGCACATAATGGAACACCCTTAGTTACTCTACGAGGAGCAACAATTTTGCAGTTCTATCGTAAAATACATTCATGAAAATTAATTCGATATAAAATAGTGAACCACTTGCAACCGGTGAAAATAATTAAAATTTCACAATCTTATTATCATTTATTACGTAATAAAATTTTATTATTCAAACCAAATATACTCATATTTAGATTAAAAGTTATGATCAGTATAAAAAAATGAATTTCTCATCATATGACTACTGCGGCAAAAAACATATTCAAGCTCCAAATAGTAATTAAAACTCTTGATTAAATAAGAATATATGAAAATATCTCTGACAGGTTTTCAAATGAAGACGAGTCTTTTCATAGAACAATGTGTAAAGATCATTTTTTTGTTGACCTTTCATTTGTCTACGGCAGATAATATAAACCCCTTACATTTCTATAATGTAAATCTCTTCAAACTGAATCAAATTCGCACTAAATATATATCTTCAATTCATCATAATAACAATCAATGAGAGATTCCTAATGCAATTCATATCTATAATATCTATAAGGTCATTTTCCACAAAGTGCACATAGCATGAAGCAAAGCTTTTAACGGGAATAGTGTGAACAGTTCTTGGGTTAGTAAGAGGAATTGGAAGGGCAACCAAGTGGGCGCGTAGGAAACACCCTTTGTCCCTGAGCGGGCACAAAACTGATGGAAGTGCGAGATTCACCGTGTTAGTTCAAAGTATATAGATATCTACATATACTCTCCGTAGAAGTATGAAATGGAACGTAGAACACTAAGACTGTTTACGTATATATAAATAAATACATTGACTACCATGACTGCACGTGTATAGATGTGAATAGAATGGAGGTGTGTGTGTGTGTGTGTGTGTGTGTGTGTGTGTGTGTTTTGCATGACGAGTGGAACAAGACCAGGGGTTCATTCAATCCTTCATGATAGGGAAGTTTGCACAAGCAAAAATACGCAGGGAATATTGTGTGGGTTATACGGACGAATGAGGTCATACACACCGGATCGAGATATGCATGTGTGGTTGAAACCTTTTTGGGATGAAAAACGATGCGAACGATAGAAGCGCACGTACTGGCTTTTAGCTGCTATATAACGCTAACTCGGGCTATCTGCAGCTGATAGCTGTCTCTTGTGTTACCTCAGTGCTTTTCATGTATATATATGTATATATATTCATCATATACTCTCACATTCCCTCATTTACTCGAATTCCCTATCGAAACCCTCTAAAGCTTTTAAAGACTTGACAGCAATGTTACAATTTCTTTCTCGGATATTTTAAATTTATTTTGTTTTATTGCAATTTATTGATACCTTCCATTTGATATATTTCAATGATTCAATAAGATTTTTATGAAATTATTATAAAAAGGATTAATAAAAATGTGTGCTTTCATTTTAATTTATTTATATATGGTTCTTGGTTGGGATATGGAATAATGTTTGTTATCTAACGCACAAGTATTTACTTTGATTTTTTTTTAAATTTCAATGGAATGTAAATCAACAGGTTATGCCCATCACTTTCAAATCGCAAATGCTCGGGGTTGCACTTTGGCTGCATAGTAAAGCTAGATCAGTGCTGAGAAAAGCGTTCAAATAAAAGTAGAGAGAAAGCGGAAGTAAAAGCGGGAAAAATCGTGAGTGGATATTAATGCTTGTTGTTGAAGAATAAGGGGAAAACTCAACAAGCTTGACGGCCGAGAAAACCGGATGACTAAAACGTCTGAAGTAAAGTAATGCAAGAAAGAAGAAAAAAAAATGGAGATAAAGTGGATGAAGATGGGGAGCAAGGAAGAGGAGAAAGAATGCTGCAACTGGTTATATGTATATACGGTATGTGAAGGAGGAAAAGAGAAAGAAAAAGACATATCGCCAAAGGTGCAGAGCAAATAACAGAGTAACGAGGCTTTTCTACTTGGTTGCTTCCGGCGCCGTTGCGCCCATCCAAGAAAGATTTCACTGCCCTCCCATGTGCTATATAAGAGACCCTCACTCTTTTATTCTCATTTCCATGCGCTCATACATACATTCGAAGAAATAGAGGTTAAAATAATACTTTAAGAAACTTTCATCCGTTTAATTGTTTGATAATCCATTATTTTATTCTAATCATATATTCATTTTGACACTGGAAATAGCTTTATATTTTCATTTATGATTGATTTTATCAACAACTTTCAACACACGCATTGGATTCATCACGCCTGTAACCTCTGTTGCATTGACACCCAACTATGCAAACCTGCAACATTTTCTTAATTAATTTGATAAATAATTTCGAATGACATGTAGCAATTTTTATATATTCTTACACCAATGCATAGGCTGGGGTGAGGATTTTTACAGGTTGGCTCGCACGCACTACCACATGTAACCCATGTTTGATTTGAAGGACACTGTTGATGTAAATCTTCGTCTCTTGTAACTAATTGAGATTGTAGTAGATATAAATGTTTTTAAATTTAAATTATATACAAATGATATCAAAAGTATAATTTTCAATAATCGTAATAAATATGATGAAAAATTCGATTGCTATTGAAAGTAAAGTAAAATAATTACGAAACATGTTTACTTTACTACTTCACTTATAATATTTTTTTATCGCTTTTTCATAATCGTGTCGTCATATTATAATTATGTTGTATTTATTTTTCTGCACACTTCGTGTTAACTGCTGGTTATATCTTATCGAAAATGTTCATATAAGTGTTGATATAGATAGAAAATTCAAGGCAAAACACGTAACAACCAAGGTTTCTTTATGAATATATTGCGGTTAAATTGCCCATTATTTATAAAATAGCATTAAATTTACAAAGCTGAGAAAGTATGGAATGAAATATAAGGCTCATTTTTTATTTCATTTTATTCATTTTTTAATAACATTCGATTCCATTTTATTATGAATATGAATTGAAAAATGTCTTATGAAATCGATGATGATTATGGACATTTAACACACTGATAGGAATCATCGTCACGACGAAAGCCATTCTTGCACTGACATCCTAGTCTACAGCCCTAAAATGTTATAAAATTACCATTAGGATCACCATAAAAATCCAACTTGTTTCATCATATTATTTACATACCAGAGGACATATCTGAGGAGGCTGGGAGCAAGTTGGCTGACAAAGAGAACCACAACTGCTAAATTCTTCATTCTCACCACATCTATCCTTAAAATCGGCACTGATACCTGAGAAAAATACCATGATAATCACGATTGAAATTAATAGCGAAGTGAAATTATTAGAGACCATATTGACGTCGTCACACATTCAATAATGAATAGTTTTTTCTCCTCTTTAAACCCTGTATTATTCATTATTTCCACTTCTTCAATTTTTTTCTTCATATCTAGCACTAAAGTTCAGAAAATAATAATATATGTCTTATCAAAGGTGTTTAAAAATAATAACGACTAATATTTCATAGAAATATGCATGAATTTACAGAAAAAATAAAAAAGTTAATAAATCAGTTAAGAAGCATGGTAACATTAATATCAGTACAAAAATTATTTTCAAGGTTTTAGTCATCCATGACACTTATTTTCACAGAAATACTGATGAAAATTTTACCACATTATTTGATTAAAACATTTTAAAGTTTAAAATATGTTTCAATGAATTTTCTTTTTCTTTTTTCACTAACTTATTTTTTTACATGATCAAAAATAGACTAGATTTTGTACTTGCTCGTATTTTTTATGGTAGTTCACTTGGCGTTGCAACTATACTAGTCTCGATTACGTCTGCCATTTCGCCTTCTCTATCGTAGTCTGTATGTACTTTTCCACTCAATGTTTTAGCTCTTGACAACCGAATGTTACACCACTCAACCACACGTTGAAAATTTACCGGTCAAAGTTTCAACTTTTCTCCCCGTCTACAAACCAATGTTTCATTTTATATTTTCGTGATGAAGCACGTTCTATAAGTTAGTTTTTCTTCTTTGACAATAAGTCATGATAAGCATTGTTCAATGGAGAAAATAAAAAAATAAAAATAAAATAAAAATATTACAAGGATTATCGAAACAATTCTGAAGAAGTGAGAGACATTTGTAATAGCGATTTAAAATTGATATAACACATCCAGGGATTATTATTCTGATACTTTAAGAATTAGTTAAAAATGAATAAAATAAGATGTGATGATCTATTTCATTTTCATTATATAAAATTAAACTTGAAATAAAATATTAAAGAATTCATAAAATCACGTGATACAGTAAATGTATAATATTGATACACCTATATCAAAAATAATAATACTCATACATAAAAGCGCACATCGTATAATAGAAAAATAAAATAAAATATATAACAAAGCTTTCAAAGTAAATTCAGTACAACGCTAGTGAATTATATTGAGAGGCGCGAGAAAAAAGACATTCGACACGGTTGATAACATTACCCGAGTTGCCCACCATTCCACGAAAGGAATCCATTTACTAGAGTACAAAATGGCCTTTCGAGTAGTTACCAACGTGAATCGATGTAGGTGATCCTCGTTTTTTTTCTTCTACTCCTTTTTTTTCTCTCACTCACTTTTACTCTTCGAAGTTGCACCAAGAGAAATAGGATCGAAGAATGTTCGTCGAGTTGATCACCCGGCATATACACATATATTCTTCACATATTTTATCTTTTTTTCGAACTCTTGAATTAAATGGTATTTTTATTGGAAATCAATTGAAAAAATCCCATACATACTATTAGAGAATACCTCAATGTGAGCATGAATATTTTGAAATAATAAATTTGTGTTTTCAAAAAGGGCCAACATTATTTTGCATTTAAAATATTATATAAGTCATTGAATCTCAAATTTTTTCTAAAATAAATTTTATCATACTGCAACATTGGTGGTAAATAAAATAATAAACAATACTAATGCTTTACTTTTATCCCTCTATTATTTATACCACTTTTGTACATGTAGCAGGTGTAGCATTGCGAATCATCCAATTAGACAAGATTGAATACAAAATAAACTTTTACAAATCGTATTTTATCTAAATATATTATTATTTTTGTTCTTGTATCTAAACTTTTCGTAAATTTTTAAAATAAATATTGAATTTATGATTTATTATCAAATAAATGATCAAATTATCTAATAAATTCATAAGATGATTCATGCAATTTTAAATGCAATATATTTTTATAAATCAATGCATATAAACTGTTGCGTAAATGAGTTAATAAATACGAATAAGTATCATTACATTTGTCCAATGTTACAATGCAATAGAGTGCGTTGAAGAGAGAGAAGTCTGGATGTGCCTGAGTCTATAATCGTAAAGTAGAGTAAAACCCGCCACTAACCACACCATACAATATATATATACTTGAAATCGTGCTATCTCTCTTGGGACCAATGAGAGAATGAGCGACCTAACAGAAGGAAAATTCAACTCCTTATAGAGTCCACATTAAAAGCCCCCTCTCATACGCCTCAATTGTTCTTACCTAAACCCTCACTGTCATTTTACATTTCTCTCTATTCCAATTGTCCATTATTTTCCTCCCTCAATTTGCTATCAAACATTATTAAAATCAAAACTTTGTACATATATAAGTAAAGTTTTGCAATCAAGATCAATATCATTACAATTATTACATACCTTGTGCTGTATACTATTCTATTCGAAACAAAAACATTGTTTATTTTTATTATAAGTATTTTTTATTCATTTACGCATTCATTTATTTATTTATTTATTCATTTTCATTGACTCTAATTATGAAAACTTATTTCTGTTGCAGCATTCGAAGCGTCATCGAGATTATTTAACAACAACAACAACGATAACAACTGACATTATATCGAGTACATCAGGCAGAAATCATGTTAATAATTCTCATGATGATCCACAACCATCGCTTGTATCTGTTTTATCGCCAGATAGTACTTCTGAACGCAGTATGTACACGTTTTATTGAAATAAAAAAAAATAGTTATAAACATAATTTTTATTTGCATTTAAATCGTCTACTTATTCAATATTTGCATAATAATTCATAATATTATGAGTCGCTACGTGTTCTCTTTCAGCTCAGTATAGAGTTTGAGAGTTTATTTTTCACTGTGGACTTGATGTGTTCCTTTAATTTCACCAATGGATATGTTAGACAGTCTGTGACTTTGATGCATTTATTGTACACTATACTTCTCACTTTTCCTTTATCACAGCGACATCCCCAGTTGTGGAATATACATTTCTATTTGAATTGAGAATAATGTTTTTTGAAAATGATTAATTTATTCTGATGTATAATATTATTACTTACTATCATATCTAGAACTGAAGATGTCAAGTTCGGCATAGAACACGATGGTTCGTACAGATATCCACATATAGTAAAGTGTTCATTCTCTGGACATGGAGGAAAAATTGATGCGTGCGCAGTATCTGAAAATTATGAGAAAAAATTTTTATTTATTGAAATAAATTTTCAAGTTTGTGTAAATAAATAAATTTCAATAAATATTGCAATGTACTCACATGTATAAATCAGAACAGTGATTATGAGATACAAAGCTAAACGTGCCATTGTAATACCAATTATATGAACTGATTCAGTAATTCAATACAACTTGCTATTTAAGGCAGTTTTATATTAACAGTACGTGCTCCAAAATTAAAACATAATGAGATCCGCAAAATTGTTATTCAAAATTGTCTCAGGCGGAAATAAATATTTCCATTCGTTGTGAATTGTTTTTTTTTTTCATTGTGTATTGGCGTAAAAAAATAAAACGTATAGAGAAATTTAAACTTCTTGCATCATGGTTCAAGCGGAAATAAAGAATTTCCACAAAAATAAAAAAACATTGTGAATAATGAGGTAAATAACAGTAATTTCCAATACGGAAAAAATAAGAAAGCCATATTTTCATACATTTGGAAAAAAAAGCAATAAAAACGATTTATCACCTGAATATTCGTTATTTGATCGAGTTAGCAATATATATCAGTATACAATTGTAAATAACAATAATTCGCAACGTTACTTCTGACACATACGGAATATCAACATTGAATTGCATAGTCTGTATAATTTGACTTCTGAAAAAAAAAAAAAAAAAAAAATCCAATTGGTAAAATGCCAAAAGAAAATTATACAATAATATATAAATTAATGAATATTTAAATAAAAGGTAAAAATTAAAATGCAGAAGGATTACATTATTAAGATACATGTGGAAATGGCTCCAGCTTCACTTTGACATTTTGATATTCTTACAAAAAAATCCATTTTCCAAATCATTCGTGCAAATAATACATTCATATCAGATGATACGCAATCAGAATCACATAGAGTATCAATGCAAGGACCATGAATACTACAACTATATAAACAAATATACACATTTTATTTTATTTTTCCTTGCCACAAATTCAATACAATTTAATTTTTGAAGATACATCCGTTAGTTTTCTGTCATGTCGATCGTCTTTTCTTTTATTTATTCTTAGATTGTTAATTTCACATCAACTTTCATACTAATCACATAATTTATTCATTTCCATTGATACTATATATAAAGTATAATTTTTATTACATGAAAACGAATTTTATTTTGAATATTCTTTTAGGATAATTAGATTTCCGGAAGGCATTGAAATGGAGTGAACATCGTAACATTTGTTGATCCTCTAAATATTCCTCTCGTAGTGTTCGTGATCAGATAGAACATCTGTGTTTCGTGTTATATAAACCGCACGAAATTCGTGAATTTCTAGTTTATATGAGGAAGGTAGTAGACTGAGAGAGAAAGAAGATCCATCAGCGTTGTAAACCACTGAGCAATGTGTACAATGGTGTACACCTCAGCTGTTTAATAACTTACAGTTTGTTACTACCGATAGCACATATATTCACATGCGATTAATATACATATATATGTACATATGTATATATGTATGTAGAATTAGTGGAATATATATAAAAAAAAAGAAAAGAAAAAAGGACAGTTATGGTAAAATTTCGTTTTAAGTATAACAGAGACTGATTTATTGCATGTCGATATAAAAAATTATTTAGTACGGTCTAACGTTTAAAGGGTTTATGGCGTGCGAGGCAGGGGCGGCTGGACAGGCTGGCGACAAATTAAGTAAACAAATAAAGTAATTTGAGAAAGGTCGTTTGTACGTCATAAGATATTTTCCATATGTGACAAAAATAAAATGCAATGGAAGAAAATGATGGCTGGATGATGGGAGCTTCAGTGTTGCATGTACGGTTAACGAGCGAAGACGAGCTCTGAGACAATCAAGACGTTAAAGACTATTCAGTTGGATTTGCGTTAAGCAGTAGCTTGATTAATATTAGTTGTCTAAGTGTTGCTTTTCTTCTTATCTTCAAACAAATAAATAACTGAATATATAGTTTAAATAAGCAAAAAATAAATAAAAGAATATCACTACTTCGTGCACCTAACCGATCCTGTTGCATTAATATCATCGTATTGATCCTAAATATATGTATATTGTTATGTACACGCGAACCATAATAATATGGATATAAATACCATCCATTATCAATAATTTCAATCGTAAAAAAAAGTCAAAACAAACATCACATAGTATTTTTTATTGTATAAATATATTGCTTATTTAATATTTAATGTTGAAGAAGATAAAGGAAAGGTAAGATAAATCTATTTTTATGATTTAGCTGAACGTCAGCACGTCGAAGCAAATTAGAATATTTTTTTATTTTTTTTTATCGTTTATTTTATGACAGGGCACGAAGCCGGAAGGAGAAGTGCACCAAGCATGAAGATCCAGACATCTGCTAGTAGCTGGACGATTACGAATTCAATATCAGGCTCGCATAGGATATTAGCATAGAGATCGACTTCATGACTTGGACCCGATGGTCTCGAGATTTCACAGTCCCTTGTCCTCTCTTAAGTTTATTTTCTACTATATTTAGACTCTTATTATTCGATATAGAAACATTTTAAAACTTTGTCCACTTGGTCTCATGTATCCTTTTGAAAAATGTAGCATATCCAAATAAAAAACCAACTATCGTTTCCTATGTTCCCATCACACTCCATCTTTTACTTTTCTTAATTTTGTTTCAGTAACTTGAAGTACAATAACACATTTCAAAAGATTACTATTTTACTTTTTCTTTTTGAATTTAAAATTTATATTTCATCATTTATTAAAAATATTTGGAAATATAATTGTATATAATTTATTTTTTTTTTTCCAGATCCATGTTTGGATAAATATTGCGGTGCTGGACGAAAGTGTCATGTGTCACCTGACGGTGGTGTAGCATTGTGTGTATGTTTAAAAAAATGCGGAATGAGACACAGGCCAGTATGCGGAAGCGATGGTAAAGTTTATGCAAATCATTGCGAACTACACAGAGCTGCTTGCAACAGAGGCAAACCACTCACAGTCAGCAGATTGATGAGATGTTTGCATCAAGGTATTTATATAAATATTAATTTAATGTGCTGCTTTATTCTCTTTATATTTTTTTACACATACACGAGAAAATATTTATTCAATATCTTGTAAAATAATGCTTTTGAGTAAAAACAATGTTTTGAAATATATACATGTATATATAATTTTAAATACATTTCGAATAATTGTTTATTATATTTTGAAATCTTTGCTCCTAACGTGAAATCATACGATTAAATAACTGAATGCCATATGAATGCCATAATCTGCACAATTTCAAAAATTGCAATTATTTTAATATATTCATCGGATTAATTTTCTGCAAATCATAAAAGTAAATTAATCTCATAACTATATAAAATATAAAGTAAAAAATAAAAAATGAATAAACGAAAGAAAATGATACTATTATAGTTTTAATTATTTTCTCTTAGTTTTATTCGGAATGAAAATTAATGCAAAATAAAATAATCCTTCGAGCCGGATTTGAACCAGCGACCTATGGATGCTACTGAGCTATCGAAGATTGTTACATACTTTCTCATTAATATCTCAACTGAATATCTGATTATAAGTGGATCAAATGATTGTAATTGACTTTATATTTCATATCACTGTAATGATTAACAAGATTATATACATAAAACCCTTCGATAGCTTTTTTTGTTTGTTTGAAAAAGTAATTTTTATATCGTATAATTTTATTACAATCATTATTAACTAAGACTAAAATATACTTATAAAGACTTCTATGATATATGTTATGTGTCAGATCTTGTTGGTCGCAGCCCAATCTCCAATCGATTCATTATTTTATTTTTATTTTTGTGATTTTAGCGTTTGTAAATTTTCAAATTTTGTTTTGAGGAGGTTCTCTACTAACAAGAAATTAAGGATGGAGATCGGCGAAATTGTGAATATTATTAGATTATATTAAAAAAATGAGCTTTGGAAATTTTCAAGGGTCTTAATTTGATAGTCTATATTTGTTTTTTTCTTATTTTTGATAAAGTGGTAAAATTACCCAAAAATCAATTGACAGTAATTTTTGTTATTTGAGGACTTAATCTAAGGCTTAAAATTAAATTGACTATTTACATATTTACATTTTTACAGTTACCTATATTCTAGGTGTCATTATGTTTTTTCTTTTTCTTTTTGCGGGCAAGTATACGGTTTCCGTGGCGCCGCCAAATGACGATGAATTTTTGTAGAACTCGACGAAATAAGACGTTTTTAAAGAATAAAAAATTTCGATATCTCGCTTAGTTTTCGAGATATCGAAGCTTCAAATTTTTTTTTTTTCATTTTCATTTCTACGTTATGTTTGATATTTTTCGACGAAATGAGACTTTGTCAAGTCTTATTTTGTCGAGGAAGGTATGGATGTAAACAAATAATCTATATGTACGCCTCAAAACAAATTTTACTGTCACAATCGCACTAGGAAATGAAAATCAAACTATAAATGTAAGAAGACACAAGATTCCTGGAATTAAAAATTTTGTGTTTACATACTATTTGTTTACATTTAGGAATCTTATACCCCAAGTGGGGGAAATCTTATACCCCACTTGAATACAGGAAGAATATGAACAGAAAATGCACTACGTACACGAGTGCATTTGTTTACATATAAATTCATATTTGATATTTTCGATCATTGTAGTGTTGTCTTCAGTAACAAGTGGTCTATCTATATTTCGTTTGGTGGTGCGATCTGGGCAGTCATAAATTTTTTCATAAAATGTTTTATCATTTCATAAATTAATTTATCATTGGCGAAATCATCAAAATTAATTTCAATTTGTTTCTGGAAAATACTATCTCTTCAAATTTATTCAAGCCCCCCCCCCCCCCCCCTCCCCCAGGGGCTTCGCCTCTGGACCCCACTCTATATTTACACACATACACATACACACTCACACACATGCGTACATACATACATACGTACAGATTGTTTGTTTACATCGAAATAAGACTTAACAAAGTGTTATTTCGTCGAAAAATATCGAACATAACGTAGAAATAAAAATGAAAAAAAAAAATTTTGAAGCGTCGATATCTCGAAAACTAAGCGAGATATCGAAATTTTTTATTCTTCAAAAACGTCTTATCTCGTCGAGTTCTAAAAGAATCAATTGTCATTTGGCGGCGCCACGGAAACCGTATAATCCCCTTTATATATTCGTTATTATGCTGTAGCCACCAGTAATGTTTAGATAATCTGTCGAAGTTTTCGTAGTCGATTTTAGGTAGAGTCTGTGAGTGTATAAGTTTGTCTGTCGTATATTCTTGTAGATCTAACTCAATTTTTTTGTTTTTACAGTTCTTTTTTTTTGTGGTAAAGTAATGGTAGATTGTTTACATTTTGTATGAGTCCTTGTCTGTCAAAGTAGATGAAAAATTCTGGGGCTATGTAGCCTGTACTGGCCATATGACTTGCATTTGTTTCATTTATGTTTGTTAGCATCTTTATAAGGTTGTTATTTGACTTTTTTAGCTGGCTAAAATATGCTCTAGTTAATTTAAGTATGTGTGTGTCAAATCGCGGTATTTCTGCTTTATCGTAAATATATTTATTTCCTGTGCGTCTAATGTAATTGTTTGATGGTGCATATGGAGTTTACGTTCATGGCTATAATTTTTAGCGTAGTGATTTTAGTGTCATGCATTGTGTGCTGAGTATTATTATGTGATAATGTTGTGTGTGCGAACATTATTCCGATGTTATGAAGTTCATAAGAAATTCTACTTTATTTGAAATTTCTTCTATTTTCTTGTCTCTAATGTCTACCATACTTTGGATGGCGTTCATTATGCTGTTGTGGAATGATTATAATATATCATTTATGTTCGAGTTTGTATGGTTTGCTTTTTCTGTGTTATTGTTATGGTTTGTATCATAGTTTTGGTAAGTATTTGTCGTGAATCGTTCAATTGGTTGGTGTTGTTGTGTCCGTGGGTTGAGATCTCTAGTTCCCGCTTTGGCTGCATTAGCGTATGACCAGTTTTCGTTTACTTTTTGGAAGGTTCTTTCTTTTTTCGCGTTTTCTTCTGCTTTTTTGACATTTTTAGCTTCTTTTTTCAGCTTAATTGCCCATGAGGCAAACGGGCAACCTTTATATGAGGCCAGGTGTCCATAATTGTTGCGATTTGCACATTTAAGTTTGCTTGAGTCTTCGCTCGTTTGTATTCCACATTTTCCTGGTTAATGAGTCTCTGCGCATTTGACACATCTATATTTTAGATTACAATTGTAGCTCGCGTGTCCGAATCTTTGGCATTTTGTGCATTGGAACAAATTTTTTCTTCTAAGTTTCTCCCATCTTGCTTTTTGGTTTAGTTGTATTTGATATTGTATATGTCTTTTCTCACTGGCCCGAGCGTAGCTATTCTGGTTAGAGTTATATCCTGCAGAGGTGGTTGCCTGTTCATTTAGGTTATTAAGCGAGTCATACCTATTGCTTATTTCCATCGGTTGAAAATTCTCGTCGCTAGGTTGCGTTCTGCTAGTTTTTTTTGGCTTGGGAATTTCCCAGACCTCTATATCTTGGCTGTTACTTTTTGAACCCACGCTTCCTGCATCTGAAATCCCAGAGGCGCCATTTCTTTAATTTGTTGTTTTATGATTTTTCTGCTGTGGGTATCTTCGTTATTTGCGTCCATTTTCCTTTTGTTGTTAGCGTCGGCCATTTTTGCGTTGAGGCTCGGATCGCAAGGATTCTGCCTTTTGTTCTCAGTGTAGTTGTTATTCAGTGTATTTATTTTGTTATTTTTCAATATACATGTATGATTGTAGAGATAGGTGTACAAAATTACGGGTTTTGAACCCTCGTTATGGTTTTATTCGTCACTATGTACATTATCTTTGTCAATATATCGCAGCGGTATCGGTAGTTGTTCACTTGGCATTAGCTCACAAAAAACCGTACCCTTCGATAGCTCAGTTGGTAGAGCGGTGGACTGTAGTTGCACTGTCTAGAATGAGATATCCATAGGTCGCTGGTTCAAATCCGGCTCGAAGGAATTTTTTTTAGCAATAATTTTATGAAATTAATTGATGTCAAAGGATACATATTTTTAATATAGTTAAAACTGTAAATTTCATTTCTTCAGCGACATTAAAAAAAAAAAAAAATTATATTCCATCAGAGAAGATGAAAAAAAGATCTCCTCGTTTCAAGTTTTCATACATGGAACGATGCTTTTTTTGTATTCTCATATGAACTGTAATATCTTCCACTTTATCAAGTAATTGTGCAATCTGCGGTGAATGAATTGACAGCAAATTCCGCAATAGCGTCGACGCACAATCGTCAATAAATCACCGAAACTGCACATTCTTTGGCTACATTTGTATTCATATACTCAAAATGCGACGTGTCTGGCAATAATCCAATTTTATTGTCATCACATTCAACCATCCATAGCAAAAATATAGTTACAAAATAATACATATTTAAAACAAAAAAATTATCCTATCAACACATATATATGTATATTTGTCAGATGCACAGACATTTGATGACTATCAAATAATACAATCTCAATTTTTTCCTGATTATAAACGTCTTTTTCATTTCCATTTGACAGAAGGAATATTAAAAAAAATAATATAATACAAAGTCACAGTATTATGACTTTAGTCCCAAGGGTAACGCCTTCTATAAAAGCTTTATGAAAGTTCTTCAAGGAAAAAGAAAACCACATTCCTCTTTTTTTTCTTTTTTCCATTTTCTTCTGTTTCTTAATTTTTTGTTTTTTTTTTTTTTATTTGCCAACCAACATCTTTGTTACTTCGTGCTGAGCAGACAATAAAACATATACAATTCTTCGCTTTATTTTGTTTTTCTCCAGCACACAATCTGCTGACTTTCTTATCTTTTTCTCCCCGGAGGATTTGGCACCGCTGATTCCTCTAGTTGCTCACTCATAACTCATTTCAAATTACTTGATGTTGATAGCTTCGGAATTCAATAAAATTGTTTACAAATACACAATGTATATAAAATAGATAACGTCCATGTTTTATATCGTGTATATAGTTGAATATTTTCTTCTCATTAATATACTGTCACTTTATTCTGCCATATAAAAAAAATCTTGTTTCTTTTTTTTTCTCCTTCCGCTATCGTAATAAAATGTACACTCACACACACACGACGGGTGAAATGGATAAAGGTCTTCTTGGCATAATTTTAAATAAACCGAAGCTATTGGTGAAACGTGCTGCGGCTTGCACTTTCAGCGATCAGCAAACTGTATATGTACGTACCTACATACATATACATATCTTAAAAGAAGTAGAAGACCAAAACTCACGTACTTCAGATTATCACGAAGAACGACGAAAACCAGTGGGAATGAAAAGGGAGCACGATGTTACCAGTAACTACTATGGTACATAAAATTATCTTACTCCGGGGGGCTACTGCAAATTTTATTCGCACCAATGTTTGAGGAAGAAAAAAAATATTTTACCCACAAATTATTCGATAAAATATGCATTATTTAGAATAACAAATTAACAAACAATATGAATATTAATAAAAACACTTTTGATTATGAATTAAGAAAAATTCTATCGTAAAATGCAGAAAATGAGATTAATAAATTTTTCAAACTAAATTTATATTATTATTCTAAAGTGTGCATAGAAATTGAGAAAAAGTTTGCAGCAATGTAATAATACCTTGAGGTTACTGCATTTACCTATGGCGTACACTGCAGTATTTTGTATATATATAATTGATATCTATGTTATACGTGCACGGCAAAGGCCAATTAATTTGATTAATTTGGCAAATTCAATCATTAATTAGCTAATAAATAGATATATGCATAATATTGCATTTTACGTATAAAGAGTAAATGTTAAAAGGACGTATGACAAAGATACGACAGTGTCGCTTCAAAGTGTATCATAGATATACTGTTGATACATATAAGCGAATCCACTCGTGGGCTTTGACCTCATGGATGCTGGAGTTTAAATCACATTTACATAGCATTAGAAGTGCACTCAGCCAACACTCTTCGTCTCTTACTTTTCACTCCTTACCCACTTTTCCTGGTCATATAATCAATCAACAGTTTGTCATGAACTCAATTATCATAAAATAATTCTTTGGAAAATGTTACAAGAATTTAAAACGAAAAAAATACCAAATAATAATTTACTATTTTCAATTAACCATATAACAAGCAAAATAATATTATACACAATTTTTCTTCACGTGCCGATAAAAAATAGAAAATAAAAATCATTTACTTCATTAAATATTAAACAATTTTCTCTTAATGGATCAATAATGATATTAATTAAAGATAAATGAGAGGAAGAAGCAAATGAATTTCGAAATTGGACGAAGCAATATTACCGAATCACGCGTGTGTACAGTTCGGATTATATAATATATTATGCATGCATATATACATATATGAGAATTGTACTATATGACAAGAGGCAAGGCGAGAAACGTAACGGATCAAATATGGTTATAGAGCGTGTCCAGAATAATCCCGGCAAATTACGCAGGCTTCGATAACCTCTCCTGAACATAGAGTCATCTATGTGTATCTATATATGTATATACATATACATTCATATATTTCATGTATGTGCATACATGTTATTATATATGTATTTGAGCGCAATCGAAATCCCACGCGCTCTTATCGCTCCTCTGCGCTTTCGCGTCGCGCTTATCCGTACAGTTGAAGGCCATACGCTCATTGTGAACAAACACGTATGTATATTGGAGAATCACATATCAAGTGCGATATATGTCAATTGCAATTACAATGTGACGTGATAATTAACGCGATAAAATTACCCTCAAAATTGTCAACTCAATCTGTCAATTTATTTACAATTTGATGTAAAATTTAATTTGATAATTCAAAATTTTATTGTGATTTCTATTGATACTTAAATATTTAAATTTTTATTGAGTGTTTTAAGGATAAAAATGAATACATGGGAAAATAAAAATATTGCGCTCGCAAGGAAATAAGTATTTACATATACCTAAATCAATTAATTGTTATGAGAGAATTCAACTTGTTATGTTCATTGTTCTGTGAATCATGTACGGAAATATTGTGAACTATTTATATTGCAAATTATATGAACGCACACAACACTTTTCTCGGATACATGAACTTAAATAAATTGTTTGCAAACACTGTATGTACATGTACATATGAAGAGTAGTCAATTATTTCATTTTTAATAGGAATTTGACACATGAACAATTTTTTCCCCACTTTAAATTATTTGATACATTGAATTCGAAATTTCGCTGATGATATAAAAAATAATGAAATACATGACGAAATGAGCAACCTGTATCAATGAATATTGATCAGCAAAAAAACAATTGTTATGTATTATGTATACATATATGTATGTATACAAACGTTGCAGAATAATATTCATTTGTGTAATGATATCATACGTTTACTGACGAGCTTTATTGTTCTCACGCACAAAATACACATATAAATATATACATATACATATAATTGGTCAGGTGAATGCGGTTCATAAATATGCATGCATAGAATTGGTTAGTTGATGAATGATAGAATCACAAGCCCGAAATTGTATATCCCTCATTCCGCAATATTGAATTGTATATCAATCTATTTCCCATCATTTTATTTGAATAAAATTTAATTGTGTTATCGATATCAAATCGTAATATTTTATTTGCTAAACATTTATGGCATTATGAAATCATACGAATTATATGGTGGTATTCAAAGGCGGATAATAAAAAATATGCTGATGTGAATTTCAATTGAAAAAATAAAATGAAAAAAATGTTGTACGATCTTAATTAACAATTTTCAAATTGAAATTAATGAATAAATGAATGAATACAATAAAGTCCAGTCATATTTATATCTTTTGTATTACATTTTCACACCGTCTAGTACTAAAAAGTACACGTAAATTTCAATTCAATTGTACCATTCACCTTCGGCATGAATTTTAAAATTATAAAAAAAAGTGAGATAAAATTTAATTTATTAAAATGCAATAAAAATTCGTTAAGCCAACAGGTGCATTATTAAATACTACTGCGGGGAATACATATTCATTAATTACATATACATATATATACATATATACGCAGACGAGAATTATCAGAATGCTATTTAATTAATTGGATCATTTCCAAATAGCTATATATTTATTTATATAGTTTCAAATTGAATATCTAATTATATTTGCTTTTAGATGATCATCGTGAAACGCCGAAAGCACTGCCAATAAGTGAAGCCACATCACCAACGCTATCTGCAAGAAATACAAATAATAAAGATGATATTAGAGACAATCTCATTGACAGTGATATCAATGATTTGGAAGACTGTTCTGCGCAAGAATATGAAATTATGAAGGTACAAAAATCCATTCCAAGAAAAAACTCTTGAATTTTATTCTAAATGAAATAAAATTTCTTTCCTTTTCTATCCAGGATAATCTTCTACTATATAATCACGCTAGATTAATGACCCAAGACAATCACAGCAAAGAATATTTAGTCAGTATAATGTTCTCACATTATGATCAGAATAATAATGGTAATTTGGAACGTGAGGAATTGGAGCAGGTATATTTAATTTAATAAAAAAAAAAAATTGAAAAATAAGTTTAAAAAAAATTTTTTAAGAATATTAGTAATTTTTTATTTTAATAAAATTTTCTACTGTCATTCTATTAAGCAAATTGATTTTACAGATTGCTGAGAGAGAAGATTTAGAGCAGTTAAGCAAGGGATGTTCGTTGGGTCACATGATTAATTATGATGACGCTGATAAAGATGGTCGACTTAATATTAATGAATTCTACATGGCTTTCAGTAAACTCTACAGTATGTTTATTTTTTTCTCCATTCGTATTTTATATAATATATTAAAATTTCTGACACATGATACATCTCATATAAATTTGAAGATTTGAATAAAAAATGAACTTCTTATTCCAATTAAAATTAAATATTAATACTTTGATAAATTTATAAATTTTTGTAATATTGAAATATTTCTATTTCTTCCAGGTGTATCTGTTGTTTCACTCGACAAATCGTTAGAGATTAATCACATTACTGCGCGAGTCGGGGACAATGTAGAAATCAAATGTGACGTTACTGGTACACCACCGCCCCCTCTTGTTTGGCGTCGCAATGATGCTGACTTGGAAGCATTAGCAGAGCCTGAAGTAAGTACATTGTTTATTGAAGCAAATACTTCAACTATGTGAATTTAATACAATGATACTATTCAAGATATATTAAACAGAAATACAACCACAAGTCTTAGCTACCGCCCCTATAACTATCTCTCAATGCAACTATAAATGTTTATATACATGCATTCTCATTTGCAGATTCGTGTATTCAACGATGGAAGTTTGTATCTTACGAGAGTGCAGTTACTTCATGCTGGAAATTATACGTGCCATGCTTTAAGAAACAAAGACGTTGTTCAAACTCACGTTTTAACAATTCACAGTACGTTTTACAATATTATCTAAGTATATTTATATATAACCCTAAACAAAATATATTATATTTTTATTTTTCTTCAAATTTGTATTAAATAAAAAATAAATTGTCAGTTTGTTAATAATATAAGAACAAGAAAAAAATTTTGCTGACAATGGAAAAGGGAACTTTATTATTTATTACAAATCTTATCGCGCTATGCGCCAAGAAACATTTTTCCCTTCTGATATTACTGATATGAAATCTCTGAATAGCGCGTGTCTATTTGCCTCTATCTGCACTAAAAATAAACGCCATCCATATACTCTATTTCTCTCAATCTTCTCCTATTCCATTTCAAATACCTATAAGTGATTCCTTTTTCCGCCCTTACTATTTACTACTCTATTTTATTATTATCCTCCTGATCTTATCTAATTGTAAACAAAATAATTACACGGATCCAATTATATATATATTTGATTACTGAATCAACGAAAGAGCAATTTTGCCAGCAAAATTATTTATTGTTTAGTTATGTCATTTTTATGATTTTTTTTTTATTTTTATACATTTTATTATTGCGTTAATGTATATATTTTTTGAATATAGCCATACCAGAAGTGAGAGTGACGCCACGTTTACAGTCAAAACGTCCGGGTGAAGAGGCCACAATGTCCTGTCACGTTGTTGGTGAACCATTGCCACGTGTCGAGTGGTTGAAAAACGATGATTCACTGCATGATGAAGAGAAATATGAGGTTGTTGGTAATGGAACAAAATTAATTGTAAGAAATATTGGATATGCTGACACTGGAGCATATATGTGTCAAGCAACTAGTATTGGTGGACTAACTCGTGATATCAGTAGTTTGGTAATTCAGGAGCAACCCACACCAAGTTAGTATATTGTATTATTCATTTGGTATTTTGAACAATTTTAAATTATTGTGGATGAAATTTCGTTTCATTTTCATTTCAAAAAATAATCAATAAATATTTGCATCGTGCATATTAACCATTAACTTTAGACCATTAGATTAGGGGCATTGGTATGCAATAAAGCCACGCGTGACAACCACAAAACCAATGAGCGATTGGTGGTGGTGACGATAGCACTCTCGCACCTTCTCCTTCTGTTCCTCTCTCCTAATTTTGACTCTTGATCCGATCCAAATTTGCGGATTTTGCGGCTTCCCACAAGCCTATGTAGCTTCCAATTATCCAACTGCGTCTCTATCTGTTCGTTCGTGCAACGAAATAACAACGATAAATAGGATACCCATTAGCTGATAATGTAAGCAATAAAAAATATTTAGATCAGGGTAATATTCATATCATTTCGAATTCCCAAATGCATTAATTATAACCTATACTTTATGAAACAAATTAATAATATTAATAATTGATAGGATAATTGAATAAAAATATTAGGTCAATGTATAATTTTATTTGACAGCTGCGGCAAACGAAGAACGGAGATTTTTTTCATTTCACGACTGGGGTATTTCTGTCTATGAACCAGCTGCCTGTCGTCTCTATCATGAAATTCAATCAACAGACATTATACCGGGTACTCAGGTCAGTTCAAATAATAGAAGTATTTTTATTTTATTTATTAAATCAGCTGTTGACTGATTTCAACAATGCAGTTGAAAAATCAATATTTCCAATTTTAGGAGTATGTCTGCGGTGAAAAAGGAATTGCTTGCTCTTGGGGCCGAGCTATTAATGTTGCAAATCGTTATGTTTACGTCACGCAACCGGCAAAAGATCGTATCTTGGTCATCAGTAAAATTCAAATGGTAGTAGTTGATGTAAGTATAATTAAATATCAATAGCTTTAAAAAGCCTTAATAAATATTGAGATTTTATCGTGTGAATCACACTAGGTAAACATGACATTTACAAGTAAAATGAATTTTTTCCCAATTCTTGATACAAATTTTAAATAAAAAAGTAGACAGATGGAAAGAGAGATAAAATATGTGAAAAAAGGAGGATGGAGAGAAGAAATAGAAAGAAACACAACAAGAGGATGAGAGAAACAAGAGAAAAAGGGATAACGTGATGCGCTAGAGTAATTGAGCCGTTGCACAGTGCAATGGCTCAATGGATTTATGCTTTGGCTCAGCAATCGGAAAAAGCAAAAAAGAAAAAAAAAATTATCGAGACGCATTGGTGCGCGCTATTTGCCGGATGTTGCATTTACGCGCTTTGGTCCAATTGTCCGATAGTCGATCTCGATATTCGATTTTCACCCAAACGCTTTTCGCGAGAACAAGCGTAAAATTGATAAAAGAATGACAAGTTTATTTTTTTTTTATTTATTTATTTTTTTATTTCTTGTTTATTTACCCATCTAACCTATGAATATTAACATAGGAAACGCAAATACCGTGAAAAAGGAATTGATAAAACAGTGAATAAAATTGATTCACGATAAAAAAACTATTATACTGCAAAATTAATTGTTGAGTGAAATTTACTTTTCAGGTTGTCACAACAGATAAATATCCAGTTGGTCTACAATATGTGCCAGCGTTGGATCAAGTTTGGGTATTAAATTGGCGTAGTGAACGTAATGTTGGAATTAAAACAATTCAAGTAATCAGAGATGCTGCACAAAAAAGAAAACACCAT
Source organism: Microctonus brassicae (assembly GCA_918226075.1). Lineage (NCBI taxonomy): Eukaryota > Metazoa > Arthropoda > Insecta > Hymenoptera > Braconidae > Microctonus > Microctonus brassicae. The sequence continues at coordinate 12,686,909 of OW445481.1, read as the reverse complement.
ACAGTACATCCTGAGCCAATTGATGGTCAATTCGACTTAGTTCGTGGTTTATATATTCCTCATTCACAGGTGAAAATTTTTTATGCATGTCATTTCGTTCGATGTCAATTATAATTTATCATTAAACGTCCATTATAATATCACAACGTGCAATCTAATGTCCTGTACTGAATGCTTAAATGTACACGCAGGATATCGGGCACATGTTCAAGTACGGATATGTCACTCATACCAATCAACGGGGCATGTACAAGCTCGATTTGGCAAACATGCGCTACACCCGAAGCGCTGATCTTGCCCCATACAATTGTGTTCCCGCCCACATTCAATTTCCCGCACTCTGTAAGTAACATTCAATAATTCATAATATTATTCAATCTCATCACGATGCTGTTAAATAATTATTTGTAAATGAAATTGAATATTACTGTATTCATATATTAATATTTACTAGCGAAATATAAAGCAAAATTAAATTATATTTTATAATATAAATACATGTGTAAATATTTTTTTCATGTAAAACTTTTAGATGGATTCGTGATACTTCAATGCGAAGAGCCGGTTACTGGCAAGGCCACAGGCCAACTTCTCCTCGATTATCTCACAGACACAGTACTCTCGCACAAACCAGGACTATTGGGAAAACCTATGGTATCACCAGACTCACGTCACGTTGTAACATTGGATAAACAGGCGAGCGGTGTTATTCTTGTTGTACAGGAAATATTGGGTAAGTGATATGATGAAAGACAAAACAATATCAAATGATACTTTTATTTATACAATTTGATTTAATTATTTTTTTAACGTAAATAAATATTATTTCACAGCAAATGGTCTCAAGTTTTCTTTTGATGTCAAAACAACATTAAACATAAGTGATTTAACATTTTATCCATCACAAACGACACATGGCTATGATCTTTATGCTTCGTCCACCGACAAAGAGGACATTCTTTTTCTCAATTTGGCTACTGGTAAATTTTTTGTTTAAACATTCACAAATAATTATTTCAAATTTAAAATATGTATTATTTTCCTTGCTTATGATTTTAGGAAAAGTGGAAATGATTACGGGCGTTGGAAAAGCAATGCCGATGCATTTAGAAAAATGGGGAAATCCTAATAGACCAATTGTACAAAGTGGAATTTTTGGGCAATATATGGTGAGTCCGTCAAATGAAGCACTATTCGTATTAAATGGCGAGACCCGAACGGTAAATTGTGAAATTGGAGGTCTAGTGCATCCTGGTCAAGTAGTATGGTTCACAGTTTCGCTTCATTAAAATTCAATATTTTTCGCAATCCCGTCAATCCTATTCCTGTCTATGTATTCCATCCTCCCCATAACTCCTCTTTTCATCCGCACCGTGCGACCAATAGTGAGACAACACGGCTTCAATACTTCATTACGAAAGTGAAAAAAAGAATGAATAAATAAATAAATAATTACCATGCACGGATTACATTGCGTCAATTGTGCGCTGTCACAATTAATTTTTTACCAAACAAGTGGCCTCGTATTATTTTTGCTTCCATTAAAAAAAAAATAAAGTATAATGTGAAAGCAAGGAAATTATGTATGTGCAAAAAAAAAAAAAATGAGATGAAAATTATAAAAAGAAGTTTCGGCCAATAAAAAATAATGGCAAGAAGGAATTAAAAAAAAATTGTAGCGTTAGAAAAAAGTTATGAAGATATTTTTTTTCTCAGATTGAACGGAAATTATGCAAACGAGTCGTGTCATTAATTATCAAGAAGCCCACTATAAACAATCCGCCACTACCATGTCCACACAATCGTTCATAAAAATATCATTCTCATTAATAAATAATAAGACCCACCGTACACAATAATTAGTGATAAATTAATATTATTACATAATGTTAATGATAATGTTGTTTACGTAATATTATTATAAGACATATGAATATAGCATTTTTATGGAAAAAAAAAAAAATTTATGGAAAAAAAGAAAGAAAATTAAGAAAGAAAACATGAAGAAAAACATCGATTATCTTCAATGACAGTATTTGCAAATACAGCAACGCTGTGCTGACTCTTTATCTGAACACGCATCGAGACTTCATTTACTTGATCATCTACATCTAATCTCTTATCGTCTATTTACTCCAATGTTTTTTGATTGTTGAAATAAAATAAAAATTCAACCATTACGAAAATCGGCTAAATAACACAGATATCACTCTTTTCCTCTCAATTTTCTATTTCTCTCTTTTCTATTTATTAATCTAGACAAATGAGGAAAAAAATGAATAAATAAATGAAACACTGTCTAGATTTAGAAGAGTGTGTATAAAAAGCGAAGAATTATTTTGTTAATGATGTCCATATCGGGATGTGTGTTAATAGCTGTTATGATACGCAAGCACATTTTGAGGATAAAACAAGTAAATATTAACATCCTAAGGATCCTGAGTAAGCGGGACAAAAATATCTGTAGGTAATTTGAATAAATGGCTCGCGAAACAGCAGCAATGATTGAGAGAAAGAACATTGATGAATAAGAGGAAAAAAAAATATAGTGTAAAACTAGAATAGCAAAGATATTAAAATATATTATATATTTATAATGGAAAGATAAGGTATATATAATAATTATAATAAACACCTAGTGCACGATTGCCCTCACGATTGTGAAAATGTGAAAATAATGAAAAAAAAAAAAAAATGAAACCAATTACATTTCATGACGGAATATTGGATGGTTATGATTTTCAAGCGGATATATAAAACTACAAATTAACCACTAAAATTTCACTGCTTTGCAATCGTTCAGTAGATAATAATATAGTCACTATTGAAACAGACGAAAACTTCTCAATTTCCCTAATTTCAAAGTGTATGTACTAGTCATGTCAAAGAAAAAAAAAACAGAAACATTTCAAAAAGTGCGATTTCCAAAGCATTTTTCAATAATCTCAAACACTTGAGATTACTTCGGCACTTTTACATTGTACTTTTTTCATTTTTCATCGTTCGAGATATGTAAATATTTTTATGCAAATATTTTCTGATGGACTTAAGACGCGCGCATCACTGAGTTGTTTTATCGAAAGGATAAAAAAAAACGATAAATCGATAAAAAAAAAAAGAAAATATCTATTACGCATCATTCTTGCGATGTAGGTAGCACGTAATGACACAACAATAATTATTGTATATTCGTGTGTGTGTTTGTTAAGATTAAAAAAAATTCCTTGTAATAAAAATTCAATATAAATAATTTAATAAATAATCTGTAAACCCAATATATTGGATCCCCCCATATAGAAATTCCCGTCATTTTTCCATCAAATTTTACGTTTTATTTATATAATTACCAAACAAACATAATATTTTTTGTATATGGATCTGTAAAAAGATTCAACGATAATTGCCAACAATCAGTTTTTCAAAGTTTATTATCTAACAAATTATGTTTATTTTCGATAATCGAATTTCACCCTCCTTTAGTATAAATTTGAAGTTCACCTCACGAGAATATCGTAAGCATTATTTTATTTCCTTTTGTGTTGCACATATAAGCGTTCGTTTCATTTGTCATCATTCCTTTTTATTTTGTATTTTCTGCTTACTTTCTTATTTTAAAATAAGTGATAAACGATAAATAATAAATCTTAAAATTCATAATATACACCAATCAAGTATTACGTTTGTAATTTTTTGTTTTTACATTACTGATCGTTAGTTTTTCCATTGTTGTTTTAAGTGGAAAAAAATTTTGTTTCTTACAAGATCAAACAAGAAGACAACAATATATAATTTTTCACTTTTCCTCACATATATCATCATCTAACTCTCTCACAATAAGTATCACATTGATCCTAAAACTTTCGCATCAATCTAATTATTTCATCTGATCACTGAGATATTCCTATAAATTGCATACAGAAAAAATTTTCAATTTGCTTAATTATCCTATATCAAAAAATCAATTCAAAATTATAAACATTGTCATTAATCGCATCCCCGCAATGAGTTCCGTATTTAATACAATTGAAACATGACTATGTAAATAAATTTCATCTATATAAAAACGTGAATACCACGAAAATTCATAGATAAATTTCATGTTTGCTATTTGTTCCTTTCCTTTCCGTTCATTGAGTGAATAAAAACACTAACAACAATGATTATATATTGCATAATTTTGTGTTTGTTCCCTGACGGCAGTAGAACAGAATATAAGCATTACTAAAGTCTTCCTCTCGCGGCTTTTGTTTATTTGACACTTCATCATTGTAATGATACCAAATGTCAGTTTGTGGGTTTTTTGCGTATGCTGTATAATGCCCTGCGGAGACTCCTGGAATGAGAAAGAAAATTAATAAATACTAATTGTGGCCCGATGGAAAAAAAAAATAAATGAATAAATAAATATAATAAAATAAACGAAGATACATCAAAAATATTACACACCTCCATAATGACAAACACAAGCATAGAGATCATATAAATGCCGACCGACATTCAGTCCAGCTAATGGAAATGCCACTCTGTCATCAAGTTTCATACTCACACACTCATGGAATACAAATCTGTAGCACAATAAATTATATATATTTTTTATGTTTCACAATAATTTAGCAGCCAGTATCTACTGTGGCGGAAAGATAATACGAACCTCTTAAGGTAAACTATGAGGTACTTAGGATAACGATGAACAGTTAGTGTTTTTGTAGCACACTGATTCTGTTCACACTTTGGACAAAACCATGGATTGTGTTCGTCCAACATTTCACTGTAATAATATATTTTGATATTATTAAATAGTTTTTTTGTTTCGTATTGATTAATTTACTAGTAATTGTTTCTTTCTTTTTCAATTTTTAATCATTGGAATCTATGTAACATATACGATATGTATTAGTATTTATACCATTAGATCATTTTTTTTTGTTTCATATTTATTCATTTAGTATTGACTGTTTCTTTTATTTGTTTATCTCATTTTTTGATTTTAGTTATTAATGCTCATAAATACAATGAAGTACCTTTGACTAAATGCTTGCAAACAGTCGTATAACGACAATGGATGATGTGGACGTTGCTTACTGACACTGATATGATCAATTGGTAATACAATTTTTGGTACATCATCCATATACCTTACTGCTAAATTGTCACTGGTTTGGAACACAACCACGCCTGTTTCAGGCACAACACAGCCGGTACAATGCGCCGCAAACAAACAACGAGAACAATGTCCACCCTGAAAAAATAAGTATCGGATAAATAAATAACAAAATCATCTAATATTTTAATAATGTTGAATGTAGATTGAAAAACATATTCAAAAAAATGTTATCTCACCTGCCCATCGACAAAGAGAACTGTGTAACCACTCTCGTGTGGCACAATTCGTCTGAGAATTTCGTGTAAATCCTTGGCATTAACTCTGGATGGTAATCGAAGCAAGTGTGGATAACCAAATAATTTTGTGCTTTTACGATTGTTTGGCGCCTCATTCGTATCGTACCTCAATACGAGTGGTACATTGAGTATTCGTATCACCGGCCTCCGATGACCAGATTGATCAATTTTAGTGAATGATGATCGTTCCACGTTTACGTTACATGCTGGACAATTTTTTGATTCTGGATTCTTGAAGTAAGTCTGTTGGGTAAAATACACTGCTCTTTCAGTTTTCATATTAGTTTATTTCACAAATATTTTCTATATCGTTAATGCATTAATTATCCAAAAATTATTTTTTTTTATTTTTTAAAAATATTTTTATTATTTTTTGATTGAGTAAATAAGCCAATTCATATTCTAATACTGTTAGCTGCTATTTCAGCCAATATCGTTATGTCAATAATGAAATTCTAATTTTAATTCATATTAAACAAGAATGGAGATAAATTTGTGAAACAAACTGTTGATAACATTATAATATCTAAATTCCAATCACCAATAGAATAATCCTCACGGAAAGACAATAAAGACGTATTACCAAAATAAATTGGTGTGTGTGTGTGTTATAAATGTGGAGAAAAAAAGTACATGCATTTGATTTTATGTATGAAAAAAACCCCCTCAGTATTTGACAGTGTCAGATTAGTCTGAATTGAGTTCCGGTCCACAACGGGTACCGGCTTGCAGATTAGACTTAAAATGCTGATCACACGAGTTTCCAACTTGATAAATGCCGCCTCCACTCACAAGAGTATCCCCGGCAATATGGCATAAATCAAACTGTTTCTGGTTCTCATGCATGTCTATTACAACATCGTCCCGTCTAGAGACATTATGTCGATCTAATCTCAGACCTTCCCGGGGTTGAATTTATGACAGGTAAGTGCCACATTTTGTAAACCCCTAACTGCTAGATTGACACTGTCATTTTGTCATCATTGGGAAAATAATTTATTGAAAGAATAAACAGAAAAATTTGATAAAAATTAAAGAAAATATTTGAAATTTTTATGTTCAGATGACGTAAAAAAATTTTTTAAACATGAAATTAAAGTTATGTTATGAAAAAAGATAATTATTCGTTTAATATAGATAACCTTACCTCAAGACACACCTCACACATGGTGAGATTACAATTATTTCCATCATGTTTTTTCAAAACAACATCGACTTCGTCCAAGCATATTGCACACGAGGTGATTTCTTCACTGGTTGACATGCCATTTCGACATGGTTCTGTATCACTCAACGCATCATTACCACACTCAGACGTTGATGTGTATGCATCAGGTGGATCTGTCAGCTCGAATGCATATATTGATCGATTTGTGTCGTTGGCATGTCTCAATGACACATTGTCGTCCTTAAAGAATAAAAAACTAATTGATTACATCAAATAAACTGAATAAAATATCACTTATCATTATTAATAGTTATGAAAGAAGTTGAAAAAACAAAAAATGTTCGATGAAATGTAGCCCCATAACTATATCTTTATGCTATGAGAGTGTTCTTCCATTGCTTTTATATTTTAATATTGGAGAGCAGTATCAGTGACAATCAAAACTACGCAATATGTCACCTTCTTCACACTCCTTTCAATGTTAATGTTTATTTTCATATATGTATTTATATTTACCAATATTCTCGATATATGATTCTCCAAAACTTCAGCTACAGCAATATTATTTGTTGCTAAATCTTCTTTGCCAAGTGTTTTCAATAATTCTTCTTTCAGTTTTCCAATTCGCGATTGCTTATTCAATGACACGACACATCGAACTGGCGGATCGTTATTTGCCGGAACATATGTGACGCTCAGTTGCCTCTCCATTGCATGAGGCAATGGTACAGATAAATACATAAAAGGTTCATACGTCACTGAGACATGTTTACATACTGCACACACAACCTGAAATCGATGAATATTTTATTAAATTATTTATTGGTATTTTGTTCATTTAATTAATTTTTTTCGTGGATTATTCTTCATTATGTTTTACGTTAAAATAAATTATGTCCAGTATAATGAGTCCTGATACCCCAAAATTTTATAGGACAGGTAGGAAAATATACTGTAAATAATGTAGGAGAAAATTTTGTTTGGAGTTTGATTTTACATTTGATAATTCGAAAATGTAATGGTACTCAGTATTACTCTCCAATAATTTAATTGATTGTAAACAAAATACTTGGCTTACCGTACTTTTAAATTGACCCTGGAACGTATCAACTATTACACTTTGATTTGATCTCAAATGCTTTTCCCAATGTTTATCAGCTTCAACTTCATCTTGTGTTGCTAAAGCACCATTACTGCCATTTTGTAATGTCCTCAAACACTGATTATTATCATTAATACCCAATCCATTATGTCTATGATTTTTTTGCTGTTCCTCCAGTTTCATTCTCTTTACATTGCACTTTTCTAAACCATTATCACATTCTGTATCTGAATTATTTGTCATACAATCAATTCCACAAATATTTTTTTGCACATTAATCTCCTTAATTCTTTTGATACTAAGTGTTTTATTATCAAAATCATGATTCTCCATTAAATTTGAATTATCTAATGCTGCTCTACGTAAATTTTCTTTTGGAAATTTTTGCGAATCATAATGTATTTCATTATTACACTCCGGTTGCGTTACAAGAAAATTTGTGTTACTTGTTTTTGCATCTTTAACAATATCGTATAATTCATGAAATTGTGTATTTGTTTTTGAATATTCATCGAACGATTGTCGATTTGGGGATAATCCAACTAATAATGGCTCTTGATCAAATTCCGAATCCATATCATCATGCATTTTATTAATTATAAAACTTGAATTGGTCTCAGCAATCGGGCCAGGATTTATCGTTTCTTCATCTTCATTCAGTAGAGCCATAAAATCTAAAGCTATGAAAAAATATAGAACAAATAACAAAACCATTAAAATAAATAAATAATAAAATGATTTTTGTTGTGACAATAATACCTGTAGGTGAACCAGCCATGGTGGCATTTGGACTATTTGAACAATTGGATGACGGTGAGTTGTCATACGTATCCATGAGATCATCGTTCATGTTGTTCGAGGCAGTGAGCATAGCATTGATGGGCCTCATCGCATCATTAATATCACTATTTGAATTGATTGAATTGGCAGTTGTTATTGTTGCTGGCAATTGGCAGCCTTTGGCACACTTGGCGGTATTCATTTGTTCGTGTAGTGAATCTAACAAGAGTGCAAGAAACTCTTGACAATCATGCTACAATAATTCATAAAAATTAAATGTAAATATTTATTCCAAATATATTATTTATTTTTATATTTATAATTCAATCTAATAATTATCTTCTTTATAATTACCTGTCGATAATCCTTAAATTGTGAGTGGTACGCTCCTAGTGTTTGTTTGAATTCTGTTGGTTTAACAACACTGCATCTTCCCGACCACATTTTAGAAAGGAGTAAACTGAAGTGTGCTATTAATGATCCAGGTTGTGGTAGTTTGTCATTTTTCTGTTGTAAATCCAAGAAATGTTGCAATACTGGTGGCGTTGCTGTGAGACTTTGCAAACCCGCAGCCATAAAACATGTGTTACCAAGATTACGAAGGCCACAAACACCCGCAGGAGTGGAAATATCTGAAAATAAAAATGATAATTATAACCATTTCATACTCATGATTATTTAATTGTGAATTTGAAAAAAAAAAATTAATTCAAGTCGAACCTATCATGGAGTCCTGTTGAATGTCTGTTGTGTCCGTAAATATATTGTTGAGCGCTGAGTTGGGTGGTAAAAATGGTCCATGTTCAACACCTGATTCAATATCGTCCATAGGATCAGCACCAACATCGACGAAATCATTGAGACTTCGCGGTGGTGGCAATGGTATTGCACGATCTGATGCTGAGCAATTAGCTTCAGTCCTATAAATACAAATGTTTGTTAGAAATTTCAAAGTATTGTTGCTATTTGATAATTTAAATATATCAAAAGAATTATTAATCATTATTAACCATGTATTTTCAATGCCCATTTTCACGTCTGGTGTGTGTACATTGTCTTCTTGAATTGTTAGGGTATGGTCTAGTGATGATGTGAGTGGACTGAGACTGGTGGATTCAGAAACTTCTGATAAATCAGGAATGTCAGATAAATCAGCACTACCCGATGATTCAACCATTGAAATAGCTCCTAGTTCAGAACTAACCACTTGGTTGGCCATTAATTTGTCCATCTGATGAACAGTTGAATGAAAAAATTTTTTTTTACAATATATTGATTTATTTTTACATAAATAAAATTTTTAAAATCGAAGAAATTATTTTTCATTCATTGTTGAGCAGTGATGAGCTTCAAGATATTATTTGAATAAATATTATGTATTTTTAGGTAATACAAAAATAAAATAATTGATTTCATACTATCTTAATTACATTTGTTCATTATCAAAAATATTAGTATAAATAAATTGTGAATGTTAGAATGAATTTTTGTATTTCCACAATGTTAAATGAGTGTTTTATTATTCATTAAAGTTAGTTAAATAAAACTAATTGAAAATTAATAACCTAACACGTGGGATAGTCTGACTGAAAATCCTCATTTTATATTCTAGTAATATTTCCATGAGTCACTCTTTGCTCAATAAATGTAGAAAATTAACGCAATCTGATTTTCGCTTATTCACATGAATACAGAAACAGGATTATCATGTAACAATTCCGTTGAATTAATCAATATAAATGTGTGATGAAACACTGTTCGTCGAGAAATATAAAATTGAATGGCGCCAGAGGCCTTGCCCACATTCACGAGCCATGAGAATAAAAAAAAATACATATGTACCATCGCGTGACATGAAAAGAAACAAAATGAACGCCATTTAGTTTTGTATTAATTAATAATTAATTAAATACAATCTCCAATAATAATACATTAAAACAATGTATAATTTATAACTGACTATTCTTGAATATATTTTTTTTTTTTTTGTAAAATGATACCTTACCTATTTATCGATGGGACACTATCGCCCAAGCCCGCTTCACCTTGTGCTATCCGCTATACCGCCATTGCGGAAAACGGCATGGCCGGTTGTGTCCAGATTCCAGAATAAAAAAAAAATGTTCGGTCTCAGATTCAGAATATGTATATTGTATGTAAGTTTGCCACCGCCGGTATATGTATTTTTCTTCTCTTCCCCATCCCTCGAACTATTTGAAGCCTTCACGTTCGCAGTTCATACATACATTTCCTTAAGGACGTAAGCGTTAAGTCTGGTCTACAATCATTCGTACACACTACACAGTCTGTACTGTACAGAGTACAGAACTACAGACCAGACTGTACACTATGGAGTATGTGTCGTCTATCGGTCTATGCACTCATGACTCAATCGTATTCTGGTACATATGACGCCATGACGGTCTCAACTGATGCCTGATGGACGCATGCGCACTGTTTTATCCTTTAGTTCTCTGATATGTAAAATAAACCAATCGGAGGCTCTCATTTCTGTCGCCATTTTTCACTCTGCGGGTTCGGATTGATCATTTTGCTTACGCTTAAGTTTTATGTTCTTAAGAAAATGCGTATGTGAAAGTCCTTACCAGCTTCTATACGATATTATTATTGTATGCATACGTACAAACTACTATATTTGTATGCAGTAATATTGCACGTGCTATTAATTTTTAATTAGGTTACATTTTCATGCGTAGATGGCAGCTCACAGCGGCAACGATTTGAAAATGGCAATCTGCAATATTGTTTTATTTTGTATGACAAACGATCTTGCTATATTTATATAATTAAATAAGATTATATTGGTTTCTAATACATATTCGTGAAGAGAAACTAATAAAATATTTGTTCGATTCATATAATAATATTCACTATTCACTGGGAAACATACGGTAAATTATTATTTTCATAGATAGCGGCAAAGATGTGCGGAACTGAATTAAATGTTGAAATATAAGCAGATGACGCTACTGTGTCAACGCCGCGATAATCAAATTAAAAACAACAACAAAATTACTCCAATAAAGATTTTTTATGTCAATATATTTATAATAATTTGTCCTTTGCTATGTCCTAACAAGAATTTAAAGAATACAAAAAATCTATTTCAATGTTAATTTGTCAAGAGTTTGAAGAATACACAATTAAATGAAAATAAGCAAAAAACATTACATAATATATATCTCAAATTTTGGTTCGAATTCCTTGTGTTCCGTCCGGTTTCACATTAATATGTACACAAACACATACACATACTATGCTACAGTTGACACACCGACTCACACACCCTATTCATTTATTGGCTATAACACACTATTGTCAACGTGATGGATGGATATTTCATGTGTGTATATATCTGTCAATAATGTAATTATGATTTGGTTAGAAAATTCAATGCGTTGGAAATCCAATTAAACTTGCTTTTATTCTTCTATTCTTTATCTAAAAGTTGTCTAAAAATACTCCGTAATTGATATCACTAGTGTATTATTTGATAGAAATATTACAATCGGCTATACGGCATTGACAATAGGAATTAAATTTCACGACCTTGTGGGAGGTTTGTTTGGCTTATTAAGCATATTATATACATGTATATATATATATATGTATTTACTTCACGTGTGTATAAAAATTAGCATTTCAAGAATCGATTTTAGCGCATACATCAACTAAATTTTACATATTTCATTCAAATATGTTTATTAATTGCAGTAAATATAACAAATATACCAGTTCTGTTCATTGCAATTTTTTCAATACAAAATTATCGCCAATAATATCGAAAACATTAGTGTCACAGCAGAAATACAAGAATAAGTGAGGACAAATTTCTGCTGTTAACTAATTCAATAATAATTGCAAGACATAATTAAATTATCAATTAAGATTTACAATTCAATTTGAAAGTGTAAGAATAATAATGGCTTCACGTGAGCAAATGTCAATTATACAATCAAAATTCACATCTGGAGAGACGGTGGTAATTGTATCCTTAAAAGAAAAAAATATGTGATAATATAAATAAATATAAATTTATTTAGAGTACATAATGTTCTTCGAAGATTGAAAATAAAAAATTGGGTAAAAAAAAAAGAAAATTCCTTAATAAAAATTAAGACTACGGAAGCATCGTTGATGCAAGGATGGATAAAACCACTACGACTTTTGGCTCTAGTCAATAAAGGTTCAACTCATGCTCTTGTTATTTTACTCACTTCACGAAATCCGCCACAAGTTTACAGTGATTTAACAATTGAACGAGTGATACCTATTGATCAAGATTTCAAGTGCGATATTGGTGAGGAGAAATATGGTATTGATAGAATGAGAGATATATTTTATATTCAATAATAATTGCAGAAATTAAGTATTCAGTTTTATTCATTAATTTATTTATCCATTTTGGTAATTCACAGACACAGGAACTCAGCAAAGAGATGGATTAGATGTTTATTTGAATGTATCATCACGAAAGCAACGATTAGTATTTGAAATGAAACCTGGTGTAGCAACCAGTTCAATAGTATCGGAAATATTTCGTGCTATTGAAGGTGATTTCGAAATATATTCTCTAAACGCCAAAAAACAATAGATAAATAAGATATTAATGTGTAAATAAAATTATTATAATTACAGTTTATCAGAAAAATAAGAGTCAAACGTCTGATTATTTGTGGATTCAAAAATTAACTGGCAGTGGCCGAAATTTAGATGCTAGTGGTGACACTCGTGAAATGGGAGATTCAGTAAGCGTTTTAAATTATATCAATACAGAAATTGAAAACATTTGTTTTTTTTTCTTTACAATAGATTGATTGCAGTTACTTGAATTGGAGAGTCCTGATCTTGCAGTACCACGACGTAATATTGCTACGGGAAAAACACCAATAGCCGCGCGTGAATCTGCTGTTCGTTACCACATGGAATGTAAAGAAAACGACTACACATACATAGAAACATTCAGGTTTATTATTATTACATCATCAACACACTTAAATAAATATAATTATTATTAAATTTATATTCGAATTACAATAATATGTGATATGTACAGAATTTTCATTGGTACTTGGAATGTGAATGGACAGTCGCCAAATGGTGTTACATTAGAGGAATGGTTGAACAGTGATAGAGTTCCACCGGACATATATGCGATTGGATTTCAAGAATTAGACTTGAGCAAAGAGGCATTTTTATTCAATGAAACGCCACGTGAAGAAGAATGGCGGTATAAATATTTTATATGAATATATTAGGATACATAATGAAAAACTTATT